>JACEFZ010002688.1:0-122500 GCA_014155875.1 Cepaea nemoralis
CACCTGTAGGTCAGCACATCCGACTTCAGCAGGCATTTTTACGGGTTGGCATTCCCGGGGTTTCGAGAGACTTTAGACTGTTAGTGCTGTGGTGTCGCCCACATCTCAGCTGGTTAAAGTAGAACGGTCAGCGACATCACGGTCAACCCCCAAGGGAAGGCAGGGGCAGACCATGGGCGTTCCCTGCTATCCAAGGAGGCTTCCATTATTGCAGAGCCGGCACATACTACTCTGAGACTGGGCTCACCCGAGGAATTGCCACGTCCTGCTCATGGCTGCTTTGATTCCTCACTTTCATGTATTGGGCATTTCGCTTGCCACTGGTAGCTCAAGCACAATCCAGGAACGGACTGTCTGCGGACGACAGCCTCTAGGTAAGCTTTCGCTTCGGACTTCGGACCACGCAATGGATTCTCTAGCCAAGCGTTCCATTTCGTGTCATTGAGACGTTTTTCCACCTGTGACTACACTCTATGTGAGCACAGATACAGAAATGTTTCGTAACCATTTCGTGCGTTTTCTACATTTAGTACTCGCTCACGAGGTAGGCTACATGTCCTGCCGGCTCAGCACCTTACCTCCGTGCATCAGTGAGCTAAAATCGGCCAGGCCCTCTCATCCGGGGATCCCTCATATCCCCAAGCTGAGAACCTTCGAAACAAGTATCTGAACTAAGCATGTAGCGTGCTCAGCCTCTCACCTCCATTTTTCGGTAGGTTTGTATCGGTCCGGCTCTCAGGTCCAAGGATTAATGGTTTAGAGGAGTTCAGCCTTATCCCCCAGCTAGAGCCTTAGTGCTTGTGTCCGGACCAAGAACTTCTGCCTTCGTGCGCCTGATTCAACCTATTGACTGCTATCCTCAGTCTCCTGCAGAGTAGCAGGTTGTGTCTCTCTTAGTCTGGTCCCTATCCCAAGAGCTGTCCAATATGTAGTTAATATCCATCGGCATAGCGCTTGTGGTCAGTGGGACACTCAAGCTCACCCACCACGGCAAGGTGGAGACACATTGGGGGAGACAGGTATTGTTTGAATGTGGAGCGAAATATGCCAGGCAATGAATCGTGCAACATATTGTTAGTGGCTTAGCTTACGTGTTTAAATTCACTATGGAACAAAATAATGCTGCCACTTCACTACGTGGAAACATGGTTTTAAATACTGCCACTGTCGGGGATTGAATCCAGATCATTGTTTCGGGAGTCAAACCACTAACAACTATACCACTGAGGCATAAGGAAATGTAAAATAAAAATGACTCAGAGCTAGTTACTGTAACAGTCAGAAAACAAGGCACAGTTTTGGAATGCACGAAAGACACGACATGAAACAAGACAAGACCTTTCTTTATTTTTAGTTGCATGTTCTTTTCAGAACGTTGTCCTCAACCTCAGCCTAGTGTTAATTTTCCAGATAATTTTACTGTCAGTAGTTTCCCATACTTACAACCGGAAAGATTTGCGGAAAAAGAGATATAGGGAGACAGCGTGAGAAGCTAATTGACGGTCCTTTGTCATGACACGGAAGGGACTCACCACACGAATTGATCCACGCAGTCGGAGATCGTATTTTTTGGAAAGGGATGATCGCCCACGCCAGCCAGAAAGGCACTGGATAATGATGGATAATGATGAGTTTGCCATTGCTTTCTGAACGTCAAAGTCCAACTTATTGCCGGTGAAGGGACTGAACCGCTTACTCATCAGTGCACAGGAAGTTTAAAAGCGAGCGTTCTTATCCTGTCGGCCACTTCTACTGACAACACGTTACAAATCTCAAAAATAGCCCGGTTGCTTTAACAGGATCTGACTTCCATAAGCGAAAGGAGTATCAATTTGCCCACAGGATGTCGGCTGGTGATGACAAAATAAAATTACCAAGAACAAATGAACTGCCTTCTGTAATAGATATGTATTTAAAATGTTCAAAGTGCAAGTTTCACATTCTTAGCCGTATCCATTTGAACATGTAAGTCGGACAAATATTTGAGACATGAAGTTTCCGTTCTCTGCCTCTTCAGATTAGACACACTGGATGAATACCTATACCTTGGAAAGGAAGGTAATCTCGTCCGTGTGTTTCTAATATTTCCATTGCGGAGCAAGCCAGTCGCGAAATTTCATCAATCATCAATCAGGTGCCGTCTCCAAAATAAAGGTTGGCTGCAACGGATTTCCAACACTGTCTGTCTCTCGCCCTGACTGTACATTCTGTCAGGCTGATTTTTGTCCATCTCTTTATGTTATCTTCCTACGTTTATCGTTGTCTACCTCTTGCTCGCTTGCCCTCAACCTTGCCCCCCCTCTTTCCCAGTATGGTTTTTATAAGAGTATGATGTCTTTTAACGTGGCCGAAATATTTCTCTTGCCATCTCTTTATTTCTTTCGTCAGCTCTCTCTCTTTATTCCCAGTTTTTTCTAGAACCTCTGCATTTGAATGTTTTTGTTTCCAAGAAATACTACATATTCGTCTCTATTCAACTTTCAAGTTGCTTGTTCAATGTCCAGACTTCCGCGCCATACAGTAGTGTTGAATATACGTAACATTTGAAAATTCTTATTTTTAATGCGTTGTTAATTTCTTTACATGTTAATCCTGATGTCATTCCGTTGAAAGCATTTTTGGCCATCTCTTTTCTCTTTTCGATTTCTATTCCACTTCAGCCATCGTATGTTATTATATGTCCAAGATAGAAGAAACTTGTTACTTGTTCTAGTATCTACCCTTTTACTGTGATGTTCATTGATGACCGTTCCTTTCCACTGCTAATTATCATTTTTTTTAAAAATATTAATACAAGGATAAGTTAATAAGTAAGTCACAAATGACCGTAGAAAAATAACTAAATATGATAACAACTTGAAACCAGTTCTTCTTTTTTTTGTTTAATACATACAGTGCCCCTTTATTTCTCAACATAATTTCCACCAACATTGATGCACTTATCCCATCATTTTATCAGTCCTCCTAAACTGGCTGCATAGAACTGCCTGCTCTATTTTCTTAACCACGTTTTCACTTCACATTCAACTTCGGCGTCACTCGCGAAATGTCTCCCGCCATTGTGCGTTTTCAGTGGACGTAGCCCCTAGCGATTTCCCGTAAAGTGGTGCATAGCTGGGTAGAAAAAGTTACTAGGGCAAGTCAATAAGTAAGTCACATAGTTCTGTGGGATGACAGGTAAATGAAAACAAAGCACGCAGTTCTATGCAGCCGGTTTCGGAGGACTGATACAACGATGGGATAAATGCATCAATAATGGTGGAAATTATGTTGAGAAATAAAGGAACAATGCATGTATACCAATAAACTGGTTTCAAGTTGTTATCATAGTTAGTTATTTTGCTACAGCCATTTATGACTTACTTATTAACTTACCCTAGTATCTAAGCCGCATTCTGCACTATGCCTGTTTACTTTTCCCACTAGGTCTTGTAACTCTTGCTGGCTTTCTGCTAGTAATACGGTATCGTCAGCGTACCAAAAGATGGCATGCCTTGACCCCAGATTTAGACATTCTGCCTCTACTTCTCTTTCTTGGCTGCAGCAGGTTGGGTCAATTTTTTTTTGTTGACTTTTGTTTGCGTTCGCTCGCTTTGAACGCAAGCGTAGTCCATATACACTACTCCTACTATCACTGAGCTGAATTCTTCGAGTTGATTAGCTTTCCGTATTAACAGTGTCCCTCGCTATCAAATGAACCCACGCCGATTTCAGAGGTACTTGTAATTTACATCCCCAAGTGAAGGACGAGAAGTCAACGAAATATCTTAAAAGAATCTAGACAAATTCTAGAAAGACGGCAGGAGTACTGCAGTGGAATGTATAATATGAGTGACAGTGGGGATGTGAATGAGATACATGAGCCAACGACAGCAGAGACAGAACCTGAACCCTCATTAGATGAAACTGCATGGGCAATAAAGAACCTGAAGAATGGTAAATCACCATGATGTGATGAGATACCAGCTGAACTAATTAAAGCGGGAGGAGAAGAAAGCATACACACATATCACGCATTATGTAAAATGATATTGAACTATGGTATATGCCAAAAGATTGAAAGAGAACTATCTTCATTCCAATACCAAAAATAAGGGCAACCTGAAATTATGCACCAACTATAGAACTGTTGCCCTGATCAGTCATCCAAGTAAAATTCTACTAACAATTACAATGGGAAAACTTCGTAGGATTATGGAAGACGACATTAACGTGATTGAAGCTGAATTTAGACAAGGAAGAGGAACAAGAGATCACATATTCAACATGCGTTTAATAATAGAGAAGTGCAGAGAATTTTAATGTAAACCTATTCTCATGTTTTGTGGATTATTCAAAGGCATTTGACTGTGTAAAACACCAGAAACGTTGGGAAATCATGAGGAATATGGGTTTTCCATCACATGTAATACAACTCATAAGAATGCTCTATCTAGACCAACAAGCAGCGGTTAGAATAGATGGCGAGACATCAGATTGGTTTGACATTAAGCAAGGAGTCCGTCAGGGATGTGTGCTGTCCCCATATTTGTTTAACCTGTACGCCGAAAATATAATGAGAAATGTTAGAGATGATATAAACAGGGAGCCATATGATGCCCTAAATATCGGTGGTCATGACATAACACAGATTCAGTATGCTGATGATGGATGTTCGTCCATCACGAATGATTAGGACCATTCATTCATTGCATCTTTTAATTTGATGAAAAACGAATGACTTGCACTTTAGATTGGAGTATAGTGAGGAAGTGGTTGCGCAACTCCTTCGACCTCACTCTCTCGTCCGCGTCCATCTGGTTCTAGTGGCGAGCATGGCAAGGCGACTGGAGACGGACACAGATGCAGTGGACGTTAGGCTGCCACAGGCCAGTTACCCCTGTATATATTGGCTGATACAGTATTGCTATCCACAACATAGAATGGTATAGAAAACCTAATAGCCTCAACCCAATTGAATAGTGAAAATCACGACTTACATAACAACAACAAAGATAATGCATACAGATAAAACAACTATGGAGAAAGAAATATATGTTAATGAGGAAAAATTGGAGGTGATGGAAAATGTTGAATATCTTGGGTCATTGATTACCAACAACGGTGACATAATGATAGAAATTAAACGACGACTATCAATTGTTCTTCAAAGACTAAAACAACTGAATAAATTATGGAGTGGGACAGATAGAACTACAAAAATTAAATTTCTAAGAGCATGCATCTTTCCCATTGCAACATACGCCTGTGAGACCTGGACACTTACTAAACAAGCTGAACAGCGCATAAATGCCTTTGAATATAAATGTTATAGACGAGTTCTAAGAATATCTTGGGTAAAGAAAAGAACAAATGCATCCATACTTCAAGAGCTGAATATTGAAGAATGTTGGCTATTAAAGTCGATAAAACAAAGAAAATTGAAATATTTTGGTCACTTGAAACGTCACGAAAGTTTGGAGAGAACAATAATGGAGGGGTATATGCCTGGGAAGAGAGGAAGAGGAAGGCCAAAGAGAAGATGGGTGCAGGATGTGGCGGATGATCTCCAGATGGGTGTATCGGACGCTGGACATCTTGCTTATGATCGAGAGGTTTTCCGGAAGGTTGTTATGGGAGCGAGGTTCTGCAAAGGACATGCTACTGAATGAATGAATGACTGATGTAGGGGTTGAATCCGCTACCTTGGCACCAGCGAATGATTAAGAACGAGAGCTCTGATATAAAACATGGAACATACAGGTAAGTTCAGATGCTGCTGAGATGCATCAACACAAACACGTGTATATATCTTACAAAAACATCAGACCAGGTAGACAGCAATCACAGGCTATGTAAATAATATATCCAACTTATGAATGAATGGGGAAATACGCGATGATGGTCAGAAAGTAACGCATCGTATAGTTTATTTCTGACTAAGAAATAAGGACTGGTGTGCCTTGCCAGATCTAGAAGACCTGATCATTCGGGGGTCACATCGATTGACGGATGTCAGTTGCTGCGATAGGTCAGACTTTGAGCTATAGCCTACAATGGGTGACGATGTGATTTCTAGTATGATAATTTGGTCGCGTCTAGCGTGAGCCGCGTGGTCAAGTGATTACACACCCGCCTCACGCGCCAATGATCTGGAGTTCGATCTCGGGTCCAGTCAGGGATATGCAGTACTGACGAGCTCAAATGAGAGCGAAACTGGAGTCTAGTGCTTCCAATCTGACGTGGACAAGGCCCAAGGTTCCTCCTGGAATACTATCAGCGTTGCCTGTAGTGAGTTGCGCTCAATCCTCAAACCTCAAAATTCCGAAACAACCAAATAAATCAATAAGAAATTAGCATTTAGAAGAGTAGTGGTCTAGAGATAAGGTGTTCGCTTCTAACTGGAATAGTGTCAACTTCAAACCTAAGTTTAGAAGAGTCTTATAAACAGCCTGATGACGTAAATCTCACCATGGTCACGACGGATAGTAAACATGATGCCTTGTCTGTTCGGATAGGGTAGAAAAACTGGAAATCCAGTGGGCACGTTACAAATACCCTGTCGGGAGAGTACAGGATATGCCGGATAGGTGACTGCCCTGGCAAAATCTCAAATGACGAGACCTACCTGCAGCATGTTTATACTATGTTTAGTGGTGTACTACTATCTTCTTCTTATCTTTGCTTTCACTGGCTTTCAACTCAGGCGTAGTCCATACACCTGCTACTACCTCTAGTGCACTGCACTGGTTTTTGCGTGTGGATTAGCTTTTCCTGCTATCAGTGTCTTTCACCATCGGGCGAACCTACTCCGACTTTCAGAGGTACTTGTAATTTACGTCCCCTAGTCAAGGACGAGAAGTCAACATTTTAGTCCAACTGACTAGTGTAGGGGTTGAACTCGCCACCTCGGCATCAACATACCGGATGTTTACGAACAAGCTGTCTTATCCACTCGGCCATGCTGACCTCCGTATACCACTATTAGAAGCCTTGTAGATGCTACCGAGTCCGTGCACTGTGTCAAGGTCTTCTTATATAATCTACAGGAGCAGGTTGAAGCATTTATTGACTATATGTTCCCTAAAGGTAATTTTATTTTAATCAATGACGCACCTCAATCTTACATATATCACAATATGTATATGACAAGAAACGATGCGGCGACAAAAGGAAGCAAGGAGAACATGTGTTAAAGTCAAGCGCATCGATTTCATTGCACCGAGTTCTATACCATATGGCTAGATCTTCTTACACTGTCGAAAACGTCGCACAGAACACGAGCTCCATAACTGCAACGACCATCGCGAAGGGTCTTGGAAATAACTGCACTCGTGAATTGGACGACGAAGTCCAAACACGAACCCACGATATATGCAGCTTGAGGAGTGCGGTCTACCCGCTTCACCGCGAGTTGTGATTGAAGTATGCACAATGTAGAGATCCACACACGGTCCTTGAGTGGCGCAGCTTCAATTTCTACTTTAAACATTGTCAAAACACCCATGGTAAAATCCAGATACCAAAGATATGTGTAGGTAGTTCATACATAAATACAGCTGAATTGCTTGCCGATCATGGAAGTAGAAGAAAGCTAGAGAATAGAGGACATACTACACAACATACACATTTAAAGCCATAGTTACCCATGGGGATACGTAACTGCCACCTCCATATGACGACAGTGCCTCCCGGCAGGAACTAGTGTACTTCGACACATGACTAGCCAGACGCCATAAAAACTTGGCTTCGTTAGCCAGGTCAATCGTCCACCGAAACCCACAACTATGGAATATGGACAGAATTCGCACCTCACCATTGACTTAGCACCATTGTTTATATTAAACCACCAGCATATGTCAAATAATAAACACAAACACATCGGACCTTGAATACTATTTATAGAAGTCCGATGTTTTTTTTAAATATATTTTTTGTATTTAGGGGTGTCTAGTACCTTCTCTGCGGGGACTGCCGCACAACTACTCTGTTTAATTTCAAACATTGAAAGCAGAAGCCTATACAAGCCAAGTATTGGAACTTTACATCTGTGGATGTTAAGGAATTTCTGTGACGAATGACTCCACCAAATGCTTAGACAGAAGTTGTGAAATAAATACGCTTTGAATAATTTCACAACCTGTAAACTGACTCAACAGTTCAAAAAACACGTTCATCAAAAGACGACAGGCGGGAATCCACGGCAGTATAGAATGAGGAACACACGGGAAAGACAAACCCACAACAAAGGCCGAGCTAAGCATGAGTTATGAGTACTAGATGGGGGTGGTTGAAGATTGCAATTCTCTACTGCATCTGTCTCCTTGAACAGATGATTTGAGCTTATCCTAGAGATGAAATGATGCTCCGAGAGTCTCACAGTTGTTATGATAGGGTTATCTGCCCTCCCGTGAGGGGCAAGTCGTTTCCTGATATTTGCAGTGACCTAGTTCTTATTTAATTGTAATAACTGTATGACTTGGTGTGCTCCACATGATTGTAAGTTTAATAATAATAATAACACTGTTTTATCCGTTCGCACGCTTTGAACATGAAAGTAGTATTAGCTACTATCAATGAGGGCACCGGCCTAATTTTGTGTGAGAGTTACCTTTCCTTATTACCAGTGTCCCTCGCCACCAGGCAAACCCTCTCCCACTTCTGAGATGTCTGTGATTGATGTACCATGTCAAGGACGAGAAGTCACTATTTACGTCAAACTGACCGGCGTATGGAAATAACTCACTACGCCGCAGTTTAATAATAATAGTAATAATAATGATAAAACTCGTAATAATTATTGTAATAATAATCATAATAAAGTTAATAAGTTGCATGTTCTTTTCAGAACGTTGCAGTCAAACCAACATTTATTGGATGTTTGTGATTTTCTAGGCAATTTTACGTGCAGTTGTCTGACACTGCTTTCGTAACTGCCGACGCTCATAACATTGTGAAAATAAACACTCCCAGATCTCCTGCTGCTGACTTAGAAGCTGATATGTCGTAATTGTGAATCCGCTTTCACCTCCTCTAAGCCTTCATCATCAGTATTATCATTTAGTGCAGTGGTTCTCAACCTTGTTTGGCCCTTGCACCCCCCCCCCCACCCTCACCTTTTTCGTATTTCTTCTCTATAAATCCCCCCTCTCGCCCCTACATAGTTTACGTAAAAATGGAAGCTAAATTTAATAACACATACTAGAACAAGCCTAGACGTCTACATAAAACGTGATTTGCACGTCTATTTACGTTATAAAACAAATTTCAGAAGAGCAAGAAGTACAGAACCGTAAAGTATGGGGAGGGGGGCAATATCAAGTAATCGGTTCTTGTATTAACGCGATCTTGAAATAATTTTAATTCCCCCCCCCCCCCCCCCCCCCGGGACACCCTAAAATTCTCCCCTGGGGAGGGGGGATTCCCCACCAGTTGAGAACTACTGATCCTTGCCAACAGTCGTTACCCATCATGCATCTCCACAGCTCCCGTTATTATAGCAGTTTGTATCCAATAATTGTCGGCGTCTATGGCTTCATACTTTCCCGGCATATCGAGAAGAAAGTTCAACACCAGCCGTGGCCGATTTGGAAGCAGATCGCTTTGTGCTGATTTCAATAGTATGAGGCGTCGGCTGTTTAGAAAGCAATTACAAACTACTGAATGCAGCAAATGCATAGTAACTCTTATTCTTCTTCTTCTTTGCGTTCATACGGAGTGTTGTTGTTGTTTTTTTTTTCAGGTGTGATTGCGGTGTTTCTCGTTACGCACTTTTGGGTCGAGACCCTTAGGCCAACACATCCGACTTTTAGCGTGCATTTTTGATAGGTTAGCATTCCTGTGGGACTCTCACGTTTCTGGTGCCGTCCACATCCCAGCATGTCAAGTTAGAACGGTCGAATGCTTCAGAGCCGACACATAGCGCCCTGGTGCTGGGCTCACCGAGGGAATCGTCACGTCCTGCTCATGGC
Organism: Cepaea nemoralis; assembly: GCA_014155875.1. Lineage (NCBI taxonomy): Eukaryota > Metazoa > Mollusca > Gastropoda > Stylommatophora > Helicidae > Cepaea > Cepaea nemoralis. The sequence continues at coordinate 9,951 of JACEFZ010002688.1, forward strand.
TGCTTGAATTCCTCACTTCGATATATTGGGCATATCGTTCACCATGAGCCTTTCCCGAACTGACCGACCGGTCTGCAGATGGTATCCACTCAGAGAGTTTTCGATACGGACATGTGCTTGTTGATGTGCCCGTCAGAGCTGTTCCGGGCACAACAAACATTCGGACACTAGCTAGTCAGAGCTTTTCCGGACACGAACTATTCGGAAACCAGTTAGTCAGAGCTGTTCCTAGCACGAAAGACATTTCACTCGGATATTTCTTGCGTTTTGCCTGATTTATTTGAACCCGTAGGCCAGCACATCCGACTTCAGCAGGCATTTTTACGGGTTGGCCTTCCCGGGGTTTCGAGAGACGTTAGACAGTTAGTGCTGTGGTGTCGACCACATCTTAGCTGGTCAAAGTAGAACGGTCAGCGACATAACGGTCAACCTTCAAGGGAAGGCAGGGCAGACCATGGGTGTTCCCTGCTATCCAAGGAGGCTTCCATTATTGCAGAGCCGGCACATACTTCTCTGAGACTGGGCTCCCCCAAGGAATTATCTCGCACCATTAATAACATCTGATGGGGGATGCTTTGAAGTGATTAGAACAAGATGGAAAACACACTGACCAATAAGAAGATGTCATGTGCAACGAGAAAAAGAGTGTTGAAGTGCTACATAGAACATGTGCTTTTGTATGGATGTGAAGCGTGGACAATGGGCAAACAGGCTGAAAAACATCTGATGGCCGTGGTAATGTGGATTCTGAGGAAAATGCAAAGAATACCAAGGACAGGCAGAAAAACCAATGACCAAGTCCTTTAAGATACAAATGAAAATGTAAACTGACTGGAGAAATTTAAACGTAGACAGTCAACATTTTTTTGGTTACGTTATAAGAAGAAATAAATTGGAGAATTTGGTGACAATTGGCAAGATCGAGAGGAAGATAACAAAGGGAAGGCAGAGAAGTAAGTACTTGGGTCGTTTGATCACGTGGTATGGTAGAGACAAAAACACAGAGCTGATCCACGACTCTGGTCACCGTGTGAGATGGCGAAACATGGTCGTCACACTTATCGGCATGGCACACGATGATGATGCTAAGTTTGTCATTGCTTTGTGAACGAGACGTCAACATTTAAGTCTAACAGGTACGAAACAACTACGTCACCGTCAGAACAGAAAGAGTTAGTAGGTCAAACCTCTCAGCCATCCCGACCACCTATGTGCAAACTATTGAATATAAAATTGCTTGGAAAATCACAAACAGTCTCTAAGTGTTGCGGCTGTTTGCGACGTCCTGTAAGGGATACGGAATTAACTTCCGTCCAATCTTTTACTCTTTATAATAAGACTAGCTGACCCGGCCCGGCTTCGCCCAGGTCCTGGCGGGGATCTATCTATCTATCTATCTATCTATCTATCTATCTATCTATCTATCTATCTATCTATCTATCTATCTATCTATCTATCTATCTATCTATCTGTCTGTCTGTCTGTCTGTCTGTCTGTCTGTCTGTCTGTCTGTCTGTCTGTCTGTCTGTCTGTCTGTCTGTCTGTCTATCTATCTATCTATCTATCTATCTATCTATCTATCTATCTATCTATCTATCTATCTGCTTGTTTGTTTGTCTGTCTGTCTGTCTGACCCGGCCCGGCTTCGTCCAGCTCCCGGTGGGGAGCATCTCATTTAATTCATATAAGTAGTCATATAAGCTCCCGTTCCCGACTATCTGTCTGTCTGACCGGGCCCGGCTTCGCCCAGCTCCTTATGGGGAGCATCTAATATAATTCATATAAGTAGTCATATAAGCTCCCGTTCCCGACTATCTGTCTGTCTGTCTGACCTGACAAGGCTTCACTCAGTCCCTGGTGAGGAGCATCTCATTTAATTCATATAAGTAGTCATATAAGTTCCCGTTCCCGACTGTCTGTCTGTCTGTCTGTCTGTCTGTCTGTCTGTCTGTCTGTCTGTCTGTCTGTCGACCCGTCTGTCTGTCTGTCTGTATGTCTGTCTGTCTGGTCTGTCTGTCTGGTCTGTTTATCTATCTGTATGTCTGCCTGCCCGTCCTTCTCTCCCTCCGTCTCTCCCTCCGTCTATCCCACCCTCTCTATCTATCGGGTCAGATCTATCTATCTATCTATCTATCTATCTATCTATCTATCTATCTATCTATCTATCTATCTATCTATCTATCTATCTATCTATCTATCTATCTATCTATCTATCTATCTATCTATCTATCTATCTATTTATTGATCTATCTAGGTATCTATAGCTTTTGATTTGATTTGATTTGATTTGATTTAGCCAGGGGACTTAACCTAAGATATAGCAATGCTACTAAACGTTATACCCCTTTATATAATATTTCTTATGTTAAGTCATGTAATTACAAAATGAAATTTTAGTAAGTAAATAGATGATTACCCCCTAAGAAACTATTACAGTTGGTTGCACTGGAATGAAAGGAAGACGTGTAGAAAATTTCATCTCAATCGGATGGACCGTTCGCGAACGCAGCAAATACATCCCCAACCACAAACATACAGTTTCTTTTATAGATATAGATTGGCGTGTGCTGTGTTTGGAATTCCCTCCTGTGTGTTGTATCTCTCTACCGAATAGTTGACTGTGACTCAATTTCAATTAAGCATAGTGGGTTAAGTTGTTACTAATGTAATATAACCAAGCGAATATTATATCCATGTTTGGTTGAGTTGTCAGTATTGTATTATAACCAAGCGAATATTATATTCATATTCGATTGAGTTGTTGGTCTGGTTCACAAGATCAGTTCCGCGTCTAGCTTTCGTTGTCTCGGATGGCTGTGTGAGGTGAACCAAAATGGGATCTTCCCAGCCAACGCAAGTTAGCAAGGCAGGCGCTTCGAAAATGTAATCGCATCGTGCAGCCAGGGTCGTGGTTTGCAAAAGAGCAAATTTATACGACCGTTCGACAAAGTCTCGATGAGTAGTGGGCCTGCAGTCAGTAAACTGGTATAGCTTTTCGGTCAGTCCTGCCGGCGTAGCTTGAAAGCTCGTCGGTAGGCGTCAAATGGTTTTGCATGTATCACCTTGTACCGGGATGGCGCGCTTTAGCGATGCTACTCTTGGCTTGCGTGTGCGTGAATAGTCCGTCTCTCCGATAGATATCTGGTTGATCCTATCAGTAGTCGTACGCTCATACGCTTGTCTTAAAATTGAAAATTAAAGGAATTGACGGATGGGCCGCTTGCACGAGGCTCCCGAGAGCCAATATAACTGGCCGTGGCAGCCTAACGTCCACTGCATCTGTGTCCGTCTCCAGTCGTCTTGCCATGCTCGCCACTGGAACCAGATGGACGCAGACGAGAGAGCGATTTCGATGGAGTTGTGCGACCACTACCTCGCTATAATCCAAACTAAAGCGCAAGTTATTCGTTCTTCATCAAAAAAGATGCAATGAATGAATGGTCCTCATCATTCGTGGTGGACGAACATCCATAACCAAACGAAGATTATATTCATGTTCGTTTGAGTTGTTAGTGTTTTATTATAACCAAGCGAAGATTATATTAATGTTTGGCTGAATTGTAAATATTGTATTATAACCAAACGAACATTATATTCGAAAACCACTGTGGTGTAGTAGCTAGTTAATCGAATGCCCGTCCGGTGGCCATGGGTTCGAATCCGCATCGAGGCAGATTTATTAAAATTGATTTGGGTTCCCAGGTCGACCCAGACTAAAATGGGTACCAGGTAATATCTTGGCAAATAAAAGTGGCCTTAGTGATACTGACCATATCAGCCCCCGAGTAACCATTGGCCTATAAATATGATCGTCTAGTAAGGTATGCCCAATGTGCATTAGGAAAACGAAAGTGATCCTTTCTTTAAAAAAAAAAAATAACAATTACCAAATGTGCCCAATTCATTTTAAGGCTTGTGGAAGGGTCCTTTACAGTAGTCGTAAGTGGGGTCCCAACTAAGCCGGAAATCTGGTTGACAGCCATCTAAGTCACGTCATATTTTACTATATAAAGAGTTATAACGCCCGCTTATGACCTAAAAATGGCCAACAATACTTGACCTAGTTTATTAAAATTCGCGGTTTTTTGGTACTCCCGATTGTCTTTTGTACTTCCTGTGTGTCTCCGGGGGCTGGGTGAGCTGGAACACTTCCGGTTGTGGGAGTTTCAAAAATCAAACTTTAATTATTCTTCTTATTTGCGTTCATCTGGAGTGTTTTTTCAGATGTGATTGCAGTGTGTCTCGTTAGGCACCCTTGGGTCGAAACCCTTAGGACAACACATCCGACTTTTAGCGTGCAATTTTGACCAGATTAGCATTCCTGGGAGACTCTCACTTTTGTGGTGCCGTTCACATCCCAGCTAGTCAAGTTGGAACAGTCGAAGACTTCACGGTCGTCCCTCAGAGAAAAGCAGGGACAGTCCATGGCATTTTCCGCCATCCTGGGTGGCTTCCATAATTGCAGAGCCGACACATAGCGCTCTGGTGCTGGGCTCACCGAGGGAATCGTAACGAACTGCTCATGGCTGATTTAATTCCTGACTTCAATATATTGGGTAATTCGTTCGCCCCGGGCCGTTCCCGCACAAACCAGACAGGTCTGCAGACGGTATCCACTCAGCGAGTTTTCGTTCCGGACATGTGCTTGTCGTTGTGCCCGTCAGAGCTGTTCCAGGCACGACGGACATTCGGAAAACTACCTAGTCAGAGCTGTTCCAAACAAGAGCTGCATTCAGAAACTAGGTAGTCAGAGCTGTTCGTAGCACGAGAGACATTCGGTCGAGACATTTCACTTGGACGTAAATGCGTAGTGCCAATTTTTATTTTGCCACCCGTAGGATGGCACTTCCGACTTCGGCGGGCATTTTTAATGAGGTTAGCCTTCCTCGGGTTCGAGGCACGTTAGACTTATTGTTGTGATGTCGCCCACATCTCAGCTGGTAAAAATAGAACGGTCAAAGACATCACGGACAACCCTCTAGGGAAGGCAGGGACAGACCATGGGCATTCCCTCGCTATCCAAGGAGGCTTCCATAATTGCAGACCCGGCACATATTGCTCTGAGACTGGGCTCACCCGAGAAGTTGCCACGTCCTGCTCCTGGCTGCTTTAGTTCCTCACTTCCATGTGTTGCGCATCTCGCTTGCCACTGATCGCTTGTGGCATAACGCAGCCAACATTATTCACCTTATCAACAAATGCCGCAAAAAGAGGAAACAACATTAAAAGAAATTGACTTCACAAACGCAATTGGAGATTGGGACGTAAAACTTGACATCGAAACTGGAACTGAACAAGTGACAAATGACGTGGATTCTTAGAAGGATTTCATCAGACCAAGCTCGGAAAATCATTGGATGAGAAAACCACCTGACCCGCCTTCGCGCCAGTGCATAATTAACATATATCCCCATTTCATCAGAAATGTTAATCAGCCCGCACTTTTGTCTGAACTCGCTCCATGGACGGATGTGAGAAGATTGTGTGATCAAAAAATTCAATGGACAAGGCAAAAGTCTGGATCCGAGGTACGTTTGTTAGCCCTTGATTAGACTAAGAACCCGATGTATCAAGTGTCAAGTAACGTAAACCCATGTTTGTGATGTCAATTGAAATGTATGATTATTAATTAAAACCTCAGAAATGTAAAAATGCTCGACTGTAGATTCTAATGACGCAAAGCCATTCCCGGCCAGAATATTCTCTTCGATGAAACTGCCACCTCTGATATTCTTAAAGATAATTATTAACTTTAAGAAGTGCCTTACACTATTACATTCTATTCTAAACAACTGTGAGAGGTGATGATTCGAAAGCAATCTTGTGCATTTCACCAGAAACATTGTAACAGATGCTATCACGGTCTACAGCTGAAATGACAGTTCGTGTACTAGAACAAGTGCCTTGTTCTAAAACAGACTTATCTATGCCTATTTACAATCTAGAAAGCTGAAAGTGAAATCAATCTTTCCTTTCTCCTTTGTCTATAGAAATAATAGGGTTTGGCGAAATAAATATTTATATTTATGTCAAATTTAATTAGATAAGAGCACTTAGGAACTGCAATACATGAGAAAGTTGTGCTTCGCGGAACACCATCACGCGAAGTGAACTTAACTCATTACTCAACATAACTTAAAACACAACACCACTCATCACCACACAACACAACACTCAACATCACAACAACAACAACAGGTAATGGAAGAGAGTTATTAGACACAAGAAGAAGAAGTAGTTAATTGGGAAAACACAGAGAATTATTTATACACATTGTGAACACCATTGAGTAGAAGAAATGTTATAAATGTATGTCATTTATTTACATGCATCTTGACACCTTCTCACTCTTGTCATTGTCTCACTGTACACGTTCACTGACCCCAGGTCAAATGAAGATTTACATACAGCAGGAACAAGTTGATCCAAGGCGTACACAGTGTGATAAACTCTGACCACCCCAAATTAACCCAACACTAGCTTAGAGAGAAAAAGAGGGGGAGGGGAACTAGTTCCTACTTCAGGAATTTGGATTTCTTCCGACCTACTTCTTATTATTGTATTGGTAGGATTGTATATATTTATGTGAATACTCATCAGTGATCTTGGTGGCTACATACCAACAACCACCCAACACATCAGCAAACTAACCACCTAAATCAGACCCTGAGAGAGGGAAGCCGAGAGAGGAGATGAACCACAAGTGAGAGGGAGGATGACTTCGCTATGAGCAGAGCATGGGGAGGCCTTCAGTGGAGCTATACGGGCAGACCTGAAGTGGATCCATCAGTCAATGGACCCTGGCTTACCTAATCCTCCAGTCACCAGGTTACTTTTCTCATAGGTAGAAACCACACCCAATTACAGGAACACTGATATGTTATGGTTGAGACACCACTATCATACTTAATATGTACAACATCAAAATGTTTACTATGTTTTCACACTTGTTGACATTTCATATATTGATGCTTGTTATTGATTGTCTGGGACAATGGTCCAATGTGCAACTGTTCTATTACTTTGTGTAAATCACAATAGAGATGTATGTACTGACCAGAAGGCTCAGGCCAGTCAATAAATGATTAACATGAATTGACCTTCTGTTAATTTGTCAAGTTCAAACCTATCTGTCAACAACTTCTTTGTGCATCATGTTGTCAAAATCTAATGTGATTGATTATGTGTTTGATTGTTAAAAGATAAATTAACTCATAATGACTTACTAAAGGGGGAAATAAAAGACTCTATACCTATAAACTGCTCAACATCCATGTTTTCTTCATCTAAATCAGGCTGAGAAAATTCTCCTGACTTTCCTCAGATTTGATAAACTAAAAGGGGGCTCCAGAGCTAAAGAATCATTGGAGAAGGGGCAGATTCCCAATTAGTAAATTACCATTCTTACCAGGGCCATAATCTATATCTCCTAGACAATACTTAACAAAACGAGGCCTGCAGATAACTCAAGGTTCATATTCTGGGGTTATTGAAGATAGAAGAGGATGGGGCTCTACATCTTTTGTTAGAGATGGGGCATGCACTACAGTGATCTCCCACTCCCTTCAAAAATATATGACATCGCTCAAGCACACACCAGGAACGGTTAGCCTTCGGACGACATCCACTAGGTAAGCTTTTGCTTTTGACTTCGGACCACGCAATAGATTCGCTAGCCGTGCGTTCCATTTCGTGTTATTGAGACGTCTATCCACCTTTGTCTACACTCTCTATGAGCTAGATACAGACAGTTTTCGTAACAATTTCATTAGACAGGGGCACTTCTTCTACCTTTTAGTACTCGCTCACGAGGTAGGCTACATGTGCTGCTGGCTCAGCATCTCACCTGAGTAGTGAGCGACAACCGGCAAGGGAACCCTCATATCGCTCAGCTGAGAGCCTTCGGACAAGTATCAGAACTGGACATGTAGCGTGCTCAGTATCTCACCTCCATTTTTCGGTAGGTGTGTATCGACCAGGCTCTCACATCCGAGGTTTTATGGCTTAGAAGCGTTCAGCTTCAACCCACGACAGTGAGCTTTAGAGTATGTGTCCGGACCAAAGAACTTCTGCTTTTGTGCGCCTGATTTAAACTTTTGACTGTTATCCTCAGTCTACCTGCAGAGCAGCAGGTTATGTCTCTCTTAGTCTGGTCCCTTTCCCAAGAGCTGTCCAATATGTAGTTTAATATCTGTCATAGGAGGTAGAATATCAAGGACAGGAAGATGCAATTTCCTATACTTAAGTGCTCAAAGACAAAGAAGCCCAACACTGACTTTTAATGGGCCAGAGAAGAAAAGGACAATAAGGAGAAATAGAGAAAGAGCACTGTGTATATCCTCCTCTGTTAACAAGAAAAGGGGTAGAATTTAGACAGAAGATTCCAGGAGTTCTTAGGGCGGGAGATGTACTGTTGTACACCCCAGACAGAAGATTACACTGCTGGACTGTAACAGGATCAATGAGTTTACACAACAAACTACAGACTAAACAAAACAAATTAAGAACAACAAAATTAGGTTTTTATGGACAGAACTGCATGGTTTAGGGACAAACAGGCATCTTGACATGTCACATAACTGACATATACAGAAATGGGAACCTATGTTCCCACAGTAATCACTGCTGCCTAACATCGCTACGCACATGACTAGGTACCCATCTCCACAAACCAACAAGGACATGGCAACAACAGAGCCTCAACGTAAACAACAACGGTAACAGCAGGTATGGACTCTCTATTGTAATCATCTCAGGACTCATGGACAGTTGGTACATACAGAAATGGGAATCTGAAATCCCGCAGTTAGAGATAACTGCTGCCTAGCACCGACTACAGGGGCGGTCTCTAAATGACAGTGAGACCTCAATCATGTTCAGTTGAGTCGAAGGGCACCCTCAATATCCACACAAGACACCCGCATCACATAAGTTGACTGGGACCAGATACAGCGAAAAACCATAACATAACGAGTAACAAAACTATAACCATAACAGCAGAGATATAGTGGCATAAACACGCATAAACAGGTATACGAAGGGGATGTGAGTGGCCTACGACATTAACCAGAGCTGGGGCTCAAGTTTGCTCTACAAACCACAAACATGGCCAGGGGTCACTACCTGAAATGCATGACAAGGTACAACATCTAATTAATAATCATCAAAGCATCATTATTTGCATCAACACATGGACTTCACAGGACAACAACTACAGCAACGGTGTATGCAAACAGTGTCCTTGTGGCACAAACATAGACATGGACTGTGTAAGTTCACACCAAGTGTGATACTTCAACTGGACAGCAATGATATGGATAGGTTATAGGATATACTCCACATAAAATATAAACAGAGCACACACGCTCTACAGATTCCTTCGGAGTGATTGGGCCCACAATTAATGCAACAGCCACCACCATATCAGGGGACAATCTTAATGTGAGGGCGGATCATCCCTCGTCACAATGCTCGCAGCCTTTCCTGGCTTCTCATCTAACTCAGTATTTACTTCTTGAACACTCTCAGTTCAGGGGGGTCATTACCTACAGATCTCTGACACAACACAACTTCTCATCCCCAACACCACAGGCTGAGAATACCACTCATGAATGCTAATGTTACACAGCAACACTCATCAACTAGTCAAAATCAACACCGAACACAACTCAGCTACACTGGTGTACAACGACTCTAACAGGACAACACCATTTGAACATGTACATACAGGACATAAATACAGTTCAATGCACCAACCGCAATCAAGCAGACATAGGATATGCAATTCAACATGACATCCCCAGGACACACACCTTTGTACACCAACTAGACAACATCAATATACCATGACACCAGCAACAATCAGGACACAGGCTATAACATAAGTCACCGCCAACAACTCAGACATATAACGCCACATAAAACCATCACAATCACCATCCCAGTCATTTTAGCTGACATCACTACATGGTCACCCTCACCATGACAAAGCTCACTCAATAATATCCCAGATTCATTATGGGTGCCTTATTCAGCACCTCTTGCTGGTCAGGAGACTATTCTTTGCTAAGTTCACACGTGTCCAACCTGAGCAACACAGATCATTATCCCCATGAACACTATTATAATCATAAACCACCCTATCATGTGTAGTGTTCAACCTGGCACCTTCATCACCACACCCAGTCATGAATAATTATTACCATAGCTCCATTTATCTAGAAGAACATAACATACATTGTCATCAAGCACCATATATCTATTACTTTCACCGTGCCACTCTACACCTTCGTACGCCAGCAATCACTATAGGTTTGGCGTTCTTGAGTCATGATAAGTCATCTGACTTCAAACACAATATAACATAATGGAGGTGTCTCTCATCCCCTGGAACCCTTTACTTTTCATTACATGTGAGGCATCTCAATACCTCAATACATTATAATATAAATACACCGGTCTTCCCCTTTTGTTGTGGGAAGTTAAATCATCAACACATCCGTAAAATGGTTTCAGTTCAAATTCATGTTCCTCATTGTAGACCTGACTGGTATAACCACCCAATGATGTACTTTGCCTCCCTCTTACTGACTGTACAGTCCACCTGGAACAGCCCTGGTTACCCCAGGCCATTCAATCTACTGTTATCTTCAACCTCACCATGCTACTATAATAATGGCATTATATTATATATATCCTGCACACCTAATCTGGCCACCTTCATACAGGAATACCATCCAAATAGAATTAATCATAACCTAATATTTTATGCAACAGTGCTCCCTATTTTCCTCTAAACAGCCCCAATCATTATTTCATTATTTCCTCATATTTTATGCTAGTGCTCTGTATTTTCCTCTTGTCAGAACACAGACTTTACAGGACAATACCTACATCCTCCTCTACTCTGGACTATGATACTACATATTCTTAATACTGTATTGAATCGTGGCTATATCAAATTCTATAGAACTACCCAACACAGTACAGTATCGATACTTGATTACTTCCAATCCGTACTGCACTGTCTGCTACATTAAATCTAAAAACCTACAAATATACACACCGTCGTATGAGAACATCCTTTGTCCTGGATCTTCAACAACTACCCCTGGTATTAGTTTTCTTAATACATCCCTGCCAGTCTGCAGAGTAGCACTTTTACAATCATTAATTGAAGCAAACCCATGTTGTTGTCATTCTGCCGATCATCGCCATTTTACATGCGAAGATAACTCTACTAATTTTAGTCACTCAGGGACAGAAGAGCTCCTCAAACTATAAACCGAACTAAACCAAATTCTACCTCAACCCTGTGGATGTTATAAGTTTGGAGCTCCCAGTTGGGGACTAGAGGCACCACTATCCTATCTTTAATTAAGCTATCTAAATAAATTTAACTCACCAAGAGTGGGCTTACAAATTGCAGTTATTTTGATGGATTTCCTCGGTCCTCGTGTGTGGACCACACAAGCCAGTCTTGGTTAAATCTAGAGGCATTTGTGACTCCCTGCTCTGGTCCAGTGATTGGGGAGGGCTGGTTAAAGCCTCCCTACAGTGATCTACATAATCGCTCCTTCGGCCACGGTTGTCTGGTTTTGAGAGACCGGGAAACTGACACGCACCTCTATTTATCCTTGCTTCCAGAGCGGCTTCCCATCGTACCCCAGGGCACTGCAAGGGATGCTGGTATTGGTAGCATCATCAACATCATGTGTCGCGTCAGGCTATCACACATCCATTGGCATAGCGCTTGGGGTAAGTGGGACACTGAAGCTTAAATTGAAGAAACGGGGGAGAAACTTTAATTATTAAAAGGTACAAAAGGTAAATTATATATGAAATATGTTTGTAAAGAACCGTGTGTGTGTGTATATTTTTGTACGTCACAGGGCGCTGTGAGGGGTGGGATGCATGGAAATGAGACGCTAGTAATATTATTAGTCTTTGCCCACAGTGGCCACCAGTCGCACAACTACTGTGAGGTGTGAAGTTTTATGACCACTCGGCTCCTAGCCAGACCAATTGCAGTAAAGGCAATACTACACTTTGATTTCAGCCAAAAGGTATGTAGACATTGTTGTTTGTCCATCAAGAATGATGATGACCATTCAATTCATCCAGTGGGGTTGAATGTATGGAGCTGTAGGTTCTAATATGGGTGATAAGGCTTATTTTGGCTCGAAATGTTCTTTGACAATGTGGGCAAAAAATGCTTGACGTTTCTGGAGGAGGATTTCCTGCAGTGGTATTTCTGTCCTGCCTTTTCTTCACAGCTCCTGCAGTCCTGGTTGCCTCACATATGACTGCACCCTTGCGTAATGATGCACGCCACGAATTTCGGTCTCTGGCTGCAGCCTCCCATGTGTCATGATGAATTCCAAAAGCATTCAGTGAGATTTTCAGAGTGTCTTTAAAGCGTTTCCTCTGGCCACCTTGGGAGCGTTTACCACACCACAGTTCGCTGTAAAAAATTCGTTTAGGGAGCCTGTGATCTGGCATGCGAGTCAAGTGACCAGCCCAGCGAATCTGATTCTTCATCAGTAGAGTGTGGATACTGGGCATGGACGCTCTTTCTAGGACTTCAGTGTCTGGGATCTTGTCTTGCCATTTAATCTTCAGTAGCTTCCTTAGGCAGACTGTGTTGAAGTTGTTTAATTTCCTAGCGTGTTGCTGATAAACAGTCCAGGTTTCACAAGCATATAGCAGTGTGGATAATACAACTGTTTTGTAGACTTTTAGTTTTGTTTGCAGGCTTATTCCAGTTCTGTCCCATACATTCTTGTACAGTCTGCCAAAGACCCCACTGGCCTTAGAGATTCTTGCATTCACTTCGTCATCAATTGTGGCAGCTTGTGACACAAGTGCAGCCAAGATAGTTGAATTTGTCCACAACGCTTAGTCTATGATCATTCACTTTGATATTCGGCACGGTGTGATTAATCCCTGGAGCTGGCTGGTACATAACTACAGTCTTCTCCAAGTTGATATTGAGCCCAAAGTTGGCACAGGCATGTGAGAAAGCTGAAACATTATGTTGCATGTCCGCCTCTGAGTTGGCGTATAGAGCGCAATCATCAGCAAACAGGATCTCTCTGACGGTGTCGCTGTTAATTTTGGTTTTAGCTTTCAACCTTCTGAGATTGAATAACTTTCCATCCATATGGTAGTTGATGTCTATTCCAATGTCGTCGTTCTCGAAGGCATTCATCAACATGGCTGAAAACATGAGGCTGAACAGTGTTGGTGCCAGGGCACATCCTTGCTTCACTCCATTGGTGACAGGAAAGGGTTCAGACAGTTCACCATTTTCCTGTACTCTTGCCTGCATACCATCATGAAATAGCCGCACCATTTGGACAAACTTTCGTGGACAGCCATATTTTGCCATGATCTTCCACAGTCCTTCTCTGCTGACTGTATCAAAAGCCTTGGTAAGTTCGATGAAAGTGGAGAACATTTCGCAGTTCTGTTCCTGACATTTCTCTTGCAGCTGCCTTGCAGCGACAATCATGTCAACAGTTCCACGTTCTTTTCTGAAGCCACATTGACTCTCAGGAAGAAGACCTTATCGAGATGGGTCGTGAGGCGATTGAGAAGAATTCTGGCGAGTATCTTCCCTGCAATTGAAAGCAAGGAGATGCCTCGGTGGTTGTCACAGGATTGGCGGTTTCCTTTACGTTTGTAAAGGTGGACTATTGACGCGTCCTTGAAATCTTGTGGCATGGTCTCGTTCACCCATATGTTTGTAAAGACTTGGTGAAGCTGCTCTTTTAGGACCGGCCCACCTGCCTTGTATATCTCTGCTGGGATGGAGTCAGGACCAGGTGCCTTGCCGCTGGACAGGTGCTGAATGGCTTTTTTTTACTTCCACTATGGTTGGCAGGTCATCAAGTGTCTCATTGGTGGGAACTTGAGGAAGGCAGTTGATGGTTTCATCATCGAAGAAGGAAGTTGCAGTTAGGATGTTGCTGAAATGCTCTGCCCAGCGTTGAAGTATTTCTTTCTTATCGGTGACCAATGTTCCTCCATCTGCACTGAGGAGGGGAACTATGTCTGGTGATGTAGGACCATAGACCGCTTTCAGTGAGTAATAGAAGTTTTTCATATCATGTCTGTCAGCAAAGCCCTGAATTTCATCAGCTTTGCTGCTCAGCCAGGAGTTCCGCATGTGCCGAAGTTTCTGCTGCACTACTCTCTGAATGTTCTTGAAGGCATCTTTTTTTTATGTTTCTCGGCCAGCAATTAGTTGATGTCTTCGGAATTTTCATCAAACCAGTCTTTATGCTTTCGGGGGGCTAGACCCAGGATTTCCATGGCAGTGTTGTAAATTATGTCCTTTAGGGCTCTCCATTCTGTTTCTGTATCCTGTTTAGCTGCAGCATTGGGCTTGAGGCGGTCTTCCAGCATATTTTCAAACGACTGCTGCATTTTCTTGCTGTTTAGGCGGGTGACATTTAGCTTTTTTTGCATTTTCACCCCTTGAGGAGGCCGTGGTGGCATGATGTGAATGTTTATTTTTGAGACAATGAGACGATGGTCTGTCCAACATTCGGCACCACACATAGATTTTGTCACTCGGACGTCTTGTCTGTCACTCCTCCTGACAATGACATAGTCAATGAGGTGCCAGTGTTTCGAGCGAGGGTACATCCACGATGTCTTATTTCTCATGGGGAGACGGAAAATTGTGTTCGTAATATGTAGACAATAATACGTCAATTAGTATATCGGACATTATTCAACCACATGAAATATATTGAGATCTCATTGTGGGTTAAAATATTATCGAAGGAACAGCCTAGCATAAATAAATAAGCTAATTAACATAGAAAATTGTCTTATTCGTAGATTATCTAACATAAAATACTTGTCTAATAATTAAATAGTCAATTTAAATAGCAAACTCAATGACTTTTGTAAAATAATCAATAATATATAAAAGCATAATAGTAAGGTGAATTATTCCCCTTGCTCAATCTTGTTCAAAATTACGTCAAAGATTGTAATTCACGAATAATAAGTCCTCTGGATTATTGCGGTTTCTTCAGTTTGTCTAACGAGAAATTGTTAATGTTTCAATTTAAAAATAAGAGATAGCGGTTATTAGTGATCTGTAGAGATCGCCGTGGCTGAATTATGGAGATGGGGTTTACAAAGGGACTAGCAAATCATATCGTCGGATTCGAACCCGTTTAAATACATGTCGCGCGTAGGTACGTGGGCAAGTGCTCTGAAATAATACTCAAATGTAACACATTTACCAAAACCCAGGAATGTGCTAGCCGTTACTAAAGGGTGGATTATGTTTCATTTACCACAGCGCACAATAGATTCGCGTGATGTAACAATAAATACACTTCGTTGGTGGTCTGGCCATCGCTAAGTACTTATCGGATTATTGATCGTGTGTATATGTGTGCGTGACCGTGGGCGTGATTCTAAATTAGTGATCTCTAGAGGGTCATAGTGGACGGGATGTGTGTGTGTGTGTGTGTGTGTGTGTGTGTGTGTGTGTGTGTGTGCGTAGGCATGCACACGTGTTTTTGTATGCGTGAGTTTGTGTGTTTGCGTCCGCGGTCGTGTGTGTTTTGTGTGTGTCCATGTGTGTGCGTGTGTGTGTGCGTGTGTGTGCGTGTGTGTGTGCATGCACGCGCGTGTGTGTTTTGTATCTGTGTGTGTGCATTTGTTTACGCATGAGAGTGCACGTAGGCATGCGAGTTGCTTTGTGTACGTGCATGTGTGTGTGCTCGTGTGTGTGTGCCTTCGCGTGCTTGTGCATGTGTGTTTGTGTGTGTTTGTATGTGTGTGTGCGTTCACGTAGTGACGCTAGTGTTTTGTGTGTGTGTGTACATGTGTGTGTGTGCAAGTAGGCATGCACGTGTTTTATGTGTGTATGTGTGTTCGCGTGCGTTTGGTGAGCAAGTGCACGTGCTTGTGTGTGTGAAGCGTTTATAATACTACTCTATCGTGCGTGACTACCAGCCCGAAGCAAAGTGGCTTGGACACTGATGTGATTGCTTCGGTTAGTGCCTTTTTTGACTTGGTTACTGACGTAACTGGGCTGCTTGGCTTGGTTGAGTCGATCAAAGTCAGCTAGGATCTCGCGCTGCATAGTTATCATCTATTCATATTCTTGACGAGTGTCTTGGTAGAAACTTCTTATTGGACTCGCCTAGGAATCGATGGATGTGTAACGTGATCATTCCTCTGTAAACTGAGACAAAAACGGCTTTATAACCAACGCCCACTGGTCTAACATTCTCACCACTACGAGTCGTGTAGACCCGGTTAGCCGGCATAGTCTTGAGTTCTGTAGTCATCTTCAGATCACAATGACTGTTACCAGCCTCGGGTTTATACACTAGTTGTTTAGCCACGCGTAAAATCTGTTTCAGACAGTTTCTTAGGTCATGAGGCTCAGATTACGCTGACATGGCTACCAGCATGGCGTGATTAAGCGAGCGACCTACTACCCGCTCGGTATGTATGTATGAGCTGGGTTTGGGAATGCTGGTCATGCATACAAAACTCAAGATTGGTGAATGAGTCATGTGTACATGTCGACTGTCTTCGCAGATAACCGAGTACATACGCCAAGACTGACTAAAATATAACATATCTACGCAAACCTTCTGGCATAGAGAGGTGACAGTGGTAAATAACCTCCATGGACCGCTGAGTGAACTAAAAAAAGAGAGACAACCTTGCAGTTATTGACATATTTAAAGCGAACGAAAGAAGAAGTATAGACACTTTAACTTTGTAAATAGTAAAAAAACGAAAGCGGTTAACTATCCTAACTCGTGAGATTTGAAAATTCATGGAACATGGTAATACTCACAGGGTACATCTGTAAATCTCATCTCATCTCATCGCATCTCATCTCATCTCATCTCATCTCATCTCATCATATCTCATCTCATCATGTCTCTCTTGTACCTTGCGGTATCGAGGTGAAGTATAAACATTGTGAGAGTGCCCGATAATGGGCTTCATGTATCGATATTCCCATGGGCTCTGATATTCCCTCCGTCCAACGTTTACGTGGTCGGCTTCTTCCTCTGTTTCCATCTGGTCTGTACCTCATTGCTTGTTGTGGTATGCTGTTGAATGGTAACCTACTTGCATGTCCAAGCCATTTGACTTGCTGCTTTCTAATAAAATCTAGTGCTGCTATAACCCCCACTTTAGTCCTGATTTCTTCCTTTCTGATCTTATCACTTCTTGATACGTTGAGTATTCTTCTCAGGAATCTCATTTCTTTTGTTGTGATTTTTCTTTTCCGTTTATACTTCTTAGATTTCTGCGAGCAGTATGAAGAACCCCTGACGGCTTGCTAGGCCAGTTGCAGGTTTAGGACACAAATCTGACCATCCCCTATGGCGAGCACATCTGTAAAGTAACACCTATTTATCAGAATGAGAGAGCGGGCGAGTGAGGGATCGTGGGGAGAGAGAAAGAGAGAGAGAGAGAGAGTGAGTGAGAGAGAGAGAGTGAGAGAGAGATCAAGTTAGAGAGAGAGAGCAAGTGAGAGAGACAGAGCAAGTGAGACCTATTCATATATGCAGCTAGATAGCGTGCGAGTCAGATAGACAATCGGGTAGATTCACACACACACACACACACACACACACACACACACACACACACACATACATACACACACACACCAGTAGAATACTATTTCAAAGATTTTACACACGCACTATTAAAATGGTATTTAAAAAGTTTCACACGCGCGATAGAGTGGTATTATAGACGGTTTACACACTCACACGCACAGGCTCGGGCGATCGCGCGCGCACACACACGCACACACACATGCACGGACAACAAAACGCACACAAACGCATACGCGCACGTACACACACAACACACGTGCATGCATACGCTCACGTACACGCACACAATCACATACGCACGCGCACACGCACGTGCGCGCTTACACAGAGACGCATACGCACACACATGCACACAGACGTGCACACACACAACTCACGCGCATGTCTTCGCGCATACTTCGCGCACATACATGCACACACATACAAAACACACGCACACGCGCATGGGTTACGCACACACACATCTCGACCACTACGACCCTCTACAGATCACTAAATTAGAATCACCCCGACAGTCATGCATACACATGCACACAATCAATAGTCCGACAAGTACTTAGCCATTGCCAGACCACCAACGAAGAGCATTTATTGTTATCTCACGAGAATCTCTCAAGCGCTATGGTGAATGAAACATACTCTGTCCGTTAGTAACGGCTAGTACATTACTGGGATTTGGTGAAAGTGTTACTTTTATGAACGCGCATTATTTCAGAGCACTTCCCGACGTACCTACCAAGGAAACGTGTTTTAACAGGTTCGAATCTGTCGGTATGATTGCTAGTCACTTTGCGAACCCAATCTCCACCATTCAACCACGGCGACGCTCTACAGATTTGTAATGACCACTATCTTTATTTTTCAATTGAAAAGTTGACAATTTCTCGTTAGACCAAGGCAAGAAACCACAATAATCCAGTCAATTTGTTACTAATGAATTACATCCATTGACGTAATTTTGAGAAAAGGTTGGGCTAAGGGTATACTTCGCCGTACTATTTTGTGTTTATGTTTTAATGATTATTTTACAAAAGTCACTGAGTTTGCTATTTCAATTGACTATTTATTTATTAGACTAGTATGTTATGTTAGATTCACTAGGAATAAGACAATTTCTATGTTAATTAGCTTATTTATTTATGCTAGTCTATTCCTTTTGTAATATTTTAACCCGCAATGGGATCTCAATATATTTCATGGGGTTTAATTATGTCCGATTTACTCATTGCCATATTATAGTTCAAAGTTTTGTATTGCCTTTACTGCACTTGGTCTGAATAGGAGCCGAGCTGATCATCAAACTTCACACTTCCTAACAGTAGGTTTAGGTATGGTGGCCCACTGTGGGGAAAGGCTAATAGAAGAACTAGGTGCCAATGCCCCTGCACCCCCGACCTCACGGTGGCTACCCCGCGCACACACACACACACACACACACACACACACACACACACACGGTTATTTAAAAAAAAATTCATATATAATTTACTTTTTAATAATTAAAGTTTGACTTTGTAAACTCCCAAAACAATAAGCGTTCCCGCTTGCCCAGCCCCCGGAGACACACAGGAAGTACCAAAGACAATCGAAAATACCGAAAACCGCGAATATTGAAAAACTAGGTCAAATCTGGTTGGCTTTTTTTAGGTCACAAGAAGGCGTTATTAATCTATGTATAGTAAAATATGACATAATCTATACGGTTGACAACCAGATTTCCGACTTAGTTAGGACACGACATACTACTTACAGTATGTTTATAAGGATCAGACGTCAAGGTGCATGGTTCATGCAATCATCATGACAATATGCTGGTGTGGTTGGAAACGAGCGGGCAGACAGATTGGCTGGGTCTGCATCGCTGTGTCGTGTACTGGTGCATGATAAGGCAGACGTCGTAGGGGCCCTTCATAATCTTGTGTATGGTGAGGAAGAACAGATAGATCATCGCGGTCTGAAGAGAATGGTGCTGCAAGAAGTGACCAGAGGATCCGGCCGATACTCACGACTCCTAGGAACGGCCACACTGAGACGTAATTATACTGGTACAGGTGACATTATTATTTGAACTATTCGCTGACCGTTGAAGATGAGAAGGGAGCACGTATGGTAAATTCCTGAGTGCTATGAAGTCGGTTCTACACTCAACTCAAGTCAACATCATGATAACAAATGCATTAAATCAAAAGTCGACACTGTCACACATTCAAACCGACATGTTCGTTGGAGTTGTGTGTAATGGGCATTGAAATTGTGGAAGATACTACGAAACAAAACACATAATATGGTGACTTTAGTATGGCGATATATTATCCTTCAGTCCAATTGGGTCACATTTTGCCATATATTATCCTTTAGCATTGAATTAGTTTAATAGGAGAATGTTGAAGAACGGGTACGCGATATTTTGAATGTAATGATGTCATATTGGGTATGATGGAACAAAATATGGATATGATCAGAACGAGATAGACAGAGATATGCAAGGGCTTTTCTCTTAACACAACATGACAAGAGAAGGGAATGTAACCAAGAATAAAGTAACAGGAAACAAAATAAACATTGTGAAACCGTCACATCCTCAACAGTATTGATTACAGCGGGATGTGTATGTAATTTCATGCTTTCCTTCTCGCCATTGGTATACAGTTACAAGTCTTTCCGTTTCGGCAATCTGTACATCTGGTTTAGGTTATCTGTACTTAGTTCTGACATTGCTTCACTTTAATAGTGGCAATAATAATGTAGCCACATTAGAGAGAAGAATTTGTTATCTTCATGGCATCACGAAAGACATACTTTCTCTTTTGGAGTTTATGTCTTCGAATTCAGCTTCATATCTCTCTAGCCTTCAGGGTTTTTTCTTCTGGGCAGTTTCAATAGCATCATATCCTTGCAGCCTTAAGTAGAGTTTAAAAAAATAATAAAGGACCTCTTTATACGCTTTGGGGAATATCGGTAAACGATATTATTTTATAGAATAATCGGCACTCCTGGACTGATATTAGTAAAATTGCATTCATCGCATTTACTTCCCAAGCCATTACATGGTGCTGATATTAAACTCGGGCGACCTGTTTACCCGGGTTAATGTAACAAAAACTCTACGATGGGAATTCGATCAACTGATCATCGGCGCTTCAGTGGGCTAGTCACAGACACACAATGATTCCTGTTTCTGGTGTAGTTCTATAGATGTAGTCTTCTACACACACGGGCCTGCTGTTTGATGTGTAGGAGCTCGTGGGCTTTTGTGACTCAGGTCGGAGTAAGAACTTTGGCAGCTAAAAAAGTTAGTTGCATATCCTTTACATGGGGTTGCAGTCAACTCTAGCATTTTTGCTGTTTTTGATTTCTTGACAAGTTAACGTTCAGTCCTTTGCCATTGCCATTCTGAATTACAGGCACAAATACCATTGTATGAAAACCAGCACACGGCGGTCTACTTCCAAATCGCCCGCAGCTGTGTTTCGAATGCGGTATGCGGGATTACGGATTACCTCAGTAATCCCTTCGCCACAGAATCGGATACAGGTACCCTGGCTAAAGAGGTCACGGCAGTAGCTTATACAATAGCCTGTCTGGAGACACAGACCTTTTCACCCAGGCGTTCTGAGTGCCAGGCGCCCTGGTGTAAGAGGAATTGAGCAAGATGATACGCGTGCGGGATGGGATGATGGGCTACTGTGGAAAGCGGACAAGCAACGAACCGGTTTCATATAGGGAACTTTCCCAGAGAGGCAATAACACAAAGTAATGCAGCTTTACAGAACATAATTATGGAATAAAAACGACGTTGCGACGATTAGCCTCAATCAGCAAACAAATACAAACTCAAAACACAGCATATAAATAGCGGGCTATTAAGTGAATGAGGTTATCACTGTGAATCTGCAACATTGACCAGATCGCAAGAGCATCAATTCAAAAGGTTTGAAGCTAGACAAAATCACTAAGTAGTGGACCATAGAAGACTAGTCAAGCAATACAGAACTAGTGTTGAGCGCTACGCATTCGGTTACATACCGATAGTTTATAAATAGACACACGTGTATAGTTTGACGCTCATGGAAGTAGAATACAGATTGAGGGATTTGAGGACGCACTAGGAATTACTCATCTCATCTCATCATGTTCCTCTTGTACCTTGCGGTGTCGAGGTGAAGTATAAACTTCGTGAGAGTGCCCGATTATGGGCTTCATATATCGATATTCCCATGGACTCTGCTATTCCCTCCGTCCAACGTTTACGTGGTCGGCCTCTTCCTCTGTTTCCATCTGGTCTGCACATCATTGCTTGTTGTGATATGCTGTTACTGGTAACCTACTTGCATGGCCAAACCATTTGACTTGCTGCTTTCTAATAAAATCTAGTGATGTTTTAACCCCCACTTTAGTCCTGATTTCTTCATTTCTGATCTTATCTCTTCTTGATACGTTGAGTATTCTTTTCAGGAACCTCTTTTCTGTTGTTGTGATTTTTCTTTTCTCTTTTTCTGTCATTGTCCAGGTTTGGCATTGGTAGCATAGAGTTGCTACTAGGAATTACAGGACACACTAATTAACATAAATACTGAAGCTATAGTTACCGACCGGGATTCGAACGCGTCCCTCCAAATGACGACAGCGTCTAGCTGCAAGATCAAGTGTACTTCGACGCCTGATCAACTAGTCACTCCTGTCTACACACTGAGGGTGCATGTCTCATAGTTTCGGGAGTAGTATATAAATACACTTGTTCCACAAATAACATCGCCTTCTCTTGATGGCTATCAACTGTCTTGGTTCACAGCCAATTATTCCAAATCTGCGCGCGGAAATATTTTGAGTCCACCCCACTATCCATCGGCCGGTGGATGTATTCAATAGCAGAACCGACCCAGCCTTGACAAACATTTATATTTTACTTTCCCGAAAAGCAATGGTACGGGAAAACTGCGCCACACCGGAATATTCGTAGTCGTGTTCAAGTAAATATGATGTTATGCACTGTCTGTTCTGGCTTCCTTGCAACTATATCAGACAAACAGACAGATAGGACAGACATACAGACAGACAAACAGACAGTCAGACAGACATATAAACAGTCGAACACAGGCGGACGGAAAGGCACACAGACCGAATTATCAAGGTTTCTCAGATGCAACACATGCTTGACATAGCATGTTGGCCTGAGTTACCAAATATTTCTTTCTATCTCCTCCTGTGTTTTACTAGTGTCTCTGACTGTTTCATTGTCTCTTTCTGCGTCTCTCGAAGTCACAGCCAAAGAAACAGAAGCCAATTTACATAACTTCACGGAAAACTGCACCCAGTAAAGAAGTAAGAATACATGACCCAGTGTGTGGACTATTTCTCCACAGTGGAAACAGGCAATATAAAAACTGCCAGCAAACATCAGAGACATATCACACTTCATCTTAAAAGAAGCTGATGAAGAAAAGCAGCAATGAAACAACGATAAAGTGTGAACGCCGAGGAATAATTACTAAACTTTGACGGGGGAGATCGCTCCGCTATTCGACGTTTGTTGGGCTGTTATTCGGCTGCGCAAGGAGTGGTAAAAATGGAGGTGAAGATTTATTTTTTATCTACATTTGTGAGCAGGCGATGGCTCGCGGCGAGGCGGTTCCTGAATGTAAATTAGTGTTAAATTGTGTTTTGTTAGAATGCCAGAAGGCAATATACGAGTTTCTGTTGTTTTCAACGGAATGGCCAGTAGGTAGAGGAGGGCGGAGGTGTGAAAACAATTTGAGGAAGAATTGCATGTTTCAGCTTTGTATTTTTCGTTTGATTGGCTTTCTGTCTGTCTGTCTGTCTGTCTTTCTTTCTTTCTTTCTTTCTTTCTTCTTTCTTTCTTTCTTTCTTTCTTCTTTCTTTCTTTCTTTCTTTCTTTCTTTCTTTCTTCTAGTTTCTCCGTGTCAGCTTCTTATCTGTTTGTGTCTCTGTCTGCCTGAATGTCTACCTGTCTGGATGTCAAGTTTACGTTATTTCTGTCCATGTCTGTCCGCTTGCCTACCTGCCTGCCTGCATGTATGTCTGCCTGTGCGCACAGACTCTCTCTCTCTCTCTCTCTCTCTCTCTCTCTCTCTCTCTCACACACACACACACACACACACACTCCGCGCGCGCGGAGGAGAGTTATGTTAGGATGTATGCAGGCTATAATTCAGTAGCGCAGATGCCGACTGGCTGAGATGAGGCCTAAGTTGGTGATGTTTTCTCGAGAGGGTGTAAGTGTTTCATTGTCAATATACACTATCCCCAGTTGTTAAATAAAGTTGGATGTGGTCCCCATATTTTATTCCTCTACTGTACATCACCAGTCAGGAAGGCAGCAAGCGCGCAACTTACCCACTCCCGGTACGGGGAGGTAGTGACGAAAAATAACAATACGGGACTCTATCGAGGCCCCGTAATTGGAATGAGTACACTTTAAACCCTTTAACGAGGATCTATTAGAGGGCAGCTCATACTTATCCAGACACTTAGTATACGGCACTCAGCTGAAGGACATGGCTGAACGCCTCTAAGTCAAATCCCTTGGATGTGAGGGCCTGGCCGCCTCCCACGTCCTGCTCTTGGGGGTTTGATGCTGAGCCGCCAGCATCTGCAGCCTACATTGTTCCAGACGTACTGGTTATCCTTTCCTCTGGAGAAAACTAGGCAAAGCCGAGAGAGGGATCATGATGCATGGGCACGACATGTTCTCTGATTTAATGCCCAGGCATTGTGCGATGGAATTCTAGCACTGTTCCAATTCCCATACTTTTGTCTGCAAAGACGGCAAGGTGCCACTTACTGTACAATACCAGTTAGTCTGTAACTTTCCTTTACACATACTGTTTTGCCTACCCTGCCATTATATGCTTGATTGCAGTAATTGAAGGTCTTTTATTAACCTTTGAAAAATGCAAGATCTCCCGCGTTGTTCTTAACAGAGATACATACATAAGAACCCTCTTCCTGGTGGAGCGTTGAGATAAATTAGCTCATTTAGCGATGGGATGGGTGGTTGATTGGTTAGTCCTCTGGAAGAACTCTTAAACTAGATGCAGTAAATTTACGTCATCTCAGCACCGGAAAGAGCTTGTATCTATCACATTAAAGTTTGCATAGTAAATTTACTATCTACAGAGTGTCGGGTACTCTCTGGTATGATCTTGCAACCATCGCTGTAAGGCTGATTTATAGACATTTCTACTTACAGAGTATCAGAGTACTCCTCGGAAAGAACAGTTATCTATTTCTGTAAGGTTTGTGTAGTGGCGTTTCTACTTAGAGAGTGTCACAGTACTCAATGTAAAGAGCTTGTATTTATCGTAGTAAGGTTTGTGAAGTGACCTTTCTACTTACAGAGTCCCAGGGTGCTCCCTGGAAAACGCTTATATTTATGGCAGTAAAGTTAGTATAGTGATTTTTCTTCCCACAGAGTACCAACGTACTATCTCCGTGTGAACTTGTGACAACCTCTTATTCCCCCTCTTCAAGCCCAGAAACCAGCACGGTGTGAGAAACCCGTACTGGAACATCTCATCCGAGGAGAAGTATTTTAGGATTAAGTAGGCGATGATTCACTACAACACGTCAAGGCTGGCTGGCATCATGCTTAACATTGTGAAGTTTTCTCGAGTGGTTTAGGGCATTTAATTGTCAGTAAACTCCAACCCAATTCCCAGAGGGGATCAGCTATGGAATAAGATGATCTTCAGACTCGTTGCGCCGTTTTCGTACAATTTCTCTAGCTTAGAACTCTTGGTGACAGGTGCAGGATCGATGATCTTTCCCGCGGGCGGTGAGGAGAGCGACGTTCTACTAGGCTTGCGTCATGATGACTATGACGACTGTATTCCTTGAAATTGGCGTCTCACGTCTTGCCTAGGGGTGCATACATGTTGATCAGCCAAAGTCAGGCTTCATTCTAATTCCGATGGCTCTTCTCCTCAATGTGGGGCATCTTCGTAGACAATAATTTTGCGATGTGTCGTGAACCTGCAAGAAGCTTTGAATACTAATCAGTATGTAAAATGAATTAACGAGTGATTAGCGGAGATGCCAAACGTGTAGACAATGAAGTTTTCAATGCAGAGATGACTTACATGATGATAATGAGCTTTTTCAATGTGGCGATGCCACTATGATGATAATGAGGATTTTCAATGTGGATATGCCACTATGATGATAATGAATGTTTTCAATGCGGAGATGCCACAATGATGATAATGAGGATTCTTAATGTGCAGATGGCACTAATGCTGATAAAGGTTAGGTTCAATATGGAGATGTCACTAATGATGATAATAAGGGTTTTAATGATCCAACGAGCTCCCCTAAAACTTAGACATGAGACAATACATCTTCATCTTTTCCCATTTTCCGCTTAGTTCTTTTTGCGCTGGGAGAGTGGCACACTTAGTTATGGACCTCAAAGGTTAGTGTTCGACTTCGGCATGTATTTGCGCGAGCTTTACTTCCTCTAGACCAATGGTTCTCAACCGATGGGGAAACCCCTCTTCCCCTCCCAGATATAAATTAGGGTTTCCAGGCTGTGGGGGTGAGGGAATTAAGATTATATCAAGATCACGGTAATACAGTAACCAATTACTTGATATTGTTTTTCCCTCCATAGTCTACGATTCTGTACTTCTCGCTCTTCTGAAATTCGTTTTATAACGCAAGTAGACCTGCAAATCGTGTTTTATGTAGAAGTCTAAACTTGTTCTAGTATGTGTTATTAAATTAAGCTCCCATTTTTATGTATACTGTGTGTGTGTGGGGGGGGGGGGGGAGAAGAGATTTATACGAAGGAAACACGAAAGGAGGGGGTGGGGGTTGACATTCTGAATATATGGTTATGAAATGGGCCAAAAATGATTGAGAACGAACGAACGAACAAACTTTATTTTCAAAGTGTAACAAAGTGGGCACGCAGGCCCGTCTTACATTCGGCCCTTCCAATCACTCATCTTTCGTTCATCAGTGCATAGAGCATTCACATAGGGAAATAAAAAACATTGTCAAATGAATGTTGTAAACATAAACAATGCATGTTACCATGTTATGAGACAAATCCCCCACCACCCACACACCCATTACCTATCCATCCGCGTGCCCCCCCCCCCCCCCACAGACACACATCCACCAACCAACCACACACATACCCACAGGCACATACATGCCCCGAGCCATCCAGCAATTCCCCAACCCCCACATATCACCCCCACATACACCATCTCCCGACCCCCACACACACACATCTCCCACCCACCACTCATCCCTCCACACACATACCCAACCCACCCATACACAAACCCAGGGACACATGCATGCATCCCCCATCCATGACCCACTCATGTATCCCCCACCTTCACACATCTCCCCACCCACACGCACACATCCTCCACCCATCCCATAACATACCAACACTCACCCAATCACATATAATCCACCACCCACCCACACACTCCAACCACTCAGCCAAACACACATCTCACAACCACATAACCAACAACCAAACACACATATTCCTGCCAACTCACATACCCCGCACCTACCCACACACATAACCCGCACCCACTCAAACAACCCCCACTTACACACATCCCCCACCCACACAATCTCCCCCACCCACACATCCCACACCCACACACACACATCCCCTACCCACCCCAACCTACACACACTCACCCTCCCACACATCCTCTACTCACCCACACACCAAGCACCTCCTCCCCCCCCCAATGTCCAATCCACAATCACACATCTCTTAACTACACATCTCACCACCCATACACACACATCCCCACACCCATACAAACATCCCCACCCACCAACACATTCCTCATCCAAAAACACACACCTCCCACCCACACACACCACCACCCACATATACCCCACCCACACACCACCCACATATACTCCACCCACACACATCCGCCACTCACATACATCTTGTCACCCACACACACATACCCCACCCATACACTCATCTCTCACACACACATACACCCACTCACGTACTCATCCATCAACAACTCACACCATCACATCATCAACCCAACCATCAACATATGCATCTCTCATCTACCCTCCCAGCCACACACACCCAAACCACCCAGCCAAACACACATCCACCATCCTCACATACATCCTTTACCCACCCACCCACACATCCCCTACCTACAAACATCCTCACCACCCGCACATACATCCTCCATCCACTCACATTTACCCAATCCAAACTCACACACTACCACCCACACAGACATATCCCATTCACAGACACACCCCCAAACTCAACACCCACACCCATCACACACACCCATCACACACCCATCCCCCAACCCCCACACATCTCCCACACACCCATTCACCCATCCAAATACACTTTCCCTACCCACACCCCAACCCACCAACATCCACTTACTTCCAACCATCCTCCCAAATATCCCCACCCACACACATCCTTCACACGCACACATACATCCCCCACTGACCACACATACCTTCACCCATCCACACATCACCCATCAACCCAAACACATCCCCCACACACAACCCCTCCACACATACATTCCCCACTCCCCACACACACATCCCTCACATACACACCCACACACACATCCTCACATCTAGACACATACATGATGCCTCACATGATCACTGAAACTGATAAGAACAAACTCCCACACTTTACACACAGTTGAGACACTGATGATTGTCGTGAGCATTCTCGCAAAAATTGAAAGAAATGGAGAAAAAATGGTACATATACATAGTGTAGCGTAAAAATTAGTGATGCAATTCAACTCTCTATCTCTGTTCTCTATCTCACACACATACTCTCTCTCTCTCTCTCTCGCTCTCTCTCTCTCTCTCTCTCTCTCCCTCTCTCTCTCTCTCTTTTTCTCTCTCTCTCCCACTCACTAACTATCTCACTCACATTGCAGTAATGTTATATTATACATGATAAAAATCAATTGGCATACAAAATGATAATATGAAAGATGAGAATACACAAAAATTATGGAATGGCATGTTACAGGACATGCGTGCGCTCAACTCTCTCTCTCTCTCTCTCTCTCTCTCTCGCTCTCTCTCTCTCTCGCAATCACTCTTTCATCCATTAAGTCACTCTCTCCATCTTTCATTCACTCTATATCACACTCTTTTTCACTCTCACTCACACACAGACAGACACACGCCCTCACGCTACCAAATACGCACTACCTCGCATACACACGAAAGCATATGCGATGTTCTTTCGTCATGAATGACGAAGACCATTCATTCACTGCATCTTTTGATGAGGAACGAATGACTTGCGCTTTTGATTTATATAGCGAGGTAGTGGTCGCGCAACTCCGTCGTCCCCGCTCTCTCGTCGGTGTCCATCTGGTTCCATTGGCGAGCATGGCAAGACGACTGGAAGACGGACAGAGATGCAATGGACGTTAGGCTGCCACGGCCAGTTATTCCTGTATGTATCGACTCACTAGCCTTGAGTCTCGTGCAAACGGCCCTTCCGTCATTCCTTTTGTTTTCAGTTTTAAGACAAGCGTAGCGACATGCAATGAGCGTATGATTGCTGATAGGGTCAACAGAATTTCCTTCGCCGAAGACGGACTGACTGCCAGAACAGACCACACACATATGAGGCGTGAAGCTGCCCACATAAGATATTGCTCGTCTAAGTTGCGAACAGATCTCCCGATTTACGGTTGAGCCTCACCAGCGCACAAATGCATATGGCGACTGACAGGACAGACGTTCACCCACACGAAAGCCAAGAGTAGCATCGCTAAAGCGCGCCCTCCCGGTACAAGGTGATACATGCAAAACCACTGGACGCCTACCGACGAGCTTTCAAGCTACGCCGGCAGGACTGACCGAAAAAAAGCTATACCAGATTACTGACTGCAGGCCCACTACTCATCGAAAGAGAGTGGGCGCTTATCGAGACTTTGTCGAACGGTCGTACAAATTTTGCTCTTTTACCCGCTCAAACCACGCCCCTGACTGCACGATGCGGTTACATTCTCGAAACGCCTGCCTCGCTAACTTGCGTTGGCTGGGAAGATCCCATTTTGGTGCACCTCACACAGCCATCCGAGACAACACACACGAGCATACACATAATATACACACACAAATACACACCCATACACACATACTTACACACACTTACACACACGAATACACACATCCTGATCGGAGAACCACTGATCTAGACAGATTCCAGCCAAGGTCATGAATTTTATCTACCAGTAGGCAGCTTTCTTGCCATATACTTATGCCAGGACAGCTGCCGTACAGCTTACACTTTATTTTTTTTTTTATCTGCCATGAGATTTTTAATATGCACTGCTTGCATACAGAACCTCATGCTTTTGCCTGTACCCTAGAATGTGCCGTGGCGAAGGGGTTACGGGTGTAATTCATAATCACGCATACCACGTTCAAAACACAGTTGCCGGCAATTTGGAAGCAGACTGCCTTGCGTTGAATCCTCATACAAAGGTATGAAATAAAGAAACAGTGAGGCCCAAAAAGACAAACTTTCCTCATGTAGATCTCCTTGAAAGGCGTCTTCTAGAGCCATTGCCCTATCGTCGCTCACTTGATAGACTATTTAGCGTATGGGTTTATTACTCATCGAGTTTTATCACATGCGAGAAACCCACTATGACCTAATTCGTCATAATATGTCTGACCCGAGGATGTTAACAAGAAGGAGATCTTATCTTACTCACCCGAAGATAGATTAAACGTAATGTGAACGTCCTGATCGGTTTTCCGTGAGAATAAATGATACTCAACACATATGTTTTGATCATGTATATTTTCAGAGGCTACGGCCATCACTATTAAGTGGATTAATGTGGCAAATTGTGAATTTCCTCTGACGCGGATTTGATAATTGGTGCGGGACACGGTTCTTCCTACTGGAAAGAACCCCTGCCAATCGATTTATAACTTGTTGTTATCCTTAGGCTGCAATAACAATACTCTATCACCCACTTTAAGATACCTTTTAGAGTGATTCCAATGCTTTGGTGCTATTCTGCGGCACACAGAGCACGATCTCACCTGCCTCCGCACATTTCCGGTAATCTCTGGCCAGTAATAGTGGCAGGCTATTCACTTGAATGTTGCCCAGATACTCCCGTGTCCACCCTCCGAGTTGCATTGTCCTATATGAAGAATCCACTGTCTGCAGTTCTCGGGAACAACCAGCTGATCATGTTGGCACCCCTCAGCTCCGGCTCTCCGGTACAATAAATGATTCTTCATAAAGTACTGCCCCCTCTTAGGAGCATTAGCACACTTTGGCAACTTCGCAATGCAAGACTGTAAAGTAGCATCATTGCTTTGAGCAGCTCTTATTTCCCCTGGTAAATGATTTAAGACTCCTGTTACCCTTCTGCATGACCTCCACAATCCCGGGTTTGCTTGTTTCTCCAAGGAACACATGCCGACTTCCCAGAATCATGGGCAAATGAGGGACTGTCAAGACTGCAGCCCTGATTGTGCCGGTAAAGTACTTTGACTTTACGTCAACCGGGGCAATAGGTATGGACACAGCTACCACACTCTTCATAACCGGCTGGATCTCGATCATCTCTCTAGTGAGCTACTCCGGACACCACCATGTGGGATGCAATCAATTTCAACAACAGGTGGCTTAGTATAAGATTCACATTCCCAGAAATGTCCTTCCCTTTAGGTACTTCCAATTTGGACTTAACCCAGCTCCTACGAGGCACGCTGCATAGTGAGTTTCGGATGGTCTCTTTCTGCAAGCAATATTATTATGTGTAGAAGTTTTACAGAACCTGCAATACTTTTCAGTCCATCTCCTTTTAGGAGATGCTGGTTGACTGTCACTCTCGGGTTTCTTACCTTAAGATTTGTCATAAAGTTCTCGCATTTTAACATATGGCGTTTTATTATTTTTAATCCCAGTTCCCATCTCTGTGGACTTAGACTATTTCTGAGCAGAGACACTAGCCTCCACGTGAGCTATCATATATGTTTCGGCAATCGTGTTGACCAAATCCAGTCTCTCGGCACCATTTTCCAGCAATAATGTTTGCAAAAACTTGGCGATCTGAGACTTTCTTTGGTCTCCCACCATTAGCTTTTCCAAGCTCTCATAATGTTTGGCGAAACCCGCCAGAGTAATCCATTTAAGCAAGTAAGATCTCAATCTTACTGAGTACGAGGAGACTATTTCTTCCGGCTCTTTCTTAGCGGTTCTGAACTTCACCAGATAAATCTAAGGTGTCATTTCAAACCTTTTAAGTAAGGCTTGCATTAGAGATTCAAAGTATCTCCCCATTAAAAGAGGTAACCTTGAAAACATCTCATAATCAGCCCCATGAATAATCTGGGAGAGTATTGGGTTCCATTTCCAGTTCTCAAATCCCATAGCAGTAGCAATATCCGAGAACTTGTGAGTATATTAATCCACTCGTTCTTGTCTATCGTCAAATGGAAATAGGGGAAATGTCATGGGCTGTTATGATTCACCGCCACAGGTCTAAGAGCCAGGGCGTATAGATTCTTCAACTGCTACTTCAATTTCCTTAGGAGTCTGCGACTTCACCTCCAACTAATTCATAAGCAACTCATGTTCCCGTACTTCCCTTTTGGCCTCATGCTCTATAGCAAGTCTATTGGCCTCTTGCTCCATCGAAAGGCTCTTGGCCTCTTGCTCCATCTCATCTCAAGTCTCTTGGCCTCTTGCACTATCACAACTTTTTTTGGCCTCTTGCTTCATCGCAAGTTTCCTTATTTCTTGCTCTAGAACCATCTATTTAATCTCTTGTTACAACCTCTTAATCTCCTGTTCTTCTTTCTTAATGACTCTTTCCTCTTGCCTAAAGTCTCTTTCAACTTCTTGGACAAAGCGCTGGAGTTTTACTCCTTCTAGGCCCATCTCTCGGTCTGTAGCCTGCACCTGAGCAATGTTATGTTTCGCTGACGCCATGACTATTTATTTATCAATGTGTATGTAATTATATAAATCAATATGAATACGTTACTGTTGATATTCTCAAATGTTGACAAACATACAGTCTGTCCGTCTGTCCCAGTCGCTAGAGGGTTCGAAGGTAAGGACCAAAGTATTCACTCAGAACCTATCAACAGGACAGTCAATAGAGTGTCCTATCCATACATAAAAGCCCCAAAGTATCTCCGGCGATCCCCCACTAAAACGGGTGTAACATAATGAGTGGAGTTGACTGCTGAAACGAAACTAAATATTCAGGGAATTTTCTGGCCCGTTAAGGGATTATGGTTTAGAGGACTCCACATTATATTAAATACCTGTCCTATATAGGTAATCACTCTACCCTCTCTCTAGACAAAGACTAGACCCACACATGATTCAATGATTCAACATATTACACAAAGCTGTTGTATTAAACATATTCACAGCCGTCAGAACAAAGCAATATATATATATATATATATATATATATATATATATATATATATATATATATATATATATATATATATATATATATATATATATATATATATATATATTGCTTTGTTCTGACGGCTGTGGAATATGTTTAATACAACAGCTTTGTGTAATATGTATTTTATATATATATATATATATATATATATATATATATATATATATATATATATATATATATATATATATATATATAAAACTTTAACGAGTCCACAGAATGTTCTACAGGAAGAAACTGGCAGCCAAACGGTCAGGTAATATGACTAAGTGTGTCCTCATCTCGTGTCTCTAGGTCGTTGTTGGTATGTCGGGAGTCAGGCAACCTAACACCTGAGTGTGTCGAAGCTCTTCCTTCCAGTTCTGGGGATTTATCAGGACACTTCTCGATTATGTAGAGGGTCACCGATGAAGACTGGAGACTCAGCCAAGACTAGGTCGCTTTAATAAGTGCTACATTTGGAGGGCAATGCGGATGAAAATTTATGGGTGTATACTCATCAATTATCACCCCCAAAGCCAGCTCAAAATAGAAGAACTGATCAACTAATTGTCACTTGGTCCACACCTTGTGTGGTATTCACGTACACATCTTCACACTTCATTATATATATATATATATATATATATATATATATATATATATATATATATATATATATATATCCTCTTTATTCTGCCTCAACATTGTTCATATAGATAGTTTGTCCTTTCTGTCTTACTCAGTTCTCACAGATGAAAATAATCCTACCATTCAATCAGCTTAGAATAATTATGAAGAACTTCACTGGCTGCAGTGCCAAGCAAGTGGTGGTGACGACCAATAGCACTTCGAACACAAGGACGGACGACTTTCAATCTTCGTCGTTTCGTGCCAAAGGCTGAGGTCACTTGGTCATT
This sequence comes from Cepaea nemoralis, assembly GCA_014155875.1. Taxonomy (NCBI): domain Eukaryota; kingdom Metazoa; phylum Mollusca; class Gastropoda; order Stylommatophora; family Helicidae; genus Cepaea; species Cepaea nemoralis. Next base: position 43,968 of record JACEFZ010002688.1, read on the forward strand.
CAACTTGATAATGTCCAAAAGTTATAGATGTATTCACAAACTAAAAAGGGAGAACCTGTAAACACATATCTAGGTGAAAGTCATCTGTTCCATCTTACTGTCACACTCACAGTAGACAAATTATGACACAGTATCGGCATCATAAAGCATAATCGTGTATATTCATGACTACCACTACCTGATCATATGGCCTGGCTTGCAAAAATTATCAAGGATAGAGTGTCGTCTAACTTCTGGTAGACTGCCATCTCGTCTTGTAGAGGTCCAGCTCGTCGAGACAGCTCTTGCGTACTGGAACCTATTTATACAAGCGCACTCTTCATCCTGACTCGTTCACACTTAGTTATCTCTCATCCATAAAGATTGTTATCTTTCTTTGAGGTTAGGAAAAAGAGACGTCCCTTCTGGCTTCACATTATTCAAATAACATCTCGTGACCAGTATTCTCGACACCGCAAGGTACAAGAAGAACATGATGAGATGAGATGAGACCAGTATTTTTGGGTTTCGTTTCCAGAAGAAACGTAGTGCAGATCAAGTCACACCCAAACCCCTTTACCTTTCCCCTTCTTGTCATATACTAAGAAGAGAGAAGAGAGTTTATGTCATACATGTATGGGTTTCCCCATGTAGACGGTTTACTATGCAAAATGATTCATTCCTTTATCCCATTCCCAAATACACGGAGATAATTAAAAGAGCGCCTGCTCCCACGGGAGTTAAGTCCGTATATGCCTAAGGCAGGGCACTAGCTGGTGATGAAATACAAATTCACTTTCCGCCCTATGCTGCTTAGGCATAAATGAAAACTGATGTGTTAAGAAAAGCACTGCCGTAAACGAAAAAAGAGCATGGATGCAGCTGAACAGCACAATAGATAGATCAGCCTTTCGATTATTAAGCCCATCCATTCTGACCACACCGCTAAATAAACTGCTCACTGGGCCAAAGTCGGCAATCAATACTTGCTTGATCTGTTCACCCTGTGTGTTGCGGCAGTGTGTCAAATCGCGGCAGTTCCCCATTGTTCCCGGTTTATATAACTACCCAATAACGACAGATTAAATATTAAATACTTTCTTTTGGGAAAAAACCACACCTTGTCCATTACGAATTAAGTCACTGAAGGTAATAACTGAAGACAAATACAAAACTTGGAACAGGACATGCTATCGGTCTGAAGACTGGTGGGTAACTGATTTCCCCGTGATGGCAGTAGATCAGCTCTCCTACTCTCGACCCGAGAATCGTTCACTGTTCACGTTTCCCCCCTCCAGTCAGTAAATTATAATATACTGAATATTAATAGAAGGGATTAAGTAAACAGAACTTGTTTACTGCGAAGTATTATTCTGTGTGTTCTATTTGTGAGAGAGAACAAGAATATTCTACAAACTTCGCGAAAGAAAAAAAGATCTTATAAAGGGTTTACCAAGCTATATTTAGCGTGTGTCTCCGTTGACAGTAAATAAGGGAAATCCGCTGATTTTTCGCTACAGCCAGAGTAACTAATAACGTTTGACTGGAAAAGGCTATAGAAAGTAGAACAGTATATATAACTATACAAAGATCAAGCAAATGTTGGTTTCTCAGATACCTTGAAAAAAAAAAAAGGCATTGGAGAACATTTGCGGTGACTGGGCAGACGAGCAGTAGAAGAGGCACATACAGACTGAGAGAAATTATGCTTGAACGAACGAGCGAACAAACGAACGAACGAACGAACGAACGATCGAACGAACATAATTCATATTCAAAGTGTCACCGGGACAGGATGAAATACCCAATGAACTAATTAAAGCAGCAAGAGAAGTAGGAGCAGCTTGGCTACATAAAATATTCAAACATGTTTGGGTAGAACAACAGACACCACGAGACTGGGGAAACGCAATAATTATCCCAATTTAGAAAAAACAAAGACAGTAAAAGAGACACACTATACAGAGGCATTTCACTGTTGAGTCATAAAGAGAAAATATTTTGCAAAATTCTTGAAAAAATATTACGAACTACATTAGAACCCCAGCTAAGCGAAACACAACTTGGATTTAGGGAAAACAAAGGATGCACAGATGCCATTTTTGCTCTTAGACAACTTATAGAAAATCAATCGAATTCAATGAAACACTCTACTTAGCCTTTGTCGACCAAGAAAAGGCATTCGATAGAGTAGATAGAAACAAGCTGTGGGAAATCCTTAAACAATATGGAGTGAGTACACATCTAACAAACCTATGTAGAAGTTTATACAACAACAGTGAATGCACAGTGAGAGCAACTGAAGGACTCTCAGAACCCTTCACCATAAGATCTGGAGTACGAAAAAGTTGTGTCCTGTCCCCTCTCTTGTTCATAACATATATTGACAACATATGTAAAGAAACCAGCCAAACAGAGACAGCAAGACTACCGCATGACTAGAACACAGAAGAAGAAGCATCTGCAAATCTAATCATTAGATAACTTCTGTTTGCGGACGACCAAAATCAGAAGCTTAATTACAAGACCGCAGGAATAGTCTAAACGAAATGTGTAGGGAACATAACATGAAAATTAGCATAAACAAAACAGAAGTAATGACTATAACTAAAGAACAAACAACAATTCACCTAAACGAACATCCCTTGAAACAAGTAAAGAGTTTCAAGTACCTAGGAAGTATAATATTATCAAATGGCAGATCAGAAGACGAGATCGAAAATAGGTGCAATAAGGCAAACCAACTCATTGGACAAATGGCACCAATACTAAAGAACAAACATGTATCAATAACTACTAAGAAAGCACTTTACAACACAATCTTCCTACCAACTCTATGCTACCAATGCCAAACCTGGACAATGACAGAAAAAGAGAAAAGAAAAATCAAAACAACAGAAATGAGATTCCTGAGAAGAATACTTAACGTATCAAGAAGAGATAAGATCAGAAATGAAGAAATCAGGACTAAAGTGGGGGTTAAAGCAGCACTAGATTTTATTAGAAAGCAGCAAGTCAAATGGTTTGGCCATGCAAGTAGGTTACCAGTCAACAGCATACCACAACAAGCAATGATGTACAGACCAGATGGAAACAGAGGAAGAGGCCGACCACGTAAACGTTGGACGGAGGGAATAGCAGAGTCCATGGGAATATCGATATATAAAGCCCATAATCGGGCACTCTCATGATGTTTATCGCAAGGTACAAGAGGAACATGATGAGATCAGATGAGTTGAGTGTCAAGAACTGGGCACGCAGGCCCGTCTAACGTTCCACCCTTCTTATATCTTTCCTGTCATAGTTATTTCCTTTATACATAACTTATGAAGCTAATCTTAGACAACAACAGAACAAAATGCATTAAAACTCATGGAAAATATTCAATAATACGTGACTCAGTAAAGTAATTTTTAACATTGCCATTATAAATACCTAACATAGGTATAGGACGGTGACATCAATGTAACTGATCCATAACACCGAGGGACAAGATCAGTGGAGAGACACGAACGCCTACGCCACTTTGCAAGGCACATATTTATTATAAGAATATTTACTTCAGGGTTTAACGAAATGAGTGGACAAAACTGATAACATTCATTCATTCAGTAGCATGTCCTTTGCAGAACTTCGCTCCCATAACAACCGCCCGGAAAACATCTCGATCATAAGCAAGATGTCCCGCATCCGATAAACCCTTCTGGAGATCATCCGCCACACTCAGCACCCATCTTCTCTTTCGCCCTCCTCTTCTTCTCTTCCCGGGCATATAAAAAAACCTTCCTCAACGCCATGATTGTTCTCTCCAAACTTTCGTGACGTTTCAAGTGAAAAAAAAACAACCATATTTCAATTTTCATTGTTTTATCCTCTTCAGTAGCCAACCTTCTTCAATATCCAGTTCTTGTCGTATTAATGCATGTGTTCTTTTCTTTATCCAAGATATTCTTAGAACACGTCTATAATATTTATATTTAAAGGCATTTATGCGCTGTTCAGCTTGTTTGGTAAGTGTCCAGGTCTTACAGATAACGTTAGTAACGTATTGTAGACATTAACTGTCTAGCGGACAGATAGAACGATGTTAACAAATTATTTATTAATATTGGGAATTATTTTGGAAATAAACGATATCTGTTTACAAAAGCCCAGTGACTGTTCCGTTACATACAGAAAGACAAGGCTAGCCTAACTAGTCACAATGAAACAATTAAATGTAGCAACTATTCAAGAGGTGTCCTCCTTTCTTCTTCAGGGTCTAACCATTGGCAACAAAATACAATGAAAACCATATCAGACGCAAATAAAAATATCAGAACTCACAAAAATTTGGATTTTATTTTGGATTTTAAAACACCTGGTGTCGTCATGTCTAATTAATCAGCGTTCGCGTGCATAAAGAAGAGCATTTCAGGTGACGTCATGTCTAGTCAGTCAACACTCTCAACTGGCATGTTGGGAATGAATGTATTACTTGCCTGCCAGGATCGAACCATGTTTACTCCCCCGATGTGTCTCCACCTTGCCGTGGTGGGGGAGCTTGCGTGTCCCATCGACCCCATGTGCTTGCCGATGGATGAAAACTACATATCGGACAGCTTATGGGATAGGGGCCAGACTAAGAGAGACACAACCTGCTGCTCTGCAGGTAGACTGAGGATAGCAGTCAAAAGTTTGAATCAGGCGCACGAAGGCAGAAGTTCTTGGTCCGGACAATACTCTGAGGCTCTCTTTCGGGGGTTTAGGCTGAACGCCTCTAAGCCACAAGCCCTCGGATGTGGAGAGCCGGGCAGATACCCACCTACCGAAAAAATTAGTTTCTTCCCCCATAAAGGTTTAACTTTTGAAAGGGTTTAGTGGGGGTTGGGTTCCCATTAAAAACCTCCGTTTCCGTTCCTCTCACGAGGTAAGGGAACCGGAGAATGTAGCTAATCGTGGTGGTCTCCCGAAAAGGCCCCGTCGAAAAAGGTACAACCTTTATCCCCTTTGTTAACAAAAGGGAAAAAGTTTAATAACAGGAAAGGGCCCCGAGCGGCCAAAAAATATTAATTCCAATACAAAATTTCCGGAGTATTGACGCCGTTTCCCCGGGGGTTAAACGATACCAAGGCAAAGGGAAAGCCCCATGAAATAAAACTAACCGCCCTAGCGCTTTGGGAATTTGGGAAAAACCGTTAAAAAAAATTTCCGGTCGAAAGAACCCCGGGTGGAGGGAAGCCCATGGTCGGGCCCCCCTTTTTTATTTAACATTAAATTTTACCCCTAAATAAAACCCCTGGGAAAGCGGCAACAATATTTTAACGTCTCAAACCCCGGGTTCCCATTTAAAAAAACCCGCCCCATTGGGTTCCCCTTATTCCCCCCTAAAATGTATAAAATTTCTTTGGGAAAAACCCCTTTTCCGAATGTTTCTGAAAGGGAAAACTGACTAATAGCCAATCCCATTGGAACAGGCCCGCTAGTGTTTTTGAAGCTGTGGGGCTGGGCCCTGATGGGCAAAAGACAAACCTTCCGACCCCAAATCGTTATGGTTCCGTTTGCCCGTCTTTTTTCGGGGAAGGGGGGAAGGAAAGCCCCTTTTTTGAAGTAATTTTGGGCCATTTGGTGGAGGACGATTCCCCTTGGGAGAAAAAGATTTTAACATAACAACCCCGTGGGAAATGCCTGGGCTGTCCCTTCTTTTAAAGGGGCCGAATTTTCGCTTTCCCCAATTAAAATGGGTTTTTGGAAGGCCAAAAAGTGAACCCCGGAAAATTTAAACTTCAAAATCAAGCAAAAGGGTGTTTGACAAGGTTTAACCTGGGTGCCCCGCACACGCAACACATTGAAAAACACTCCGATGAAGAAAAGGAAGAAGAAGAACCCCGGAAGGCGAACGAAGCTTTTGCGGCCATTTTTTCAAAGGGGTTACGGACGGAATTGAAAAACCCCAAATTTCCTTTGGCAGCAACAGGTAGGGATTTTCTACAAATATTCCCGTTTGGGAGAAACAAACCACGAACGGAAACGCAAAAATCCCAAAGAAAAAAAAAAAATAAAAAGGCCCTTAAAAGGGCTTTCTGTTAAAAATAAAATAATTTTGCAAAATTTTGAAAATTTTTTAAACAACATTGCCCCTTTTTTTTTTTAAAAACAACTTGGTTTAAACAAAAGGGTTCATTCCCATTTTCTCTAACCCTTTTCCGAATTTTCATGAAATTACTTTCCTTTTCGCAAGAAAACTTCCTAAGTTTTTGGAGGGGAAACCCGGGGGAAAAAAAAGTGGAAGTAACAAATAATCCGGGGCAAATTTTGGCCCAACCCTTCACTTAAGGGTTTTCGTTTGCCCCCGGAAAAAAACAACAAAAAGAAACACAACAAACACCAAAATTCGAACCAGCCAGAAGGGGAAGCATCCTGGCCCAAAATCCTAATTTCCTTGCCGCCAAAATTTGGGGCTTATTCGACACCGAGGGAAAGTCAACAAAGTTTTGGGAACTTAACTGTAAAAATTTTTCCAACCAAAAATTCCCTTTCCCCCCAAAAAACATTATTTTAAAAATTCCCTTTCCCCAAAAAATTTTAAAATATTTATTCCCAAACCCAAAAAAAATCAATTCCAAAAACAATATTTTAAAAATTTTCAAATCCCCAACAATACTTAAAAAAACCCCTTCAAAAAATTGAAACCTTTCAAAACCCCCCTTTTCCAACCATTCCCAATGCCAACCCACAAGACAGGGAAGTTTTTTTCCCCGGAAAAGTTCCCGGAAAATTCTTAAGTCCGAAAGGGAAGTGAAATTGGTTTTAATAAAAGGGGTTAAAAAAGGACTGATTTTTTAGAAACGGTCCCAAAAGTTTGGCCATTTGGGAAGGTGGTTCCTCAACCGGGAACAAACCCGATTGAGGAAAAAGGGAAAAAGAAAAGGGGCCCGAAGTGACAAAACTAGGGAAATTTTTTGATCCTTAAACAATATGGAGTGAGTACACATCTAACAAACCTATGTAGAAGTTTATACAACAACAGTGAATGCACAGTGAGAGCAACTGAAGGACTCTCAGAACCCTTCACCATAAGATCTGGAGTACGAAAAAGTTGTGTCCTGTCCCCTCTCTTGTTCATAACATATATTGACAACATATGTAAAGAAACCAGCCAAACAGAGACAGCAAGAATACCGCATGACTAGAACACAGAAGAAGAAGCATCTGCAAATCTAATCATTAGAGAACTTCTGTTTGCGGACGACCAAAATCAGAAGCTTAATTACAAGACCGCAGGAATAGTCTAAACGAAATGTGTAGGGAACATAACATGAAAATTAGCATAAACAAAACAGAAGTAATGACTATAACTAAAGAACAAACAACAATTCACCTAAACGAACATCCCTTGAAGCAAGTAAAGAGTTTCAAGTACCTAGGAAGTATAATATTATCAAATGGCAGATCAGAAGACGAGATCGAAAATAGGTGCAATAAGGCAAACCAACTCATTGGACAAATGGCACCAATACTAAAGAACAAACATGTATCAATAACTACTAAGAAAGCACTTTACAACACAATCTTCCTACCAACTCTATGCTACCAATGCCAAACCTGGACAATGACAGAAAAAGAGAAAAGAAAAATCACAACAACAGAAATGAGATTCCTGAGAAGAATACTTAACGTATCAAGAAGAGATAAGATCAGAAATGAAGAAATCAGGACTAAAGTGGCGGTTAAAACAGCACTAGATTTTATTAGAAAGCAGCAAGTCAAATGGTTTGGCCATGCAAGTAGGTTACCAGTCAACAGCATACCACAACAAGCAATGATGTACAGACCAGATGGAAACAGAGGAAGAGGCCGACCACGTAAACGTTGGACGGAGGGAATAGCAGAGTCCATGGGAATATCTATATATAAAGCCCATAATCGGGCACTCTCATGATGTTTATCGCAAGGTACAAGAGGAACATGATGAGATCAGATGAGTTGAGTGTCAAGAACTGGGCACGCAGGCCCGTCTAACGTTCCAGCCTTCTTATATCTTTCCTGTCATAGTTATTTCCTTTATACATAACTTATGAAGCTAATCTTAGACAACAACAGAACAAAATGCATTAAAACTCATGGAAAATATTCAATAATACGTGACTCAGTAAAGTAATTTTTAACATTGCCATTATAAATACCTAACATAGGTATAGGACGGTGACATCAATGTAACTGATCCATAACACCGAGGGACAAGATCAGTGGAGAGACACGAACGCCTACGCCACTTTGCAAGGCACATATTTATTATAAGAATATTTACTTCAGGGTTTAACGAAATGAGTGGACAAAACTGATAACATTCATTCATTCAGTAGCATGTCCTTTGCAGAACTTCGCTCCCATAACAACCGCCCGGAAAACATCTCGATCATAAGCAAGATGTCCGCATCCGATAAACCCTTCTGGAGATCATCCGCCACACTCAGCACCCATCTTCTCTTTCGCCCTCCTCTTCTTCTCTTCCCGGGCATATAAAAAAACCTTCCTCAACGCCATGATTGTTCTCTCCAAACTTTCGTGACGTTTCAAGTGAAAAAAAAACAACCATATTTCAATTTTCATTGTTTTATCCTCTTCAGTAGCCAACCTTCTTCAATATCCAGTTCTTGTCGTATTAATGCATGTGTTCTTTTCTTTATCCAAGATATTCTTAGAACACGTCTATAATATTTATATTTAAAGGCATTTATGCGCTGTTCAGCTTGTTTGGTAAGTGTCCAGGTCTTACAGATAACGTTAGTAACGTATTGTAGACATTAACTGTCTAGCGGACAGATAGAACGATGTTAACAAATTATTTATTAATATTGGGAATTATTTTGGAAATAAACGATATCTGTTTACAAAAGCCCAGTGACTGTTCCGTTACATACAGAAAGACAAGGCTAGCCTAACTAGTCACAATGAAACAATTAAATGTAGCAACTATTCAAGAGGTGTCCTCCTTTCTTCTTCAGGGTCTAACCATTGGCAACAAAATACAATGAAAACCATATCAGACGCAAATAAAAATATCAGAACTCACAAAAATTTGGATTTTATTTTGGATTTTAAAACACCTGGTGTCGTCATGTCTAATTAATCAGCGTTCGCGTGCATAAAAAAGAGCACTTCCATAATAAAGCCTGCGAAATTCGGATGTCTTCCGACTTCGTGACTATCCTGATGAATGTCATCAACAGTTTCTGGCAGCTTCGAGTCTGTTTTAAATTTTTCCGACACGCTAAACTTTTCTCTTTCCTATTTCCCAACAATATTTTTTCAAAATTATCCCTGTCCTCAACAACATTATTGCTAAAATTATCCCTATACCCAAACAAAGGCTGGCCGAGTGGCTAGCACGCCGGATTCTCCTTCAGGAGACCTGGGGTTTGAATCCTCGGTAAGGTGTGGGATTTTTTTCTGTCGGGGGGAAAAAGTAAATCCTAACCTGCACATTTCGTGTCGACTGCACTAGCCAGGCGGCGGCCGTAATTCCTCAGGCTCAAAGACCCCCCCCCCCCCCCCCCCCCCCCACCATACACAGCAAGGTACTAAATTGGCTGTAAATGACAGTTTTGACCCAAACATAATTGTTAAAATTCTCCTTTTTCCCAACAACATTGATGTTAAAATTATCCCTTTCCCCAACAACATTATTGTTAAAATTATTCCTATTCCCAAACAACATTATTGTTAAAATTATTCACATTCCCAAACAACATTATTGTTAAAATTATCAATTTCCCCCAACAATACTGTTAAAATTATCCCATTCGGAAATATTTGCAGCCTCCGTTCTGACCCCATGTCTCCACCAACATTCCCAGGTGCCACCCAACTACAGACAGGCGCGATAATGCTTGCTTGCTTGCTTGCGTTCGCTGGCGGCTCTGACTCCGGCGTGAAGTCCTGTATGTCGTATGGTGACATCCTGTTGTCCAACATCAGTGTGATGTCATACCGGACTGAGGTTTGCGTGAGTATCCGTTGTCCCATGTCTGGCTTATTGGTGTGCAGACTGGTGGTTCCTCACCGTGCAGGCAGATACTCTCCGACTTCGGAGGAACAAGGCGCTATCATGATCTCAACGGTGTGCCGAGCAGAGTACAACAAAACTTTGAGTTTGACTCAGGCGCTGTGGCTTGTATTTGACCTATGTATAAGGTTTGTCCCTACGTGTTTCAGACTAAAAGGGTGGTATATACAATTTCCACATTTGTGAGGGAGCTCTCCTGCACGGGCCGCAATGTTATTTATGCTAACATCTACAAATGGTATGGCATCACATAACTGTCAAATGGTATGGCATCACATAAACTTGTCAAGAAATCACAAATAGCCTAATAATATTGAGGTTGCCTGCGACGTCCTGTAAAGGATATGCAACTAACTTTTTTCCTTATGCTACCCCCTTTAATTGGATATATAATACAACATGTCTGCTACCATAGTAGAAACTTTTAAGTCATAACTATGACACACCCCGTACTTCCAATTTTCCGCAATTTATTGGTTGTTAGGTTCAATCCTACACTTTTTTTTTGGCACTGAATATGTGAATAACGGTGCTAAAAAAAAAGGGAGTCTACACATTTCATCATTGCCGATCATTTTCGCTGAAAGATATCCTGGCTACATTCAGCCTTACTATTTGCACTCTACGTCACTGTTATGTCACTTTCAGTCAGCTGATATTAAAAACTCGTGTCTGTCAGTTAAGATTCCAAGTCCTGGGAAACAGTAAGATTTTTGTGCCCTTGAATTCCAACGACTTTAGGACCTCAGATTAGTGAGTTTTGTTGTTGTTGTTTTTTTTCATCCTATGAAATATATAGAAGTATCCGTGTCTTTGTTATTTGTGCTGACGAAGAATTTCTAACCGCGATTTTCATTCTGACACTTGCGATTGGGCTTTTGTAAAGTTGACCATCTCAAAGTTCCATTAAAAAACAGTTTGCTTTACTGAAATTACTGAAATACTACAACTACTATACTTACTAAAGAAAGCAGAGAATATATTGTGACCTCAGATATGCGAAGATCTATTGCCTCAGACCTCTGCTATGACAGTAGCTTTACCTTTACACACACACACACACACACACACGCGCGCGCGCGCACACTCACAAATACACACTTGCGCAAGCACAAACACCACACACGCACACTAGATAACATGAAAGAAATCACTCCAGGCTTCTTTAAACTCTGCCGATGAGAAGTACCAGGTAATTTAATATTAATCGTTTGCTGATTCTCGTGGTCTCTTATGAAAGCAGGACAGCTAACAACAGGCAGTCGACAATGAATGTTTCGTACGAGGCCAGCTCTTGACTCCCTTCGTTATCTTAAGCGACAGGGCTTTGCCGACAGATAGTCGGTATCTTTATCTGGGGCACTTCTCTTAAGGCCTGTAGGCATAGTACGATTGTTATGTTGTTGTTTTTTTTTCTGTTCCGCTCTTCTATACTCTCTAGCTAATAATAATAATAATAATAATAATAATAATAATAATAATAATAATAAGAAGAAGAAGAAGAAGAAGAAGAAGAAGAAGAAGAAGAAGAAGGAAAAAGAAGAAAAAGAAGAGATATGCAGCGTAATTTACTTTTACTCTATTATTATTATTATGTATTGTTTTTGTCATATAAAGCCTTGGACAATACCAAAACTACAGTGGGCACCACAGCTTCTATGCGCTAAAATCCCATATCAGAGGCAACAACGTAACGAAATACATGCTTACATTGTCTGCGAGATATTGCGTGTCCTTGCGACACTTCCAACTAGTTTCACGTCTTCATTTCGATCTACCCAGGTCACAGTTACGCCTGTTGGAAAAACTTACGACCTCCAGACAAAATGGGCGTGTTTTGCTTCCGTCTGTTTTGAACCGTCGCTCAGAGTTCGTTAAGTGTCCCGGGGTCTGCTGCGCAATGCCGCGAGGCCGCTTATGACTGAATCCGTAGCAATGCTTCGCCTGGTCTCCCAATACCTACACCAGTCTCGCGGCTGTAAAACTACCTTAACAGAGGTACTTTCCCAACCTGATGACACCACAGTACTGACGGTTGATTTGTGCTCAGTGTTCCCCCTTCTGTTTTTAAACAGCTGTTTCAAAATACATTCTAACCTCCTTGCTGGATACAAAGAAAAACGTTATTATCCAGGTGTGGATGAGAGTAGTTTCGTGTTGTGTTTCATTTATTGTGGTGAATTCAGATTGCGTGGATAATCAAGTAATTTAATCAGCGGGGACGCAACTTGTTTATTCTTGTGCAGTTTCGTCTGGATTATGTCCTTGTTAGATATCAAATACAACTGAATAGTTAGATACTTCATTGGTGTTTCAGATACCGTGCAAATGGTGTTAATGCACAATTTTCGTATACGGATTTACGTGGTTTTCTCGCTTGCGAATTAGAACCACTCTCAACACCGGATAAGTTGTAAAAGGTTGTTGTTGTTATTGTGTTTTGTTATATTAGCCGCGTAGAGTTAGTTAGGTAACTGGTTGTTTGGTTAGTTAATTGGTTTAGTAGTTAACTAGTTAAGCGGTTAGTTTTATTGTTGGTTGATTGATTGGATGGTTGGTCGGTAAGTTAGTTACTAGACGACTAGGTGGTTAGTTTGTTTGTTAGTTATGTATATATAATTATAAACAGATCAGTTGAAATAAAAACATTTAAAGTAGAAAACTATAAATATATAAGTTATAACAAAAACGTATATTATAGAACATAATACAGACACAAGGGTCTATAACAACGTATATACCAGAACGCCGGTTCTGTGGCATAGTTGTTGCGAACGCGATTCGTTATCCCGCATAACGAGTTGGAAACACAGATGTGAGCGATATAGAAGCAGCCCGCCTTGCGTTGATTCTCATACTTTGGTATGAGCGTCGGTCGTTCAGAAAGCAAGGGCAAAGTACTGAACGTAAACTTGCCTAGTAAATCACAAATAGCTAAGAAAATGCTTGGCTTGATTGTGACGTCCTGTAAATGACATACAAAAATAGAATATATACCAGAACTTTAAAATGATATACCCTACGCAATTACAATCTGACGTCACATAACAAACATATAATTACAGTGTTCTAGAGTCGAGAAATAAGCTATACCAGCAGGCCAGATTGTTACAGAATAAACAGATCCAGCGAGGACTAACCAGGTCAACAAATGCCCGGAAGAAGTCGGATGTGTCGGCAGAAAAGCGCAGCTATTATAGCTCTGGTGTTAATAGGCACGACGGATTTACATCGGATGAAGGAAGAATTACAAATAAATAAATAAATAAAATAGATAACGTATAATTAATGGTTACAATATTATACCCTTCACATATATAGTAAGCCAACAGATAAAATTGTTACAGAGCGAATATATGACATATAATATACTAGCTGACCCGGCCCGGCTTCGCCCAGTCCCTGGTGGGGAGCATCTCATTTAATTCATATAAGTAGTCATATAAGTTCTCGTTCCCGTTACCGACTGTCTGTCTGTCTGTCTGTCTGCCTGTCTGTCTGTCTGTCTGTCTGTCTGTCTGACCCGGCCCGGCATTGCCCAGCTCCTGGTGTGGAGCATCTCATTTAATTCATATAAGTAGTCATATAAGTTCCCGTTCCCGACTATCTGTCTGTCTGTCTGTCTGTCTGTCTGTCTGTCTATCTGTCTGCCTGACCCTGTCCGGCTTCGCCCAGTCCCTGGTGGGGAGCATCTCATTTAATTCACATAAGTAGTCATATAAGTTCTCATTAAATTCATACAACAAAAAAAGTAACTTAAAAGAATGTCCTTCCACGACACCATCCATTAGTTTTAATGAAAACGCTTGCTAATCACCTGCATGACTACAGTAACTTCTTAAGCAAATAAAGATGAGTTACAATGTTATGCATTGTGCATTATTTTTATGAAAACTTTGAAAATGCCTTACAGTTTGTATCATTATTTATTATAACTCATATGCCGGTACATAACTATGGACACAGAGTTTATAAATCTTTGAAAACGATGCCACAATATGACTATAAGTTATACAGAAAAGTTATGCCCCTTGAAATAACTTTTACGGAGTTAGGTCCCCTGAAATATATACAATTATAATGAAAAATGAAAAATGAAATAATACTGAGTAAGCAGGCGATTTCACACTAAAAAAACTATGACAGTTGACAGCTCTGGACTGAAAGGAAGGCGTGTAGAAAATTTCATCTCAATCGGATGGGCCGTTCGCGAGCGCACAAAGGACATACATAGATACATAGATACAGACATACGCTCCTTATTTATATATAAGATATCTCTATTGTTCAATTGAGCATGGTAAAAAAAAAAAAGTAAGACACCCGTTGACACGCCCCAAAGAGCTTTAGGCGCTAGATCCATAATTTTATATGGCCCATCGGCACTCGATGGGTGATGACGTCAGTGTCACACCTGCCGCCTGTGCTTCCCAACACACTCTTGGTACCCATTTAAGGGCTGAGTAGTTATGGGAGCCAAGGGCAATTTTACAACATTCAATTTCGCCTAGATGGCGCTCGAACTCATAACCACCTGGTCGGCAGGCGAGTGTCTAGCCACGCTAACGAGGTTCCCCAAGTGTCTAGCCACCACGCTACCGCGGTTCCCCAAGAGCCTAGCCATCACGCTATAGAGGTTCCCCAAGTGTCTAGCCATCACGCTACCGAGTTCCCCCAGTGTTTAGCCATCACGCTACCGAGGTTCCCGCAATGTTTAGCCATCATGCAACCGAGGTTCCCCAAGTGTCTAGCCATCACGCTACCGAGGATCCCCAAATGTCTAGCCACTACGCTACCGAGACTCCCGAAGTTTCTAGCCACCTCTCTACCGAGACTCCCCAAGTGTCTAGCCACCACGCTACCAAGATTCCCTAAGTTTCTAGCCATCACGCTACCGAGGTTCCCCAAGAGTCTAGTCATCACGCTACCGAGGTTCCCCAAGTTTCTAGCCACCACGCTACCGAGGTTTCCCAAGTGTCTAGCCATCACGCTACCGAGGTTCCCCAAGTGTCTAGCCATCACGCTACCGAGGTTCCCAAAGTGTCTAGTCATCACGCTACCGAGGTTCCCCAAGTGTCTAGCCATCACGCTACCGAGGGTCCCCAAGTATCTAGCAATTAAACTACCGAGGTTCCCCAAGTGTCTAGCCATCATGCTACCGAGGTTCCCCAAGTGTCTAGCCATCACGCTACAGAGTTCCCCAAGTGTCTTGAGACCAAGCAGCCGAGACCCTCCAAGTTTCTAGCCACCACGCTACCGAGGTTCCCCAAGTTTCTAGCCATCACGCTAACGTGGCTCCTCAAGTTTCTAGCCACCACTCTAACGTGGCTCCTAAATTGTCTATCCACCACTTTACTGAGACTTCCCAAGTTTCTAGCCACCACGCTACCGAGACTCCCCAAGTTTCTAGCCATCACTCTACCGAGACTCCCCAAGTTTCTAGCCACCACGCTACCGAAGCTCCTAAGTTTCTAGCCATCATGCTACCGAATCCCCTAAGTTTCTAGCCACCACGCTACCGAAGCTCCCAAGTTTCTATCCACTACACTACCGAGGTTCCCGAAGTTTCTAGCCACCACGCTTCCGAGGTTCCCCAAGTTTCTAGCCATCACGCGAACGAAGCTCCTAAGTTTCTAGCTATCACTCTACCGAAGTTATCAAGTTTCTAGCCACCACGCTACCGGTGCTCCCAAGTTTCTATCCACCACGCTACCGAGATTCCCGAAGTTTCTAACCCCCCACGCTACCAAAGCTCCCCAAGTTTCTAGCCACCACGTTACCGAAGCTCCTAAGTTTCTAGCCGACTCTCTACCGAGGCTCCTACATTTCTAGCCACCACGCTACAGAAGCTCCCCAAGTTTATAGCCACCACGCTACCGAAGTTCCCAATTTTCTAGCCACCACGCTACTGAAGCTCCCAAGTTTATAGCCGCCACGCTACTGAGGCTCTTAAGTTTCTAGCCACCATACTACTGAAGCTCCCAAGTTTCTAGCCACCACGCTTACGTCGCTCCTGGAAAAACTATGCCAGTGCTTTACATTCTTATAGAACAAATCTTCTTCTTATAGAGCATGCGATACGGCGTTAGTGATTTTGTCTGTTCACAGTTATATCTCGTGTACTGCAAATCTTCTTATAGTCCATGTCGTGTGGCGGTGGTGATCATGTCTGTCTTCAGCCTTCTGTCTCGTGTCCTGCCAATCTTCTGATAGTCCATGCCGTGTGGCGTTGGTGATCATGTCTGTCCACAGCCTGCTTTCTTGTGTATTGCCAATCTTCTCATAGTTAATGCCGTGTGGCGTTGGTGATCATGTCAGTCCACAGGCTTCTGTCTTGTGTACTGCCAATCTTCTTATAGTCAATGCTGTGTGGCGTTGGTGATCATGTCTGTACCCAGCCTTCTGTCTCTGTACTACCAATCTTATTATAGTTCATGCCTTGTGGCGTTGATGATCATGTCTGGCCACAGCCTTCTGTCTCTTGTACTGCCAAACATTCCCGGTATAAAACAAATAGACAATTATTTGCATGTCCTTTACAGGATATTGCAACCAACCGCAGCATTTATTGGCTATTTGCACTAGTCAATTTTACGTTCAGTAGTTTGCTATCGCTTTTTGAACGACCGGCGTTTCTTACCATTCAAAGCAACGTAGAACGATCTGCTTCTAAATCGCCTGCCGCTGATTTCCAACCCTTGATTCCGCCTGTCGGCGAATTATGAGTGTCTAGCCATCACGCTACCGAGGGTCCCCAAGTGTCTAGCCATCACGCTACTGAGGTTCCCCATGTGTCTAGCACCAAGCAGCCGAGACCCCCCAAGTGTCTAGCCACCATGCTACCGAGATTCCCCAAATGTCTAACCACCACGCTACCGATGTTCCCCAAGTTTCTAGACACAACGCTACCCATGTTCCCCAAATTTCTAGCCACCATTCTACCGAGGTTCCCCAAGTTTCTAGCCATCACGCTACCGAGGGTCCCCAAGTGTCTAGCCATCACGCTACCGAGGGTCCCCAAGTGTCTAGCCATCACGCTACTGAGGTTCCCCATGTGTCTAGCACCAAGCAGCCGAGACCCCCCAAGTGTCTAGCCACCATGCTACCGAGATTCCCCAAATGTCTAACCACCACGCTACCGATGTTCCCCAAGTTTCTAGACACAACGCTACCCATGTTCCCCAAATTTCTAGCCACCATTCTACCGAGGTTCCCCAATTTTCTATTCATCACGCTAACGTGGCTCCTCAAGTTTCTAGCCACTACGCAACTGTGGATCCTCAAGTGTCTAGCCACTACACTACCGAGACTCCCCAAGTTCCTAGCCAGCACGTTACTGAATCTCTGAAGTTTCTAGCCACCACGCTACCGAAGCTCCCAAGTTTCTAGCCACCATGGTACCGAAACCAACAGGTTTCTAGCCAACGCGCTACCGAAGCTCCCATGTTTTTATCCACCACGCTACCGAGATTCCCCGAAGTTTCTAGCCATCACGCTACCGAGGTTCCCCAGGTTTCTAACCCCCCCCCCCCCCCACGCTACCGAGCTCCCCAAGTTCTAGCCAGCACGCTACCGAAGCTCCTAAGTTTCTAGCCGACTAGCTACCGAGGCTCCTAAGTTTCTAACCACCACGCTACCGAAGCTCCCCAAGTTTCTAGCCACCACGCTACCGAAGCTCCCAAGTTTCTAGCCACCACGCTACCGAAGCTCCCAAGTTTCTAGCCACCATGGTACCGAAACCAACAGGTTTCTAGCCAACGCGCTACCGAAGCTCCCATGTTTTTATCCACCACGCTACCGAGATTCCCCGAAGTTTCTAGCCACCACGCTACCGAGGTTCCCCAGGTTTCTAAACCCCCCCCCCCCCCCCACGCTACCGAAGCTCCCCAAGTTTCTAGCCAGTACGCTACCGAAGCTCCTAAGTTTCTAGCCGACTAGCTACCGAGGCTCCTAAGTTTCTAACCACCACGCTACCGAAGCTCCCCAAGTTTCTAGCCACCACGCTACCGAAGCTCCCAAGTTTCTAGCCATCACGCTACCGAAGCTCCCAAGTTTCTAGCCGCCACACTACTGAATCTCCCACGTTTCTACCCACCACGCTAGCGACGCTCCTGGATAAACTATGCCAGTGCTTTACAATCTTATAGAACAAATCTTCTTCTTATAGCCCATGCGATGTGGCGTTAGTGATCTTGTCTGTTCACAGTTATATCTGTGTACTGCAAATCTTCTTATAATCCATGTCGTGTGGCGTTGATGATCATGTCTGTCCACAGCCTTCTGTCTCGTATACTGCCAATCTTCCTATAGCCCATGTCGTGTGGCGTTGATGATCATGTCTGTCCACAACCTGCTTTCTTGTGTATTGCCAATCTTCTCATAGTTCATGCCTTGTGGCGTTGATGATCATGTCTGTCCACAGCCTTCTGTCTCGTATACTGCCAATCTTCCTATAGCCCATGTCGTGTGGCGTTGATGATCATGTCTGTCCACAACCTGCTTTCTTGTGTATTGCCAATCTTCTCATAGTTCATGCCGTGTGGCGTTGATGATCATGTCTGTCCACAGCCTTCTGTCTCGTATACTGCCAATCTTCCTATAGCCCATGTCGTGTGGCGTTGATGATCATGTCTGTCCACAACCTGCTTTCTTGTGTATTGCCAATCGTCTCATAGTTAATGCCGTGTGGCGTTGGTGATCATGTCTGTCCCCAGCCTTCTGTCTCTGTACTATCAATATTATTATAGTTCATGCCTTGTGGCGTTGATGATCATGTCTGTCCCCAGCCTTCTGTCTCTGTACTACCAATCTTATTATAGTTCATGCCTTGTGGCGTTGATGATCATGTCTGTCCCCAGCCTTCTGTCTCTGTACTACCAATCTTCTCATAGTTCATGCCTTGTGGCGTTGGTGATCATGTCTGTCCCCAGCCTTCTGTCTCTGTACTACCAATCTTATTATAGTTCATGCCTTGTGGCGTTGATGATCATGTCTGTCCCCAGCCTTCTGTCTCTGTACTACCAATCTTCTCATAGTTCATGCCTTGTGGCGTTGATGATCATGTCTGTCCCCAGCCTTCTGTCTCTGTACTACCAATCTTATTATAGTTCATGCCTTGTGGCGTTGATGATCATGTCTGTCCCCAGCCTTCTGTCTCTGTACTACCAATCTTCTCATAGTTCATGCCGTGTGGCGTTGATGATCATGTCTGGCCACAGCCTTCTGTCTCTTGTACTGCCAAACATTCCCGGTATAAAACAAATAGACAATTATTTGCATGTCCTTTACAGGATATTGCAACCAACCGCAGCATTTATTGGCTGTATGCACTAGTCAATTTTACGCTCAGTAGTTTGCTATCGCCGGTCTCTCTGGCCGAGGGGTTACACCACTTTCTCCATAATCCCGTTTATCACGCAGTCTCGTAGCGGGCGAGTACTGGGAGCGGTTCGTCCTCCGCTGGTGACTTGCGGGATAATTGAGCCGGCCGCTCAGAAAGCAATGGCAAACTACTGAGCGTAATCTTGCCAAGAAATCAACAGACAGCTGAAAGATTCTGCTGTTGACAGCGATGTCCTGTAAAAGGATATGCGAATTTAAAAAAACAAAAACAGTTTGCTATCGCTTTTTGAGCGACCGGCGCCTCCTACCATTCACAGCAACGTAGAACGATCTGCTTCCAAATCGCCTGCCGCTGATTTCCAACCCTTGATTCCGCCTGACGGCGAATTATGGAACTACGATTCTCTGTCCCCTCAGATATGATAAATATCTAAATGTAATAGCATTCGTAGACAAGTTTGCCAACAAGTAAGATTGTGAAAGCATAAGCAGATAACAAATAACACAAGGCTACAAAAAGATTGTGAAAGCATAAGCAGATAACAAATAACACAAGGCTACAAAGGTCAAGAGTACATACGACAGCACGGTAGAAAGATATAAAATAAACAGATTCCACGAGTGTTTAAATACTTTCAACAAAAATAAATACTGCCAACATTTGCCAGTAAAATTCGGTTGTAGTTTCCCTGATATTGTATTAACATTACACGGAAAATGACTATTATTTGGTTGGCCTTTTCAGGGCTGTGCTATTTGCTCAGTGATTTGTTATGATCGTATTAATCCCTTTATAAGAGCTGTTATTGTGTAGTTGGGGACCGCCTGATATCTACGACAAACGTAGGACAAGGCGGTTCTAACGAAACGTAACATATGGGAGGTAACACATGACTGTAAAATAAAGGGGGGTAAACGCATATCAGTAACGTCTTTACCTTGTATTTACGCTGTGGAGTAGTTATGATCGGATTAATTCTCTTGTGGATCTAAAGTGTTTTCTTATCTGTTTTCTCTCCTCGTGGCTTCACTGCTTCTTGATCAATTGCTTCTGTGTTTAAAAATAGAACATGTTTATCACTTCCTCTTGCAGTGTCATTTTGGTTGATCTCTTCTTTACTTTTGCGCGCGATGTTTTGTTGAGTGCATTCATAAACAGATTAACAAATGTTTATAACTTACTTTACCTTAGGCCATTACTTTACTTTACCTAACATACTTTACCTAACTTACTTTACCTAAGACATTTACTTTACTTTATCTAACTTATTTTACTTAGGCTTTTACTTTACTTTATCAAACTTACTTTACTTAGGCCTTTTCTTTACTTTATCTAACGTACTTTACTTTAAGCTTTACTTTACTTAACTTACTTTACTCAGGCTTTTACTTTACTCTACCTAATTTACTTTACCGTAGGCCTTTACTTAACATAACTTACTTTACTTAGACCTTTACTTTACTCTACCTAATTTACTTTACTTAGGCTTTACTTAACATAACTTACTTTACTTAGACCTTTACTTTACTCTACCTAATTTACTTTACTTAGGCTTTACTTAACATAACTTACTTTACTTAGGACTTTACTTTACTTACTTTACCTTAGGCGTTTACTTTACCTAATTTACTTTACCTTAGGCGTTTACTTAGTCTGTTAATTTACTTTACCTAACTTACTTTACCTTAAGCCAACACATACTTAACTTTTATATCAAAGTATAAAATCAATAACGTTTTAACAAATTTGAAGTAACCTGGCAATATCTGACACATATGTGTGAACACCTAACAGTGAACTGACGTATATGTCAAAACCAAAACAACCTTTAAGAGTTAATCGTTGCCCTAAATTTCCCTGTGTCAAATTCCCAATGTGTTTATTATTTCGCATCTGTGGTATAACATCCCACCCCTCTTTCTTCCAGCGACAAATTCAGTTCACAGATGCATTCTCAGCTAGGGCCCTCCTGTGTTTAACGATATGCTTGTCGATAATTTTACGCCAATATTTATCGCAAACGACATTCTAGTATGGCTGCAGTCCCGCCGACAAGGTTGATTATGTGTTAATGTAAGCAATCGATAATGTACACTGTTTTTTGAATAACGAAGACACAAACAATAGATTGCATGCTATATTGCCTGGCATATTTCGCTGCTTCTCGTCAGGTATATACAATGTGCACTGTTGGTAAAGCCAGTAACACGGTCACAAAGTGAAACAGTTTTAAACTTTGTCACCTCTTTCTGGGAGTTTCAATAAGGAAGTGTTTGCCGTTAAAAGGAGCTATCCCGGCATGGGTTCATACGTGGAAATCGTATCGTGGGTTGCGATTCTGACGTTAGTTTTCGGTATACCTCATGAAACCAACGCCAGCATTGCCTCATACGTGAAGCAAATATGCGAACGTATGCCTATTCATACGACGGCACCAAAAACAGCAGGGGATAATGGATTTCGGATTATCATTGAAGGATTACCTACAACGGATACATACAGGCCTGGGGAGACTTACACAGGTGAGGTCCATGTTTGTTTGTGAAACATGGTCTTTGATTGTATGTCTGTTTGTGTTGGTATACACTAATCAGCAAGTACCTCCACAGCAGCAAAGCATGTCGGATCTCCTGCAATTCTTGAAATGAGCATTGCTTGTAGGCTCTAGGCTATACCCTGATCATATCTTGATATTGTCTACCTAGCTGTATCCTTGATGACCTCTAATTCTTTTGTCCTCAACTTTCTATTCGTTATAGTTCTCAGTAAAATTATTCAAAAACCGCGGGCCAGAAGAAAAAAAGAAACCGCCGACTTTCTTCAAGATCTGAACATGGAAGACAAATAGCACATAGACAGTATCATGTCTGGGAAACTGAAATACTTGAGCCATAATAAGTGTCATAATGATTTGGAAAAAACAGTGATGGAAGGCATGGTGTTTGGTCCGTTCCCCAGCATGGCGGTTAGGCATTGAACCGCTACGGCCTCCGGAGTATTTATCTTTGGGGCTGCGATTTGAATTCCGTATATTCCTCATGTTGGACTGGTAGTATATGGTTCCGTCACCCTGCTACTGAGTGAGTGCGTGGGGCGACTCTGTGAGCTGTGATATTCACGTGAAATGCTTCTACATGTCCGCTTTTGTTTGTACAGTGACCTGCATGTTCGGAACAATGGCTACCGGCTGTTGCTGAATTGACTGATTTGCCTTTTCGGTTCACGAGTGCATTTTTCAGGAGACTCCTGGGAATCGGCGCTGGAGCTACGGAGTTCGTGCTTAATGCGACGCTTTCGGCGGGTCGCCTTGCGGATAGAGACAGAGTCATGTGAGAAAACCCGGGTCAATGAGGTCTTTCTGGTGACTGCCGATTCCATCGACGATGAACTGTGGTTTTCGTGGAGGACTTTTGTGTTGGCATTCTGGCGGCGGCATTATGCACAGTGTACCTGTGCGGGCTGTTGGATTGCCGAGACTCCTGTCTATTCCACTTTTCACATTGGACAGTGGGGAGCATTTTGTGTGATATTCACTGGCACAGGAATGGAGCATAATGGGGACGACCAGTTGCCGTGAAGTTGGAACCTCGACTAACTAATTAAGTAACTGAAAGGGGGCAGGGATAAACCAGCACGACTTTGGACACGGGAAACTGAAGATACTTTCGGTATGAAAGTGTAAGAGATTGGTCGGGACAGGAGAGGGGTGGGGGGGGGGGCGCCTGGTAAAGGGTTAAGTATGTTTTCCACCTGACTTTTTGAGAATTGTGTTCTGTAAAATACCTAGTGTGATGAGGATTTCCTGTAAATTACTATGCTGTTTGCGGTGGTCAACGTAACTTGTTTTCCTCATTATTGTATTTTCTCATCTCTCATTTCTCATTATATTCCTCATATGAGGGGGGGGGGGGCGCTGAGTGGTCTCGAGGTATGATGTCTGCCTCCAGTACTAGAGGCCCCGGGTTCAAGCCGCGGTGAGGGCCTGGAATGTTTCACGTGGACTTCTAGTAACAAATTTTCCTCTGGTCTCTGGGTAGTGAGATCCGACGCCCGTATGTATTATTGCGTATGTAAAAAGTCCCTTGGTAATTGGAAATCGAAAAGAGTAGCCTAACGGCATTGCCCGGGCAAAATTTCGAGTTAAAATCTACCCAAAGTATTTCAGGATCCTCGCCGGTGCTACGGTGTCATGCACTGAGCTGAAATTCTCCGGACTCGGGCTTGAGTTAGGAGTAGAACGGAGCACTTATGGGTTACACCCGTGTGTCGTGATGTTGATCCGTCGACTAAACTAAACTTCCTCATTATTATTTCCTTCAACTGTGGCCTTTTTATATTAAATTGCTTCTAAAACTTCTTCACGTGTATTTTTCCATTCAAAAACTGAATTATTGGTATATACATCGGTCTTATTATGCAAGAGGAGACTTGAATGGATAGTACTTAGTCCCAGCCCTCTGTTCGATCCTCAACAGAGGAGAGACTAATTTAACATTCTTTCCCCCCAGCTCTGGTGCCGACCTGTACTCACAAAACGAGTTGTGTGAATAGTTATAATGGGGACATCGAGGCGACGAGGTCATGTTGGCTTTATTGCCACTCTCATGTAGTTCGGTCACCGAAAGATATAAGCTTAACATGTTATCCCCAATTTTTCTTGACACGTAAATATCTGAGCTTATACTTAACTACTTGATTGATCATATGAGCATTAGAACACACATTTACTACTGCTCATGTCAGAATTCAACTAAGGATTGAACTAGGACCCACTGTGTGAGTATGCCTTTGTACTATTGACGTTTTGTAAGCTTGATACACCCGAAGAAGCTGATATCTTTCTGGAAAACACGTGAGATCTGGTTCTTTAGTATGCCACATTAAATGAAAGCTTGTTCTTTAGGAAAAAATGACATATATGAAAACTGGTTCTTTAATAAACAACGTAAATAAAATCTGGTTCATCATTAAACCTCACATAAGAGGACATTTCCAGAGAAGTAAAAGCGACCAGTGTAATATTAACCACATCATCCATCGGATGTCGACTGGTGTAAAATACCGGGCTAGCACCGTATACCCTGTACACCCCTTGACGTGAAAGGAGTATTTTACCTCTTGAGCATAAAGCGTCTTGAGAACATGTTGCGAGACCCACATTTCTACTGGACAATCGACATTCGAGGGGTTATGTGGTCAATCTCACACCTTCATTTTCAAAGACATTTCCTGGTTAGTTAGTCGACAGATCATCCTCATTGCACATCGAACCATTCAGCCCATATGTGTTCGGATCACCTCCTCAGTAAATCCCGCAGCCTGTAGTGGCTCATAATACCGGTTCCGTGTTGGTTTATTAATCTTCTTTGGCTTCCTGCGTAGTGTTCTTGTTTGGCCACACCTCTTTTAACTTGCTGTTCTCGCATTCTGACCATGGTTGTAGATTCAGTCATCACTTGGTTCTCGCAAACGACTTACTTCTCGTAAAGCATTCAGTATATCAGCCTGGTCCATGGCTTATCCGCCCTCCACAGTAGCCTTACCTGCAAGCCTGTCAGTCTGCCAATTTCCTTGTATATGTATGTTCCCTGCGAATCCAGGTCAACTAAGAAAAATCCACTGGATCCGAATTTGAACAAATGACTACCTGCCCGGCAGGCCAGTGTCTAGTCACTACACTAGTCGGTTGTAGTGATGAACCTATATTCCCAAGGGATCCCACAGTGCAATTGCCTAACGGACAAAAGCCGACCCAGTGTCCTTCAGACTTGACCATCGGTCAAATATATCTGTCCGGCAGTGATGGGTGTGATTGATTGTGGCTGACAGGGGAAGTGATGTTCAGAAAGTGACCACGTCATTTGGGCAGTACTGACTTTGATGGACTACTGTCGCTGGGGGAGGATATCCCACAAAGCTTTGAAGAATGGTCAGTAGGTTGCGTGGGGGTCGTTATCAATAAGTGTGTTCTGTTTGAAAAATGTTCTCTATGAAAATGTGTCAGCTGATGTCTTATCTGAGAGTTATTAATCTGTATGTATATCTGTCCGCCCAGTCGCCCATCTTTCTTTCTTTCTTTCCTTCCTTCTTTCTTTCTTTCTTTCTTTCTTTCTTTCTTTCTTTCTTTCTTTCTTTCTTTCTTTCTTTCTTTCTTTCTTTCTGTCTTTCTTTCTTTCTTTCTTTCTTTCTTTCTTTCTTTCTTTCTTTCTTTCGATCTGTCTGTCTGTCTGTCTGTCTGTCTGTCTGTCTGTCTGTCTGTCTGTCTGTCTGTCTGTCTGTCTGTCTGTCTGTCTGTCTGTCTGTCTGTCTGTCTGTCTGTCTGTCTGTCTGTCCAGGATCATTCTTACGTCTCAACTCTGCACACCTTTATGCGTCATTCCATCCTCCCATTGCTTTCACCATGTTGTTCGAAATATTCACATTTCTACGACACCAATGGTTTCCCTCCAAGTGCCTGCTCATTGTCCAAGTCTTTGCCCGCAATATAATGTAGATTTTACATGACATCGCACCACTTCAAGATTTAGTCCCTATATTGTTTTGTTTATTCGTCAGTCTCTTAAAAAAAAAAATAACAACAACACAATTTAGCCGACCAAACGCTCTTGAAATATTCAATTCCAACGTGAAAGCAGTGCTGCTGTAAGGATTATAAATATGGAACACCACAGACACGGTTACAAATAACTGTAAACATTCATTAATTGGTTCCTGCGCAAAATAGAAGGTTTAGAATGGTATATCAGAATCACCAATGATGCGCTCTTGGGGAGAGATAGACAAATACCTGTCAATGAAACGATGTAGAAATGACGATAGTGCTGGATAGGACATACATTGGGGGAACCAACAAAAAAAAAACCCTGAGAATAATCTATCTAAAATAGCCTTTATCTGGAATCCACAAAGCAAAACAAATAGAGGTACCCCCCCCCCCCCCAACCTCCTTTTCCCCAAACACACGGAGAAAAGACAGGTAGGGACAGAGATGAATAATGTGGGGGAGGACAAGGACGGAGCTGCGTGGGATAGCTCAAGGTAGGCAGGCAATCGTCTGGTCACTACGCTTACTTTACACACACACACGGAACTGATTTACTGGGCCCAGTCAAAGACAAACATGTCCCAAAGCAGCGGTCTGCTATGTGCCTGTGCTGTGTTATGACCTTCACATTGTATAGGCCTGAATTCACGGAGGAACAAGCGATCAGTATTTTCCTCTGATAGCGGATGACGAACTCAGGCGTCGAACCTTGGTCTAACCGCCATCATGCCATGACCAGCGGCTCACCATATCGACCACACGACCGCACCCACCACCGAGCCCCGGGCTGGACTTCAATTATCCCATAAAACAGGAGCATGTAAGTGTTGCAGACGACTTATCTGGGCGCTTCAACACGACCTAGCAACACATTTCTTATCAGTGCACTTTGTTGACAAGGAATCACATTATCTGCGGGACAGTTTAGGGGCTCTACATTATGCTCTTGTTCTTGTCCTGGCGATTGATGTCTTTGACGATGCACCCTCAGGAGAGCTCTCGTGATGAACTGGGCCTGTTTGTTTCAAGTTCATCTTTAGCTGACACGCAAATATCCGCTTTTAGTACACATGCTACGGAAGGGTTTTACTATTTCAATGAATGGATAAGGGAACAAGCAGATCTAGTCATCGAAAATACAATATTAAAAGAAGATTAGTTTTTAACACAAACAAAACTGACGAAACTGAAATATTCTGGAAACGTAACAAGACCTGTACGTCTACAAATGATAAGTGTGGAGGGATGTGTATTCGGGAGACCGAGAAGAGGAAGACAACAATGTAGATTAATCGAGGAGTGATGGATAGTTTAAAAGTTGTTGCATATCTTTTACAGGACGTTGCAGTCAACCCCAGCATTGTTTGGTTGCTCGTGATTCCTGGGCAAGTTTGTGTTGTTTGCCATTGCTTTCTGACCGACCCACACCCATACCAATCCATAAAAACCAACGTAATGCGGTCTGCTGCCATATCGCCCACAGCTCTGTTTCGAACGCGGGTATGCTGGATTAAGAACTGCGTCTGTAATACCTTCGGCACGGAGCCTGCGATAGATAGTTAGCATAACTAACAACAACATCAGCCAAGGAGGAAAGGTATCTGGTGTATAACAGACAGTCATTTCGAAAGACTGCAATGGAGAATAAACAGTCAAGTTTAAGTCAAATATGTCTGAGCTACTGTACAACAGTAGACAATACAACCAGCTTTCTGTTTGGGCCGAATGTTGGGCTGCGCGCACCAAACCCAATACCCCACATTGTTTCAAAGGCATTAGAATATGTACGTAAAATATCTTTACATCTCCTTCCCCAACAAATCACTGAGGTAAATTGTGGAAGAGAAAAAGAAGAGGGCGATGGGATTTGAACTTTAAAACTTACTGACAATTGTCAAACTTGATGGGAAAAGAGACGGGGGAAGGCAGCAAGATAAATACCTGGATGACTTGAGCATATGGCATAATGGAGACAAGATCACCGAGCTGTTCAAAACCCAGGTGATCGTGTCAGATAGCCAACTACAGCAGCCCTCGCCAAACACGATGATGATGTTACGAAAAATGAAATAACTAAAACTACATCAAAAATGATTTCGACACAATAAACACACAATACTCAGGACAATACATGACAGTCTCAAATGGAACCTGCTGTCTCTACTATCTTGTAGCGTCTTTGTCTGAACGACAGCTTGCCTCCATGAGTCAGATCTATGAACGCGACCGATGAGATCATGCACAATCAACCGTGAATAGCTGTTAACTTTGTGGACACCATTATTTGACATGATGAACATCAGTCTGACACGAGGAGTGGGCGCAAGCTATGATTACCCAATTATGTATGGGAGAGCAATTATGTTTGTATGGTTTTCCATCTAGATTTCGCATAATATGTGATTTTGACATATTGGGTCGGCATTTATTGGGTACTACGCAGTGTGTCATTCGGGTTAATAGATAAACACGTGCATATCAATACGTAACAGAAATAACGAGTCTTTGTTGAGAGGTGTTTAGTAGGTCGGTCGGTAAATAGGTAGGTAGGTAAGATGGGTAAGTATATCGATAGGA
The DNA here is from genome assembly GCA_014155875.1 of Cepaea nemoralis. Taxonomy (NCBI): domain Eukaryota; kingdom Metazoa; phylum Mollusca; class Gastropoda; order Stylommatophora; family Helicidae; genus Cepaea; species Cepaea nemoralis. Next base: position 72,459 of record JACEFZ010002688.1, read on the forward strand.
AGGTTATAGAAGCTAAGTTGGTATATATTTAGATAGCGGATAGCAGTGACATTTAGACAAAATTGCAGATATAGACTATACAGTATCAAGCGAAAGTAAGAAGAGTAAGGAAAACAGAGTAGTGGGTAGATAAATAATAGATGGGTAGGTAGTGGAAGGTAAGTAGGTAGATAATAGATAGATATGTGTTAGATAATAGGTAGACAGATACTAGGTAAGTAGGCATTGTGAGGGAAAGTTATTAAGTAAAGGGGATTTTATTGTAAAATGCATGATGAGTATGGACAACGGAAAACTCTCATGTCGGGACACAAACTGGTTCTTAACAATAGCCCATGCAGGGATTGTGAGAATCGAATAGTTTGCGCATGCACAATAGCGATTACAAATGGCTGTCCTACTATTGTCTTGCACCATCGAAGAACATCGAGGTGTTATTCTTATTTTTGGTTAGAGGGTGTGAACCCTGTGAAATCTACAGACAATTGATTGTTCATTATGGAGACAGTTATTTGGGTCAGGTGAAAGTGTATGAGTAAGTGGAAAGATGGGTAGGCAGTAGCCAGGTAGATAGTAGGTATATATATAATAGAAAGTAGGTAGACATATAGTAGCAAGTAGTAGGCAGATAGTAAGCATTTAGATAGTAACTGGCACATTGCCATCTTTACATCCGATGATTTATTGCGTTGTGCTTCGAAAACAGGCAAAAGGCAAAATAACTACAACCCATGACGGTAGCGAATGTGACTGATTAGACCAAATCGTGCGGTAAATAAATGTCCTTCCACGATGGATGCATGTGAACAGATGGTAATTTCCACCACCAAGCACCATCTACCGTCTCACACGCTTAGTGTGTGACCTATCTGCAATCAGTTTCTCCTTTGTCTTTATTTCTTCTTCTTCGTTCATCAGAAGTTTTTTTTTTTTTCGGATGTGATTGCGTTGTGCCTGTTTACAGCAGAGCTGCGTTCTTGCGCCGTTAGGCCGACACATCCGACTTCTGCGGGCATTTGTTGACCGGGTTAACCTTCCCGGGTGTCTTTATTTCATTTCTGGTCTTTGCCTGCCATGCAATGCGATCAGCATCGACTTGCTGCTCCATAGATACAATATCAATGACTGTATCAATCATGTCCCGCTTACATACATCTTTGTACCGTAGTAGAGGCCAACCTTGAAATCATTTACCCATCTGTAATTCACCAAAAACGATGACCTGTGGTATTCTACAAACGTCCTCCTTCTTAATGTGTCCTATCCATTTAAGTCCACAGAGACAGAATATGATAAAATGTAGACAGCAGGGAGGTAGATAGTAGGTAGTTATATAGTGGTTAGTAAGATAGGTAAATAGAAGGTATCTAGATAGTAGTTTGTTGTCTAATTTCTATAAATACACGTAGGTAGTTGCCTGAAAGTGTAGGAAGATGAAGCATTCGAGTTCTGTTCCTGGCCTATGTCGGCTGACACGTATCGCATAACGTTGATCACAGAAGCAGAATAAGGCAAGGAAGTGGAGGATGAGGAGGAGGAAAAGGAAGAGGAGGAGAAGTAGTAGCATTAGTAGTAGTAGTAGTAGTAGTAGTAGCAGTAGCAGCAGCAATAGTAGTAGTAGTAGTAGTAGTAGTAGTAGTACTAGTAGTAGTAGTAGTAGTAGTAGTAGTAGTAGTAGCAGTAGCAGTAGTAGTAGAAGTAGTAGTAGTAGTAGTAGAAGTATTAGTAGTAGTAGTAGTAGTAGTAGTAGTAGCAGCAGTAGTAGTAGTAGTAGTAGCAGCAGTAGTAGTAGTAGTAGTAGTAGTAGTAGTAGTAGTAGTAGTAGTAGTAGTAGTAGTAGTAGTAGTAGTAGTAGTAGTAGTAGTAGTAGTAGTAGTAGTAGTAGTAGTAGTAGTAGGAAGAAAAGGAGGATAGTAGTAGTAGTAGTAGTAGTAGTAGTAGTAGTAGTAGTAGTAGTAGTAGTAGTAGTAGTAGTAGTAGTAGTAGTAGTAGTGGTAGTAGTAGGCGGAGGAGGAGGAGACGGTGGAGGTGGTGACGAAGAAGAAGAGAAGAACTCAAGTATGTACTCTTATATTTATACTGGCTACATACATTTGAAGATGTGACGAAACGAAACTAGAGTCAGATTAATTACGTGCAGTTTGACGTGTTTCATACACACCTAGACCAAAGAACAGCAGGCTTGATAAAGAAAACAATGTATACACGATACATAAACACAAACATTACTCTAAAGTTCCCATTGATTGTCGTTTTATATCTGATGATCTTGGAGTACTCTAGCCTGTTTGTTGGTTGTCGGCGTTTTAAATCTGTTGATGGCAATACCGTAGTACTGTCTGTCTTCTCTTTATCATTCATTTTAGTATATTTACCGAATCTTCTGATAATATTTGTTTATTTTTCTGTCTATCTGTCTGTCTGTCTGTAGACATAATCAGGTGGATAAAAAACAGGACGGGAAATTAATAGGAATGATTCATTTTAAGACTTGTAAAGCCGGCTTCCAAGAAACAAATGCAAATCGTAAACTGATTAGATCAATTAGATGTAGACAGTCACTTTTTTAAAATATGTTATGAGAAAAAAATAAATTGGAGAACTTGGTGACAACTGGCAAGATCTACGGGAGGAGAACAAGGGGAAGACAGAGAAGAAAACTGAGCTGATCTACGACTGTGGTGATCGAGTGAAATGGCGAGTCATGGCCGCCCAGGCTTACAGGCATGACGCATGATGGATGGATGTACAGCCGGCTCTGTGCCGAATGGGATACGAGTGTGATTCGTAGTCCCACATACCGCGTTCGAAACACAGCTGCAGGCGATTTGGTAGCAGACCGTCTTGCGTTGTGTTTTCATTCAATGGTATGAGTGCCGGTCGTTTATAATATAATGGCATACTTTTTTTTTTCCGCGTTTCCATCCTGTTTCAGGATATTGCGGTCAACACCAGCATCTTTCAGCTGTATGTTGATTCCTAGGCTAGTGAGACAGTATGGAAAAATGGTTTTCACATACCGCCCTTTTGAAACAGAAAGTTCACCGTCCAGTATAAGTTCAAAATTAATGGGTGACCGGGCGCTGACTTGATCATGGCCTGCTAACCGAGAGTTTACCTTTCGTTGTTAATGGAATGAGAAATTCAGGAAACATGAAACCAAAACTTAGCATAGGCTTTGTCGGGAACTGTCAGTTTGGGCAAGAAATACAACGGAGGGGCAGATTTATAGCAGTGGGAACGTGCTTGAGCTGAGAAATCTACTTCAAGGAGCATGAACTCAAACAAGGACTATGAACTCAAAAACAAGGTCGTATTAGGGTGAAGTTAGTTAGATTAATAATAAGATGCAAATTGAAGCAGGGTACGCGAAGTACTGATTGGATGACAAGGGACAGCGACGTCACGTGATTCAAGAAAGGCGCCAACTCGAGAAGTAATATATACTTGAGGATCCAGTCAGTTAGGAGAGTCAGTTGAGAGAGTGTGGAACGAGCAAGGGTGCGGTAGCAGCAGATCCGAGGGCTGGGCGGTCGCCCAGCCCAGGAGGAAGTGTGAGTTTGGAACTTCCAGCAATGGTTATGTCTATATATCAGGCTGTTTAGTGTCCAGGAAGATGGAGAGGCAGTATTAAAGACGGAAAAGATGCACATATCACGGTTTCGTCTGGACTGCTGAAGTAAAGTAGGATGGTCAAGGATCTGTGAACCATTTATTCCAGATAGATAAATCTGATGGAGTGGAACGCAAATTCCGAAGATCACAAAATGGCGTGCAAGCCATTTGAGAAGGACTGTTGGCTAAAGAAGAGCACTCGTTAGTTGCAGTAGATGGCTAAACGTCAAACAGGACGACCATAGCCAGGAACACTGCGGTTGGAACCACGCAGGAGACTAAAGGTCAGATATGACAATAAGGTCAAGTGGGATCCACGACAAGCGATTGATTGGGCAGAGACAAATGAAACCCAGAAGGACGACCATAAAACCCACTGGATGGCAGAAGAAGAATGTAAGTTGACATAAGACTTAGACCTAATTAGTTTAGTTGTATATTATAAATCAGGTACTTTAGTTTAGAGAGCTATAGCAAACTACTGTAGGTAAGTTTACCGAATAATTATGAGCAGTCGACAAAGGATTAGGATTGGATGCGACGTCCTGCAAATTACGTATATATAAATGGCTGGTCTATAGTGTTGGGAGTCATATTAATCGGAGAGATAAGCAGAGTGTGGATAAACTGTATATGTTCATGTAAACTGAGCCATTAGCCTACAAGATTAATGATAACTAGGCGGGTCAACACGGCATTTAAATACGCAGAGATGGCAGTATTGCAAGGATATAAACACAGCGACCAAACCCAGCAGACGGCAGAAGAAGATGGCAAGGCACTCGCGATCACTAGGTCAACCAGACAATAGGTGAGATCGTCGGCCGGAGACGGGACGGACACAGGAAGGAATGTTGTCTTTTGTTCGCTGGACATAGGTGAAAGGAGGTCGCGCTTCTGCGGTTGTGTAGCTAAGGTGTAGTTAGGCTGGCCCGGCGTGTTACAGGCAGCGAGTTCAGATCTTCGGGTGAATGGTTAAATACTTAATGTTGGCTGTAGGCGGCGCGTCGGGAAATAGGCGACAATAATATTAGTTAAACATATGTGTTCACAATAAGGTTCTTAATTTATGTTATGGCTAAGATATACTAATACTAGTATAGATAAAGAAGCGATAGGTGTTAAGGAATTTGTAGGTAGTGAAAGACTAATGTTTATTCTCACATAAAACTCACGGGTATTGTTTTATAATGTTTCAGACATTGTCTGGGTAAACAGCTACCCGCTGAAAAAGTTGGATGGGAGCGAATTAATTCCCTGGGTATATGGATTGATGGATCAATCTGTGGATCAATGGGTGTTTGGGCTGAATACATGTACCACTGATAAGCCTACGGAAAGATAGTTACGAAACAAAGGCCGGTGTAATTCCTAGCTTTAGTCTGTTTCTTCATGCGGTTAATAAGTGATAATAAGTGGCATTCCCCTAAACATCTGGTTGTATAGTTTATTACATTATCTACCTCCCCTGGTGACGTCATGCAGTATTGTGTTGTTTTTTGGAGTCGATTATACATAGATGTGTCCGCAATGCATGTACTGATTACTCTATGCGATTATGTTGTAGATTGTCACTCTGTTATTGTTCAAGAAGGAAATAAATATATTATTGAGTTGTCTTTTATTTCGACTTGTCAGTCTGAAGTAATATAATTTAGAGTAGCTTAGAGACCTTGTGAGGCTGTACATCTCTTCTATAACCTGATAACATACACCACGAGACATTGACGGTGCAATAGTAATTAACTATTGTTCTCACGCGGAGACACGAACCTACATCTGTCGTATCCCTTACTCTCATCCTTTTTCTCCTTCTCTCTCTCTCTCATCCTCTTATTCTCCTTCTCTCTCTTCATCTTTCTTTACTATCAAAGGTAGTGTGTAGTAGGCAGAGTTCGACTGAGGAACGAACTTTTAGGCTTCACACTTATCTTATATCATTTCCCTCAATTCCCTCTTCTTTCTCTCCTCTCTCTCCTCCCTACTCTCTCTCTCTTCTTCCTCTTCTTTTCTAGCTGTCACAAAAATGGCGTCGTCGGCAGGATATGTTTCCAGAATTTTCTGGGACCTTCCAGCTTAGTCCAGGAGTTCCCAGAATATTCCATGTGAACTTTGTCTCGGCGGTGTCAGGCTATACTATATAGTAAGATCGTATACATAGATTTGTCGCTTATAGTCAGTAGTTCGTGATTGCCTGCTCGATAGTTGTCTCAGTAAGTGTTCATTTACTAGGCTACTTATCTCATAGCTGGTTGGTAAATTGTCTGAACTATCTGTCGGCGAGGTTTCTACTAAGTCTGTTCAGTTAGAAACTCTTGTGTAAAGTACACCGGCCAAACAACCTTGCTCCAAGAATACAGGAAAACCCACTACAACAAAATACCCAGGGAAGGCCAACTCAGAAGGAGTGTCAGCGCAGCGGAATCTGTCCGAAATGAGCTCAGACAACAGCTGAGCAGAGCAAGTCAACGTAAGGGTGGTCTTATCTTGTTATCGTTAAAGGACAAGTTCCTCTTTTCAGTGCACGTTAAAGACTAACTCACTGATTGAAGGGTATCACAATAAAATACCCCACCGTTATACCAAGGCCACCCACTCTTCGTCCAGGAAGTAGAGTCATGATTGACGACAGGGTATGGCAAGTGAAACCCAGAGCCATGCAAAGTATAAGAACAATTCCTACACCTGACATGCAGGGCAATCCAAACCTGTGGCTGTGGGACGGATGTCAGTTAGTTTGTCGGGAAGGCAGCTGTTTGCCTGGCTGAACTCAATACGTCTGGTGGCAGTGGCAACCTCTGAAACCATCAGGACAATATGTTTCAACTCCCCCCCCCCTTTTTTTTCCTTCTGCAGAAGAGAACAGAGCGAGACGGGCTGTGCCAAACGTTAACAATGGCACATGTGCATACCAGAAATTCACGCATGAACAATTAGATCATCAAGAGGGGATATTCCCCTGTGTTTTATTTAGTGAGTTTATTATGGCTGTTGTGAAGAGACAAATGACAGTGTAATTCGTGGTAGTTAGAAAATCCCTTTACTTTAGAAGCGGGAACAGAGGTGGAATTCATCGTACCGGCGTGTTCAAGTTTCAAGATACCAGAATTAGACATGTTAACAGTGTTAGGCAGTGAATGACAAGCGACGCCCTATATTTCTGCCCGTGCATATAGAATAGACACTTAAAAAAAAAACATTGTAACAATTTCTGTGACACGACAGGCAAATGCCTGGTCACCACACATAATAAAACAACCAATTCTCCCCTATTCGCAAGGACCATCAGCCTGAAGCTACAATCTTCACGATCACCACCGATGTACACAAAAACAAATCAGCCCCTGCTGTGAGTAAACAACACTTAGTGGTCATAGAAACAAACCAAACGTATATCATGAAACAGCTTTTGACATAAAAACAAATGTGCGCCCAGTCGTTAGACATCGTGCTCAATTGTCTTGGCCCTGAAATAACTCTGAAAAAAAATGGTATGCCCAGTTCTTGGACATTATGTCCTACTCTCTTGACGCTGAAATAACTCTGACAAAAAAATGTGTGCCCAATTCTAGGACATCATGCTGTAACATTTATTCTTCGCCATGCCTCTTCACATTAAAAACAAACATGTACCCGCATTGACATTTACCCGGGCAATCTCAGATTATAAAAGGTCTCCTTGGCCTCCTGGCACGACGTTGAACTGTGTGTAGTCACTATGACACCTAATACTGCAGTTGTGTCTGCCCTTGAACACAATAGAGTGAGGCCCACACAAAAATAAAAACATTCGCATAGGCCGACTTGACAATTTCCGCTATGGAACTAACAAGGGAGCTAACTGCTCCACAAAAGTTGATCCTATCAAGTAGTCATATTCATTTAAACAACAAAATAACATGTTTCTAACTACTTTCATGAACCTGCAAAACAAACAACGGATGGCTAACCGCGGCTACACATATGGCCCTCCGACCAAAATGTCATTCAATAATGAATCAACACCACAGCACGAATGTTTAACTAATTATTTAACTACTGTTCATTGTCACGCTGGAATAAATATATAAAGAATATGTTTCTGCTGGCGGGTGCTCTCTGGATTCCGTTTTCTTCTTCACTGAATTTCTACGATTGTTTTCTTTAAAGTGTCTATTCTATATGCACGGGCAGAAATATAGGGCGTCGCTTGTCATTCACTGCCCAACACTGTTAACATGTCTAATTATTTAAATGCCGTGTTGACCCGCCTAGTTATCATTAATCTTGTAGGCTAATGGCTCAGTTTACATGAACATATACAGTTTATCCACACTCTGCTTATCTCTCCGATTAATATGACTCCCAACACTATAGACCAGCCATTTATATATACGTAATTTGCAGGACGTCGCATCCAATCCTAATCCTTTGTCGACTGCTCATAATTATTCGGTAAACTTACCTACAGTAGTTTGCTATAGCTCTCTAAACTAAAGTACCTGATTTATAATATACAACTAAACTAATTAGGTCTAAGTCTTATGTCAACTTACATTCTTCTTCTGCCATCCAGTGGGTTTTATGGTCGTCCTTCTGGGTTTCATTTGTCTCTGCCCAATCAATCGCTTGTCGTGGATCCCACTTGACCTTATTGTCATATCTGACCTTTAGTCTCCTGCGTGGTTCCAACCGCAGTGTTCCTGGCTATGGTCGTCCTGTTTGACGTTTAGCCATCTACTGCAACTAACGAGTGCTCTTCTTTAGCCAACAGTCCTTCTCAAATGGCTTGCACGCCATTTTGTGATCTTCGGAATTTGCGTTCCACTCCATCAGATTTATCTATCTGGAATAAATGGTTCACAGATCCTTGACCATCCTACTTTACTTCAGCAGTCCAGACGAAACCGTGATATGTGCATCTTTTCCGTCTTTAATACTGCCTCTCCATCTTCCTGGACACTAAACAGCCTGATATATAGACATAACCATTGCTGGAGTTCCAAACTCACACTTCCTCCTGGGCTGGGCGACCGCCCAGCCCTCGGATCTGCTGCTACCGCACCCTTGCTCGTTCCACACTCTCTCAACTGACTCTCCTAACTGACTGGATCCTCAAGTATATATTACTTCTCGAGTTGGCGCCTTTCTTGAATCACGTGACGTCGCTGTCCCTTGTCATCCAATCAGTACTTCGCGTACCCTGCTTCAATTTGCATCTTATTATTAATCTAACTAACTTCACCCTAATACGACCTTGTTTTTGAGTTCATAGTCCTTGTTTGAGTTCATGCTCCTTGAAGTAGATTTCTCAGCTCAAGCACGTTCCCACTGCTATAAATCTGCCCCTCCGTTGTATTTCTTGCCCAAACTGACAGTTCCCGACAAAGCCTATGCTAAGTTTTGGTTTCATGTTTCCTGAATTTCTCATTCCATTAACAACGAAAGGTAAACTCTCGGTTAGCAGGCCATGATCAAGTCAGCGCCCGGTCACCCATTAATTTTGAACTTATACTGGACGGTGAACTTTCTGTTTCAAAAGGGCGGTATGTGAAAACCATTTTTCCATACTGTCTCATACCCACCTACCAAAAGTTGATGGGTCCCACCATCAATATAGCGTCATTCCTCCTTGAGATCGAAGCCCTGGCTCCGCATCTGACATCACTCCTAAACAATATTGAACGCCTAAAGGGAAAACTCCTTTTGGAACTTCCACCCCAAATAATAATAATAAAAAAATACTGGTTGCATCCCCTGCTCTCCCAGTGCATAAGGCAGTTAAAACTTCTGACGTGCATCCTAACAATATAGTAACCAAGTAATATTATCAATAAAAACAGTTCAATACCTTGCATGCTGGGGATTCCCCAGAAAACAAAATCATCAATCAATGGGTGCAATACTTAGGGGCACCAAAATTAATAAAACAATGTCAATATAAGATTTCACTTAATATGCCACTCCCCTGTAACAACAACAAAACCAACAATCAAATTCACATCGGTGCTACCCACTAGGACATATGTAGTCATCCTTGAATCTGAAAAAAAAACATTGTAACAATTTCTGTGACACGACAGGCAAATGCCTGGTCACCACACATAATAAAACAACCAATTCTCCCCTATTCGCAAGGACCATCAGCCTGAAGCTACAATCTTCACGATCACCACCGATGTACACAAAAACAAATCAGCCCCTGCTGTAAGTAAACAACACTTAGTGGTCATAGAAACAAACCAAACGTATATCATGAAACAGCTTTTGACATAAAAACAAATGTGCGCCCAGTCGTTAGACATCGTGCTCAATTGTCTTGGCGCTGAAATAACTCTGAAAAAAAATGGTATGCCCAGTTCTTGGACATTATGTCCTACTCTCTTGACGCTGAAATAACTCTGACAAAAAAATGTGTGCCCAATTCTAGGACATCATGCTGTAACATTTATTCTTCGCCATGCCTCTTCACATTAAAAACAAACATGTACCCGCATTGACATTTACCCGGGCAATCTCAGATTATAAATGGTCTCCTTGGCCTCCTGGCACGACGTTGAACTGTGTGTAGTCACTATGACACCTAATACTGCAGTTGTGTCTGCCCTTGAACACAATAGAGTGAGGCCCACACAAAAATAAAAACATTCGCATAGGCCGACTTGACAATTTCCGCTATGGAACTAACAAGGGAGCTAACTGCTCCACAAAAGTTGATCCTATCAAGTAGTCATATTCATTTAAACAACAAAATAACATGTTTCTAACTACTTTCATGAACCTGCAAAACAAACAACGGATGTCTAACCGCGGCTACACATATGGCCCTCCGACCAAAATGTCATTCAATAATGAATCAACACCACAGCACGAATGTTTAACTAATTATTTAACTACTGTTCATTGTCACGCTGGAATAAATATATAAAGAATATGTTTCTGCTGGCGGGTGCTCTCTGGATTCCGTTTTCTTCTTCACTGAATTTCTACGATTGTTTTCTTTAAAGTGTCTATTCTATATGCACGGGCAGAAATATAGGGCGTCGCTTGTCATTCACTGCCCAACACTGTTAACATGTCTAATTCTGGTATCTTGAAACTTGAACACGCCGGTACGATGAATTCCACCTCTGTTCCCGCTTCTAAAGTAAAGGGATTTTCTAACTACCACGAATTACACTGTCATTTGTCTCTTCACAACAGCCATAATAAACTCACTAAATAAAACACAGGGGAATATCCCCTCTTGATGATCTAATTGTTCATGCGTGAATTTCTGGTATGCACATGTGCCATTGTTAACGTTTGGCACAGCCCGTCTCGCTCTGTTCTCTTCTGCAGAAGGAAAAAGGGGGGGGGGGGGAGTTGAAACATATTGTCCTGATGGTTTCAGAGGTTGCCACTGCCACCAGACGTATTGAGTTCAGCCAGGCAAACAGCTGCCTTCCCGACAAACTAACTGACATCCGTCCCACAGCCACAGGTTTGGATTGCCCTGCATGTCAGGTGTAGGAATTGTTCTTATACTTTGCATGGCTCTGGGTTTCACTTGCCATACCCTGTCGTCAATCATGACTCTACTTCCTGGACGAAGAGTGGGTGGCCTTGGTATAACGGTGGGGTATTTTATTGTGATACCCTTCAATCAGTGAGTTAGTCTTTAACGTGCACTGAAAAGAGGAACTTGTCCTTTAACGATAACAAGATAAGACCACCCTTACGTTGACTTGCTCTGCTCAGCTGTTGTCTGAGCTCATTTCGGACAGATTCCGCTGCGCTGACACTCCTTCTGAGTTGGCCTTCCCTGGGTATTTTGTTGTAGTGGGTTTTCCTGTATTCTTGGAGCAAGGTTGTTTGGCCGGTGTACTTTACACAAGAGTTTCTAACTGAACAGACTTAGTAGAAACCTCGCCGACAGATAGTTCAGACAATTTACCAACCAGCTATGAGATAAGTAGCCTAGTAAATGAACACTTACTGAGACAACTATCGAGCAGGCAATCACGAACTACTGACTATAAGCGACAAATCTATGTATACGATCTTACTATATAGTATAGCCTGACACCGCCGAGACAAAGTTCACATGGAATATTCTGGGAACTCCTGGACTAAGCTGGAAGGTCCCAGAAAATTCTGGAAACATATCCTTGCCAGACGACGCCATTTTTGTGACAGCTAGAAAAGAAGAGGAAGAAGAGAGAGAGTAGGGAGGAGAGAGAGGAGAGAAAGAAGAGGGAATTGAGGGAAATGATATAAGATAAGTGTGAAGCTTAAAAGTTCGTTCCTCAGTCGAACTCTGCCTACTACACACTACCTTTGATAGTAAAGAAAGAGGGAGAACAAGGGAGAGAGAGAGAGAGAGAAGGAGAAAAAGGATGAGAGTAAGGGATACGACACGAAATTACGCTCATCAGCACGCCACGACTTTCTGAGCGACCGGCTCCATACTCTCATAAGTCACTTTTGCGATTCGAACCACTGCTAATTCTCGTCGCGTCACGTGACGAGAGCATTCGGGGTTAGCGGAGAAAGCTGCTAACCCCTCGGCCATGGAGCCGACACAGTAACAACCCACACAGTGACAACACACAAAGTAACACCGCCCACAGTAATAACGCATACAGTAACAGCTCACATAGTAACAACCCATACAGTAACAACACACACAGTAACAACCCACATTGTAACACCTTACACAGTAACAACCCACACAGTAAAAACCCACACAGTAACAACCCACACAGTAAAAACCCACACAGTAACAACCCACACAGTAACAACCCACCCAGTAACAACCCACACAGTAACAACTCACACAGTAACAACGCACACAGTAACAACACACACTGTAACAACCCACACAGTAACAACCCACACAGTAACAACCCACACAGTAACAACCCACACAGTAACAACCCACACAGTAACAACCTACGCAGTAACAGCCCACGCAGTAACAACCCACACAGTAACAACCCACACAGTAACAACCCACACAGTAACAGTCCACACAATAACAGTACACACAGTAACAACCCACACAGTAATAACTCACACAGTAACAACCCACACAGTAACAACCCACACAGTAACAACTCACACAGTAACAGCCCACACAGTAACAACCCACACAGTAACAGCCCACACAGTAACAACCCACACAGTAACAACCCACACAGTAACAACCCACACAGTAACAACCCACACAATAACAGTACACACAGTAACAACCCACACAGTAACAACTCACACAGTAACATCCCACACAGTAACAAAGCACGCAGTAACAGCAAATCATCGTTGACGTGTACCACCAAGTGAACGTCTCTCCCATCCCTGTTATATTAAAATAATCCATTGACACAAGACAACCGATAGCATCAAACGAAACACAACCATAGCTCGCATATTGCCCTAGGGTGTGCAAACAGTTAAGCGAAAATAAACAACAGAAGCACTAATCGCAGGTAATCCTGGCCTATACTTTCTTCTTGTCTTCTCTTTCAGCGAGATCTAAACACGTCTATCTATTATACTTCTTTTCAGTAATATTAATTCGACACAATTATATTGGTACAACTCGCCTGGGGAGATGGTACAAGGATTGCTGTTGCGCATTTGTAGGAAATAAACGATAGCAATGAGAAAGCACTCGTCTAATAACAATCAGGTTCGTCTTGTTGAAATCGTATTGCAAAGTTAAAGGCCATACCGATATCTTGCCACACATGTGAGCATAAAGAGATTGAAGTAAATGCCTGGATGGCTTGGTCACATGGCTTGGTAGAGAGAAGCATACGGAGCTGATCCACGATTCTGGTAATCGAGTAAGATGGCGAAACATGTCCGCCCACCGCTGATCTATATGGCACATGATGATGATGAGATAGTTTAAGATATGTTAGTAAGTTATAATGTATTTACTTTCGTGGGTACTTTAGTTATAGCAGATCGAAGACGTATTAAGGAAGTTACATGTAGACAAGTACAAACAATCGCAGCATTTCACAAGATGAAGATTATTCATTGCAACTGATCTTTGTCAGCCAATGTAAGCAGAATCATTTTTAAGTGCTATATACAGACAATGCCGGCTCCGTGGCCGAGGGGTTAGCAGCTTTCTCCGCTAACCCCGAATACTCTCGTCACGTGACGCGACGAGAATTAGCAGTGGTTCGAATCGCAAAAGTGACTTATGAGAGTATGGAGCCGGTCGCTCAGAAAGTCGTGGCGAGCTGATGAGCGTAATCTAGCCTAGGAATCAACATACAGCTGAAAGATGCTGGTGTTGACCGCAATATCCTGAAACAGGATGGAAACGCGGGAAAAAAAATATACAGACAATCCTGATGTACGGAAGCGAATCAATAACAATTAGCAGACAAGTGAGGAATTATATGAAAGTTGTAGATATGTGGTTTCATAGAGGAATGAAGGAGTTTCCGGGACAGTAAGAGCCGGGATCCGTGGAAAGACATGACCGCCTTCGCCACTCTGCAGGGCTCATAATCATGATAATAAAGGCATAGACAGACTTGCAAGTTACTTGTAGATACATTTATTCCCTACTAGCTCAAACCAACTGTGATCAATTATGATCCAGTTACGGTGTGAATCTATACCCCATGATTAAGCCAACGGCTGTAATATTGATAATTGCACATTCGTGTTGTATTATGAAAGCCACTTTTCTTAGCATTCCTTGGTTCTCATGTACCCATTGTACGCAATTGCTATTTACTCTGCCACCTCAATTACTGTCACAATACATTAACACAGATTGTAAACAACACGCGAGATTTATTTACAACTTCTTAAGTGGCTATTTAATTAATTATTGCTTTAAAAAAATAAGTGTTGTTAATTGTTTGGCAATGTTGGTTGATTTACCATGAGTCGCAACTGTTTTACTTATTAGTGCGTTTACTTGTTAGTGCGTTTACTTGTTAGTGCGTTTACTTGTTAGTGCGTTTACTTGCGGAGCGGCTGGCCAAATGGCTAAGAACTCTGGGTTCTCCTCCGGGAGACCCGGGTTCGAATCCTCGGTAAGGTGTGGATTTGTTTCAGTCGGGGTCAAAACGAAAATCCTAATCTTCACAGTTCTCGGCGACTACACTAGCCAGGCGGCCTTAATTCCACAGGCTCAAGTCCCCCTGCCCTACACTGCCTTGTAGGCAGTAGATGACAAACATTGCGTTTACTTGTGCTAGACAGCGACGCGGGTTCAGTCCTCGGTAGGAGCAGAATTCTTGTTTCTGATTATCATGGTTGGTCAGCATGGCCGATGGATAAAAGCACTCGCTTTCAAACTGCCGGTGTGCTGATACCGGGGTAGAAGGCTCAACCCCATACACCGCTCAGTTTGACTAAAAGATACGTATCCATATTTTAGACTTGTGCTTTGGTTTTTGCGTTAGCCAGCTTTGAAATCAAGCATAGTCAATATACGTGCTGGTACTTCTAGTGCATTGGACTGATTTTTGAGTGTAGGAGTTGAACCTGCTACCTCGGCATCAACACACCGCACGTTTAAGATACAGTGCTCTCGACCAATCCACTATGTCGACCTCCCTTTAGACCTTTCGCAGGGGTTTAGAGATTGTATGTAGGTGGGACGCAGAGGTGTTTCCAAGGCACCAGGGCTGGGTTATATACTGGCCAAGAGCTATTTGGCGCGTCCTCGCCGAACGCCCTGGGCAACAGGTCCCTTTGGAGTACTGGCTAAAGTCAGTAGGATCGTTGATTCCTCCGAAATCGAAGAGTGTCTGCCTGCACAGCGAGGAGCCACCAGTCTGCACACCAATAAGCCAGACATGGGACAACGGATACTCACGCAAATCTCAGGTCCTGTATGACATCACACTGATGTTGGACAACAGGATGTCTTCATCCGACATACAGGACTTCGTGCTGGAGTTCACAGCCAGCGAACACAAGCAAGCAGTATGTAGATCTTAGATCAATAACGAGGAATGGAATCTGTGAATCTTCGAGGGGGCATTAATGTACATCTTAAACGTGTGATAGAAATTGCAATAACAATGTCATTGTCTTGTAACCTGTTAATATTGTTGTTAAGTGTCAAAAAGGTTAAGCACGTGGCATAACGGTGCAGACGAACATCGTCACGTTATGAGGACCCTTTAAAGATGGCTGCCCCACTTCTGACAAGCATCAAACAGGTGCAGCGTTCTGTTTTCAGTTTTTTTATCACTGACATCCTCTTTCAAGGTGTACTACTTCCATGGTTGTCGCCAGACCTAGCCCCAGGTGGTTTCTACCTGTTTGGACAACTCAAAGAGTCATTGGGAGGAAAGACTTTTTTTTCGGTACGATTAAGTGGTACAACAGGTGGAGCTTGAGTGGTTATACACGCGACTAAGAGAATTTTTTTTTTTTCGACAGGAATCCAGGCACTTTATCTGAGCTGGGGGATTTGAATTTAACGCAGTGATGACTACATCGAAAAATGACACATGTGTTCTTTACTTTTTCAGAATATATTCACCATAAAAAACCCCCCACAAATATTAGGTTTTCATTTTAAACCCTCTCGTAGAATTTAGACCTCCTTGGTGGAAATAATTAGCTTGAATTTAGAGACCAATATTTAACCGCTAGGTCACCCGATCGTAAAAAGTATTATTACACCGCTAACTTGTGATAAACACTCTCCTGGCCCTAGAGCTTCCGAATTTCCGTAATCTAATGAATCTAATTTAATCTATTGAATGCCTTAATCACAGAATAAATCGTTGTAGGCCACATGATGAGAGGGCGCCCTCAGAAACTCTCAGGAAACTACTGATAATCTTGGGCTTATGAAACGGATACCAGCTGAAGTTTGATCTGGACAGCAGTCGTTTCATAGGATTCAAGTTTTAATTAGAATGGTATTAGAGCTTTATTTACCGTTGTCATGTGTGCTGATTCATCGATAGCAAAGGGAACCCTTTTAATGCCAGGTGGTTTTATTTTTATCTTATAGAATCAGGACAGCGAGCCCATTTTTATTGGTTGTATGAGGCTGGTCACTCTAGGACAATTACCATCACATCATCAACGGATACCAGCAATTCATCATCACATCATCATGGCATCATCATATCATCATATCATCAGAATCATCAGTTAGAGGCTTTGACTAGTTCATGTCTCCCTTATTCTCGACTTTGGTGATACTGGATCAACTTTCTGCTGATATTCCTCCTGTCCAAACTTTAATCCAGCCAGCATCCAGTTCTTGGTCTGCTTGTATAGTCTGTACACTTTTATTCACATCATACCATCATCAATCGCATCATCATCATTCATCATAGGTCACAGACATCATAGCAGACAGGCATGACAGACAGCTAGGTCATGTACCCACATACAGACAGACGTTTGAGAAATTAGATAATTGCTGCAGATATTTCCCATGTCACCGTCTCAATCCATCCAGCATCATGTCTCTTGGTCTACCTCAGCCTCTGCCTCTCTTCCCCTCGATCTTACATCATACTCGTGTTATGTAGCTTGATGATGCATTGTTAATAGGTAACAGACAGAATAGCAGACAGACAGGCAGGCACAGACAGACAGCTAGACATCGGATAGACCAATTTACAGACAGACGTACAGAAATGAGATATATGGATAGACAGATAAGCAACAGGCAGATAGATACATAGACAGACAAACAGACTGATAGGAAGACAGACGAGCTGACGGACAGACAGACAAATAGCCTTACTGCCCGTTTAAGTGGCAGCAGATGCCAGTCTGCACGTATGTGCATACCTGCACATTGTCTGAAACCTCTCACATTAGTTCTAACATCAAACACACATGATTACCACACCGCATCAGAAGACATATCAAATCATCCGCCTAATATTTTAACATCCGATCAATCACTCATGTATCACTATAACATCCAGTCAATCACTCAGGTATCACTATAACATCCGTCCTGGACTGTCTTAGTGGCCTCAAAGGGTTTCTCAATAGATTTTCTGTGCATCTACCTATCAATGTAACATCCGATCAATCACCCATCCATCACTGTAACATTCGATCAATCATGCACCTATCACTGTAACATCCGATCAAACATTCATTTATCATTGTAACATCTGATCAATCATTGATCTGTCATTGTAACATTCGATCAACCATCCACATATCACTCCAACAGCCGATCAATCATTCATCTATCATTATAACATCATATCGAACATTCACCTATCACTATAATATTTATGTATCACCACTGCCGCCAGGTCCCACCAGAAATCACATCTTGTTACCTTTAATATAAAACTCTCACATATCACCCCTCACATCAGGTCCTCACATATCACCTCTCGCGTCAGATCCCTACATAACGTCCCTCACACCAAATCCTCACATATCACCCCTCACATATCACCCCCCCCCCACATTAGACCCACACATAGCACCCCTCACATCAGATCCTCACATGTCACTCATCACTTCAGATCCCCAATATCACCCATCACATTAGATCCTCACAAATCACCCCTTACATCAGATCCTCACGTATCACCCCTCACATCAGATGGTTGCTGAGGATGGGGACGGAGCCCTTATGGGAATGTCCCGAATGCTGTGATGTTGGTTCCTAGATCAATCAATCAATCAATCAATCAATCAATATCACCCCTCACATCAGATCCTCACACGAGATCCTCACATATCACCCCTCACATTAGACACTCACATATCACCCCTCACATCAGATTCTCACCTATCACTCATCACTTCAGATCCTCACTATCATGCCTCACATTAGAACCTCACAAAACACACCCCACATCAGATTCTCACGTATCACCACTCACATCACATCCTTCGCGAATCTCACCTCACACGTACCAGACCCCCACATCAAAGCCTCCTGCATCCGACTTCTCACACATCCAAACAAGAGACACATGCATATCACACTCTGATGCCAAATGTAACTTCTATCTAAGCACCCACACATGAAACAGACGGCCCATTTTGCCGCTGCTCGAAAATTGAGCAACATAATGACCCGTTTCTTCAGATGGACAGATATAGTTATTGACAATTTACGACATGGCTACATCCGCAGTACTACTCTTGTGCCTTCTGTATAGTTGTTTCCTTGTCTATGAAATCTGTGTCAATGTATTGCACCTTGTTTTGAAAGAATGTCACATGAATACATCAATGGCACAATATTGCAGCTGTGCAGATGTGCAGCTGTGCTATGCGAAATGAAATGCTTGAGAGACGCCAATGAAATCAAGGAATTGGAAATCACAGGGGCCACTCCCTACATTGTGTTTATATGGAGATAACAAATATCTATCTATCTATCTATCTATCTATCTATCTATCTATCTATCTATCTATCTATCTATCTATCTATCTATCTATCTATCTATCTATCTATCTGTCTGTCTGTCTATCTGTCTGTCTGTCTGTCTGTCTGTCTGTCTGTCTGTCTGTCTGTCTGTCTGTCTGTCTGTCTGTCTGTCTGTCCGTCCGTCCGTCCGTCCGTCCGTCCGTCCGTCCGTCCGCCCGTCCGTCCGTCCGTCCGGTCCGGCCGCCCGCCAGCCTGTCTTCCTGCCTGTCCTATCTTGTCTGTCTGCCTGGATACCTGTCTGTCATACCCCTAATATGTTAGTGAAACATAAGTTTGTAAACACACAAACACGCAGCTGTAACAGCACCAGATAATCAATGCGTGTGCACATATGTCTATCAGGGACGGGCCTACCAAGCGTCTCGGCGCACCGGCTTTCATGTTTGAATATAAGGACGCTTCAAAGATTGCAATATCTGTGCTAAATTGAAAGAAGGTTTTTGCCAAACTAACGGCTCTCTCAGTGCCAAGTTTGTCTCTTTGAATCACAGGCGACTGGGGATTGGGAGATTGGGAGATTGAGAGATTGGGAAAGAGGTATAATACAGAGCTAAATCTGGCAGTGGGTGAGCGAGGACGATGTTTGCTTTGGGATGAGGGAGATGGAGATAGTTGTTGTGGGTGTGTGTGTGTGTGTGTGTGTGTGTGTGTGTGTGTGTGTGTGTGTGTGTGTGTGTGTGTGTGTGTTTAGAAATAGTGAAGAAAGAAAGAGAGAGAGAGAAAGAGACAGAGACAGAGAGAGAGAGAGAGAGAGAGAGAGAGAGAGAGACAAGGAGTGTGTGTTTGAGAGAGAGAAAGAGAGAGTGTTAGAGAGAGAGAATGAGAAGACTACGAGATAGTGTGTTAGCGTGAGAGAAGAGAGAGAGAGAGAGAGAGAGAGAGAGAGAGAGAGAGAGGGGGGGGGAGAGACAGACAGATAAATAAGTAAGGTATGGGTGAACAGATGACAAAGTTGTTATGACACACGGTGGAGCGAAGGTTGTCCTTGATAGTGGATAGATATAAGAGTGGATCAACTGAAAGTTTGACAGGATAGGTGAATTTAGAAAGGTAGACCTACGGACGGGCAAGCAAGGGTCACCCGATTCACAACAAAAACACATTTTTCTGTTGCCATTAATTCCTCGTTTTTGCTTCTACCATTCTGCTAGCCGTTTCCATATCTCAAAGCTTCTGGCATTCATCCGCAGCCACGCGTTCTTTATTATGCTAATAACCATCCCTTGCACGGACCACTGACCATGTTTATCAAACTATTTATTTCTACATCAGATTTTCATGTCGTACGGTCCCGCCTAACGTCTGAATTGTGCTAGCGGCAGAGTTCAAAGACATGGTTAGGATTCTGACAGCAACATATTGGTCTCAAGTCGCAGGTTTGCCCGCGCTCTTCTGATGCCGCTGATACTAAATAGGGGCGAGATTATCATAGACTAGCGTTGTATTTTGCTGTTGTTGCTCCGTTGATAATAGCGTTTTACATCTGATATCATAAAACGGGTTTCCATACATTGTTAGGCGAGGGTCAGGGTTTGATTTGTAACAGGTTGTATCTGCACCTGCCCGACTGTTCGGAGGGCATCGGGAAATTTTGGAGGGCAGAAAAGTAAGGATGGGAATATATTTTAAGTGTTGATAGGCAGTCGGGGCTTAGGGTGACTTAGAGGAAGCACCTTTCTTTCTGCTTGAAAGGTATATTTGCTAGGATTCATGTGTGTATATTACTCCAGAGAAAATGCTTTACTGAGGAACATCCCGACATATCTTGTCCCGCTCGCTTGTTGTGTATTGCGTATATTTTTCCAGTGAGAATGCTTTACTGAGGAACATCCCATCATATCTTGTCCCGCTCGCTTGTTGTGTATTGTGTATATTGTTCCAGTGAGAATGCTTTACTGAGGAACATCCCGTCATATCTTGTCCCGCTCGCTTATTGTGTATTGTGTATATTGTTCTAGTGAGAATGCTTTACTGAGGAACATCCCGTCATATCTTGTCCCGCTCGCTTGTTGTGTATTGTGCATATTGTTCCAGTGAGAATGCTTTACTGAGGTACATCCCGTCATATCTTGTCCCGCTCGCTTGTTGTGTATTGTGTATATTGTTCCAGTGAGAATGCTTTACTGAGGAACATCCCGTCATATCTTGTCCCGCTCGCTTATTGTGTAT
Source organism: Cepaea nemoralis (assembly GCA_014155875.1). NCBI lineage: Eukaryota > Metazoa > Mollusca > Gastropoda > Stylommatophora > Helicidae > Cepaea > Cepaea nemoralis. Next base: position 93,625 of record JACEFZ010002688.1, read on the forward strand.
TGTGCATATTGTTCCAGTGAGAATGCTTTACTGAGGTACATCCCGTCATATCTTGTCCCGCTCGCTTATTGTGTATTGTGCATATTGTTCCAGTGAGAATGCTTTACTGAGGTACATCCCGTCATATCTTGTCCCGCTCGCTTGTTGTGTATTGTGTATATTGTTCCAGTGAGAATGCTTTACTGAGGTACATCCCGTCATATCTTGTCCCGCTCGCTTGTTGTGTATTGTGCATATTGTTCCAGTGAGAATGCTTTACTGAGGTACATCCCGTCATATCTTGTCCCGCTCACTTGTTGTGTATTGTGTATATTGTTCCAGTGAGAATGCTTTACTGAGGTACATCCCGTCATATCTTGTCCCGCTCGCTTGTTGTGTATTGTGTATATTGTTCCAGTGAGAATGCTTTACTGAGGAACATCCCATCATATCTTGTCCCGCTCGCTTGTGGTGGATCAAATCTGTAGCTTCTCGGAGATGAAAAACAAAGCCCGCTGAGTATGAGCCAGAGGCGAAGGTTCAATGCCTATACTCACCATTCGCTGTGCGGGAGAAAGACTGGCAAAACCTTTGCTTAATCAACACAGAACTGGCACACTCAGTCTTCTTCTTCTTCTTCTTCTTTCGTTCGCCTGAACTATGTTTATAACTGCAATGTTGTCTCTTGTATGAATCTAACAGTCTTTTTTAGTTCATTCAACGGTCCATAGAGTTTATCTTCCACTGTTGTCTCTCTAGGCCAGAAGGTTCGCCTGGATATGTTGTAGTTTGGGCAATCCTGGAGTATGTGCTCTGCTGTCTGCGACGCCAAACCACATGTGCACATGGCTGAGTCACCAATCTTGAAATTTGTATACAAGTGGTTGCGTAATCTATAGTGTCCTGTTCTGAGGCGCAGAAGAATGACCTGTTCTGGTCTGTCCATAACGTGGTAGTCGTCTTGAGTAAGGTTTGGTTGCTTTCTGATTGATTTGATCATTCTTTTCTTTTGGTGGTATGTAATAGGTACATCAGATTGTTCTTCTTTTGCTCCTTCCTTAGCCAATCGATCAGCTCTGTCGTTTCCGGGGACCCCACAGTGGGATGGTATCCACTGTATGGTGATCTTACGCTGACTGCTAAGTTCAGAAAGTAGTGTCCTCAGAACTGGCAATTTCCCAGACAGGAGCGCCTCTATTACGGATTTTGCATCTGTCAATATCACTGCAGGCTGTGTACCATGGCTGGTATTTTGTAATTTCTCTGTGGCTATCTTGATTGCCTCAATTTCAGCATCATAGTTATGGCAGTACTTTCCTGTTGGAATTCTGGCCGTGTCTCTAGTATTATTTGGGTATTCTATGTACACTCCCGCTCCTCCATTTCGAACAGCATTTTGTGCTGACCATCTGTGTAGACTCGGATCCAGAGGTCCTGTGGGTATTCATCATCAAGGAAGCTGAGAGTGGCTAACTGGAACCACGTGGGGAGCCAGTGGGAAAATACTTAGCAAAGTTTATCAACAGAGCATACGCCCACACTTGGAATACGGGTCAACTGCGTGGTGTTCAGCATCAAAAACTACATTGCAGGAGCTGGACAAGGTGCAAAATCAAGCTCTTAGAGTCATCACAGGAGGGATGAGATCAACCCCTATAGTAGCAATGGAGAAAATGGGGAGGACACAAGCTTTAAGAGAACGCAGAGATACAAAAACACTAATACAAGCAGAAAAGTTTCTCAGCTTGCCAGGCCACCCTATGAAGAACCGATTTGAAAACTTAGCTAAGGGGCGGTTGAAAAGAAGTAGTTTCATCCACCAGGCCAAAGAACTCTGCAGAGAAACCATCGATCTTCCCCAGTTGGTATCCCCCTGACAACTATTACAGAGCGAACCCCGTGGAAAGATGAACATAGAATATCGCTACAAATCCAGTCAAAAGTGAGAGGAATATTGGACAAGGAAGAACAGAACAGTGTACAGCGCACACTCAGTCGATGTGCGCTGGAGGATATGTTGAATAGGAAATGATGAGGAGGGGATGTTGAGGGAGATGGTTGAGCAGGAGATGTCGAGGGAGGAGATGTTGAGGGGGGAGATGTTGAGGAAGATGTTGAGGAGGAGATCTTGAGGAGGAGATGTTGAGGAGGAGATGTTGAAAAGGAGATGTCCTTGACGAGATGTTGAGGATGAGATCGGGGCACCTATAGGCCTGTCCTCAGCACTAAAACATGTGCTGGTCCTATCACTTCAAATACTCACAGCAGGTTAATGATAGCGGACTTGTGTGTGTCTTTAAGGCACTAATTTGGTTAGTGTCTTTGCTAACAAATAGATGTAGTCTTGGTTCAATTCCCAATAGTGGCAGAATTACTTGACAATCAGTGATGAAAGTCGCTCTAGTGCAGCGGCTAGCACGCTCAGCTGCCAGCTCGGTGATCTTGTGTTTGAGTTTCTTATGGAGGTGGATTTTTAATATTGAGTAGGCCTCCTAGGCTGTCCTAGGCTAAAATGGGTGCTAGAATATGTCCCGGTGAGTACAGCGGCCTGTTTGGTATTGATAACATTACCCATCGAGTGTCAGTTGGTTTATCAATATATGTGGAGAACACCGTATACCCATTACACCTCAAAGAGTTTAACGGGGTTATTATGTGTGTGTGTGTGTGTGTTTTTTTTAAACACCAACGTTACTGGTAAACTTCTGAACTGGTCAACTACAGAACATAAACTTGCCAAGAAATTTAAAAAAAAAAAAACATCCCAAAAATGCTAGGGTTGACTGCGACATCATGTAAAGGATATCTTCTTCTTCTGCGTTCATCTGGAGAGGTTTTTTTCTGACGTGATTGCGTTGCGCATGTTTACAGCAGAGCTGTGTTTTTGTACCGTTAGGACGACACATCCCACTTCTGCGGGTGTTTGTTGACAGGGTTAACCTTCCCGGGTATGTCAAGGATATGCAAGTAACTAACTGGTAAAGATCCAGCCTTGTAACGCTGTTAAGTTTTAATATTCAAAATTTGTTTGTGCCGAAGCCCAAATGCGTGTTAGAGAGATGATGAACTCGCGTCATGTCCCCGTGATCTAGTATATGCAAAACCGGAGAATTTCACACCCCACAGCAGTATTTGCAAGGGGATTGCCTTGGCCCTTAGATTTTTAAATGAACACCTGTCTGAGAGAGATACCCATAAATAAAGAGGGCCAGACTGGCAGAGGCAACAAAGAATGGGGCGGAAGTAAACACACGATCAAACGATTCTGTTAAATGTGTGACATTAACATGAATACGAAACGTACCGATCTGTCAGTCTCACGCAGACTGTGACGTTAATTTAAAAAAATTGCGACCAAAATATATTAAACACACAAACACACATACAAACAAGGCTAAACAAAAAAGATAATGAACAATACAGCTTTTAAAGTATTCGTTGAAGCTGTACGACCGACAAGCTTGTTTGTAACCCGGCGATACGGCGTTGAGATTGCACGTACATTCTACTCAAGCAACTGACAGTTCAGATTTACTTGCGGAAAAAATATCCATGGTTTTCTTTTCTGCTTCTGGATATGTGGGTAAGCATGCAAAGGGGAATCGTGTGTGGATTTTCCACTTTATATAGTTCTCCTTACCTATGATTTTCTTATTCTTAAAGACATCCGTATCTGGGGTTTACTATACGTGTAGACATCCCTACCGGTGGTTTACTATACTTCTGGACATCCCTACTTCTGGTTTTCTATACCTGTAGACATTCCTATCTTTTCGCTTATAGATGACCTTCAGTACTTGTGATCTTCCCTACTTGTTCTGGAACACTTTTGTTTCGGTTTGCTCGATTGTCACAATTATGTTGATAATATCAGGATTATTTATGTTTAAATCTGGAATAATCGGCACTAAATCTATTTGGAAGTCGCAATGGCGCAGTAGCTAGCATACATGCCGGCTTGTGGCGAAGGAGTTAGGAATGCAGTCCGAAATACCGCATACCGCGTCCGAAACACAGCTGCGGGAGATTTGGAAGCAGACCGCGTAGCGATGGATCTCTTAGAAAGGTATGAATGCTGGTCGTTAAGAAATCAATGGCAAACTACTTAACACAAACTTGCCAACAAATTACAAACAATAAAAAAAAATATGGGGTTGACTGCCAAGTCCTGTAAACTAACTTGTGCTTCTAGCAAGCTTGCCTGCCGGCCAAGTGTTCATGTGTTTGAACCCCCCCCCCCCTCCTCCCTCCTCTCGCGGCGGGGAAATTAACAATACAATGTACCTCCTAGATCGATCCAACCTGAAATGGGTATCAGGAAATCTGGGATCTGAAGTCATCCTGTGTGATATTGACTGTGATTAGCTCTATGTGCCGAACTAGGTTCCTGGTGTGGACATGAATACTTGATTTCTATGTAAACTGTGACATCATACTGATGTAGCAATGTAGCAGGTTGTTTGTAGCACGATTTTCTCAACACGGCTCGTCGCTGTCAACACAACCTGCCGCTCTCAACACGGCCCGTCGCTCTCAACACAACCTGCCGCTCTCAACACGGCTCGTCGCTCTCAACACAGCACTTCGCTCTCAACACGACTCGTCGCTCTCAACACGACCTGTCGCTCTCAACACGACCCGTCGCTCTCAACACGACCTGTCGCTCTCAACACGACCCGTCGCTCTCAACACGACCCGTCGCTCTCAACACGACCCGTCGCTCTCAACACGACCCGTCGCTCTCAACACGGCCCGTCGCTCTCAACACGACCTGCCGCTCTCAACACGGCCCGTCGCTCTCAACACAACCCGTCGCTCTCAACACGACCTGCCGCTCTCAACACGGCCCGTCGCTCTCAACACGGCCCGTCGCTCTCAACACGACCTGCCGCTCTCAACACGGCCCGTCGCTCTCAACACGGCCCGTCGCTCTCAACACGACCTGCCGCTCTCAACACGACCCGTCGCTCTCAACACGACCCGTCGCTCTCATCACGTCCCGTCGCTCTCAACACGACTCGTCGCTCTCAACACGACTCGTCGCTCTCAACACGGCTCGCCGCTCTCAACACGGCTCGTCGCTCTCAACCCGCCGCTCTCAAGACAGCCCGCCGCTCTCAGCACAGACCGCTGCTCTCAACACGGCCCACCACTCTCAACACAGCTCGCCGCTCTCAAGACAGCCCGCCGCTCTCAACACGGCCCACGCTCTCAAGACAGCCCGCCGCTCTCAACACAGCCCGCCGCTCTCAAGACAGCCCGCCGCTCTCAACACAACCCGCCTCTCTCAACACGGCCCGTGGAAAAGTCTCTGGATCCACTGCCGATTGTCCGGCCTCGTACACGTTTATATCCACATTCCTTGCAGTGGCATGTGTCAATCTTCGTGCTGGTCGACCACTGCCTCCTCTCTCATGAACCCTGTTTCCATCACCGTTCTTTCCATCATCATCATGTGCCATGCCGATACATGTGGTCGGTCATGTTTCGCCACCTCACTCGATCATCAGAGTCGTGGATCAGCTCAGTGTTCTTGTCTCGATCATGCCACGTGGCCGAGCGATCCAGGTATTTACTTCTCTGTATTCCCCTTGTTCTCTTCCCATCGATCTTGCCAATTGTCACCAAGTTCTCCAATTTATTTCATCTGATAACGTGACCAAAAAGTTCTTTCCAAGCCGCAAAGGAAACGACTGGTCATCTATTCATCCGCGCATCCAGGCTTAAGTAATGTGATGGCTCTATTACATCGCAAACCCGTAGCAAGAAATTGCTTCGGGACAAAGAAAGGAGACCTATTATATTTAGGGTCATAACCAACCGACTTGGTCAAGATGAACTTCGTTGTTTGCCTTCTTGTTACCTTCCGGAATTCTGATGGATTCTTCCTCTACTAGTCGTCACTTTCTTTGTTGTGGGTTGCAGCAAGATGACGACAGTCTTCAGTTCTTGAATAACTGTTTCTGATGGTGTCCTGTCGCCTACTTCCGCTGCTACGTTTCATTTCTTCTTTTCTATTGGCTTGTTCATTAAAGTCCGCGATGCTTCCGGTTGTGCGCCGCTTCCGCTTGTTTCGTTTTCGAAAGTTGGTTGGAGGTTTCCTTCCTGAGCTGCGCAATTAGATCTCGTTCTGCGTTTCCGCTTCTGCTTTAATGTAATCCGTGCGCATTACATGGCAACAGTGGTAACGTAGTGGCTAGACGCTCGCCTACCGGTCCGGTAAACATGGGTTCAAACCCACATGGAGGTGCTTTTGTAAATGTATCTAGGCTACAAGGTCGACCCAGGCTAGAATGTGTATCCGGGAATTTCTTGAGAAATAAAGGCAGTCGGTGTGATACTAACTGTACTACCTATCTTTGCTTTACTAGGTATTCCAACTCGGGTCTGACTCAGACTACCCGAAACCCTCGAATTAGATCATCTAGTTTCTGATACCTTTCACGAGGTTACTGTTAACCGGTAAATGTGACTTGAGGTGTTGTAAAGGTGATAAGATGGTGGTGGTGTTTATTTTAATTGCACGCAGTTAATTAAATTTCTTATTATAGTCCAAGCCGTGTGGCGTTGGTGATCATGTCTGTCCACAGTTTTCTGTCTCTTGTACTGCCAACCTTCTTATAGTCCATGCCATGTGGCGATGGTGATCATGTCTGTCTACAGCTTTCTGTCTCTTGTACTGCCCACCATGTCTGACACTGATGGCCTTCCATGCCATGATGCCAAACCATCAGACGCTTCTCACTTGGTCTCAGACTATACAAAGAGCTAATTGCTAGCGCTTAAACTGTGCGTTGACGGGGCGGTAAGGGGTTCATTCCCTACACCGGTAAGTTGAATTTCGAGTTGACTTCTAATTTAGACATCAATGGCAAACTACTGAACGTAAACTTGCCAGTAAAATCAAATTGGTATTTGGGTTGATCACAACGTCATGAAAATTGAATGTAACATTCGATCATGTTCTCATCATCATCATCATCATCATCATCATCATCATCATCATCATCATCATCATCATCATCATCATCATCATCATCATCATCATCATCATCATCATCATCGTTATCATGGTCGCCGTCGCCGCCGCCACTACCACCATCACCACCACCACCACCACCACCACCACCACCACCACCATCACCATCAAAATCTTCATCACCAGCACCAGCTCCAGCACCAGCACCACTATCACCACCACCATCACCACACCACCATCACCACACCACCATCACCACCATCATCACCATCATTATCATCACCATCAGCATCCTTCTTCTTCTTTGTGTTCATCCGGAGTGTTTTTTGAGATGTGATTGCGGTGTATCAGGTTAGGCACCCTTGGGCCGAAACCCTTTGGCCGACACATCCGACTTTTTGCGTGCATTTTTGACAGGTTAGCATTCCTGTGGGACTCTCACTTTTGTGGTGCCGTCCACACCCCAACTGATCAAGTCGGAACGGTCGAATACTTCACGATCAGGCCTCAAGGGAAGGCAGGGACAGTCCATGGCATTTTCCGCCATCCAGGGTGGCTTCCATAGTTGCAGAGCCAACACATAGTGCCCTGGTGCTGGGCTCACCGAGGGAATCGTCACGTCCTGCTCATGGCTGCTTTAATTCCTCACTTCAATATATTGGGCATTATCAGCATCCTAATCATATAATAATCATCATCCACGTTTGCTATAAAACGTCTTTGGGAGGAATAGCTGACTTTCCAGCACCAGATGGATAGCCTTGCATAGTGTCATTCTGTGTGATTGTACAATGTCTTTGATGTCGTCAATCTATTTTCTTCTGGGACACTCTCTTACTGTCATATCAGATCTTCTTTGGGTTAGTGCTGATAACTTTTAATGTTGCATTCAAACCAAATGGCTGAACCATTTGATCTTCTGTTTTTCAATGTATGAAGCACAAGGTGTTGATCCCACCGTCTGTCTGATAACATCATTTCCTACTAGGTCTCTGATGGTTAAGTTGTCAGCTCTTCTTAGCTCATGTGGCAGGTGTTGATTTTGAGTACGTGTGATTCAGATATTGTCCACATTTGACGTTGGTTGCATAGGGTTGGTATGAATATGCTGTTTATTATCTGTCGTTTTGCGGACATATGCATGTTTTGATGTTTCAATAGAAGTGCCAATTGATTTAAAAAAAAAAAAAAAACGAGTTCCGAAGCAGTTTTCTGTTAGAGGTCTGTCATATGACAAGGTAATCACATTTTGTAGGCCAGAACGGATGGAGTAATATGTAGCCAGTCTTTAGCCCAGGCGTCGAACCTCTGTCGGACAGTTCTTATGGTATTAGAAGATAGGAAAGCACACTCGCATCTTTACGTCTGATTTCGATTTCCACACCAATCACACCAAACCACTCGTCACACTTCCTGATATCCCCCTCACCAAAGACATAGTGGATAATCTTTCAATGTTTCAACTCAGAAGGATACAAAATTCTGTTAGAGAACCGTTGCATCGCTACCGAAGGAACCTAGCATTAAACTCATTAACGCTTTTATACAATTACAAAATCTAAACTACCTAGATCAGTTTGATGCGGTAAGTTCAGCTTGTCAGAAATAATTACACTTGAAATGCTTCGTTTGTCCATACAATTACTAGGGCTGTTATTCAGAGTTTAAACTGCTACAACCAGTTTGAGCTTGTCAGAAATCAGCAGCATAAACGCATGTGACAGCTAGCTTTTCATAAGGATTTGAATTCGTTCTTTTTAATATAAGAGTTGTATAATGGCAGATTCTGCGTTGGAGGGCAAAAGGTAAAGTCTTCGTGTATTTTGGTCGACGGTATAACGAGGTGGGGTGTCCACTTTCCTTACTCACCGCCAGTCCTTCCCAGATCATCCTCATATAATTCTGTTCTCCTTTATTCTCCATTGAGGCATAGTCTCTCAATCGACTCTATCCTTGACTCCCAGTGGGGGATCTACTAAAACACACGGAGAATAGAATGTGGGGGAGAATGGGATATGGGGGAGAATGGAATGTGGGGGGAGGGGGAATGTGGGGGAGAATGGAATATGGGGGGGGGGGGGGAATAAAATATGGGGAGAATAGGATATGGGGTCGAATGGAATGGGGGGGGGGGGGGGGGGAGAGAATAGAATATGGGGGAAATAGAATATCGGGGAGAATGGGATATGGGGGGAGAATGGAATGTGGGAGGGGGGGAGGGCGCGAAATGGGGGAGAGACTGGAATATGGGGAGAATAGAATATGGGGGAGAATCGAATATGGGGGAGAATGGAATATGGGGAGAAAGGAATATGAGGTAGAATGGAATTATGAGAGAGAATGGAATATGGAGGTGGGGAAAAAAAGAGGAGGGGGCGGATTAGAATATGGTGGAGAGCATAAACAACACCCTCTTAGCTCGCAAACTTGTATGGTACAATGTGATGAGTTTAAAACAAGTTAGTTGCTTATCCTTTACAGATCGTCGCAGTCAACTCCAGCATTCTTTGACCGTTGTTGATTTCTGGGCAAGTTTGACTTTCTGTAGTTTGCCCTTGTCTCTGAAACGGCCGGCTCGCATACAATTGTATGACATACCAACGTCAGGCTTCCAAATCTCTCCCGGCTGTGTTTCGAACTCGGTGTTGGAGTATTACGAATACGTTGGTAACCCCTTGGCTGCAGCGTCGGCTCATGTTATAAGACTAGTACAGAACCAAGAGCCGTACTGGTGTGGGACATTCTACACTGCCACAGCTGGGCATTACACTCACACCGCTGTGTTGGTGGGCCAGTGAACTACCTAGTGGGACACATCGCCTATCTGTTCTTATACGGGGTCTTATTCCATGCTGGGCCATTAACAAATACTCAGGGCCGTAAAGTAGTGTAAAGTAAAGTAAAGTAAAGTAAAGTAAAGTAAAGTAAAGTAAAGTAAAGTCCAGTCTAGTCGTCCAGTCCAGTCCAGCCCAGTCCAGTCCAGTCCAGTCCAGTCCAGTCCAGTGGAGCGGAGCAGAGGAGAGGAGAGGAGAGCGGAGCAAACAGAGCAGAGCATAACATAGTAGAGTATAGTAGAGTAGAGCAGAGCAGAGCAGAACATAGTAGAGTAGAGTAAAGTAGAGTAGAGTAGAGTAGAGTAGAGTAGAGTAGAGTAGAGTAGAGTAGAGTAGAGTAGAGTAGAGTAGAGTAGAGTAGAGTAGAGTAGAGCAGAGCAGAGCAGAGCAGAGCAGAAGAGAAGTAGAGTAGAGTAGAGTAGAGTAGAGTAGAGTAGAGTAGAGTAGAGTAGAGTAGAGTAGAGTAGAGTAGAGTAGAGTAGAGTAGAGTAGAGTAAAGTAGAGCAGAGCAGAGCAGAGCAGAGCAGAGAAGAGAAGAGAAGAGCAGAGTAGGGTAATATCCTCATATGTTTATAGACCACTCAACACTTGGAGAGTGATGTAGTGACATTCACTCAACTCTTGGAGAGTGATGTAGTGACTTTCACTCAACCCTCGGTGGGTGATGTGGTGACATTCACGCCGATTGCCCTTACTTCTCGGGACATTTCCTGGTTAGTTAGTTGCATGTCCTTTACAGGACTAGCAGTCAACCCCAGCATTTTTTGGCTGTTCGTGAATCCTGGGCAAGCTTACGTTCAGCAGTTTGCCATTGCTTTCTGAACGGCCGGCACCCATACCAATTCATAAAAACCGACACTGCTTTGTTTCGAAAACCTTCGCCACGGAGCAGACAGTAACCACATTGTAAACTGGGTCGGCCTGTGAGCTCAGCAGACATGCTACCTGGAACAAAGACCACCAGCAGAGAAAACTCGCACGCCGAGACTTAGTCTGAAGAAAGTACTGAAGAACAAAGACAGAAGTAATTACGTATAACCAGAATCGTTAACTGTGGGTGAACACTGAATGTTGGCATACGGGCTATGATGGCCTCATTCTCCGGTGGGAAATGTTCACTCCCAAGAAAATTACTTCTGCGATCGTTCACATTGAACTCAAGCGTAGTCCATACCCGTGGGTTTACTTCTAGCGCACTCGTCTGATTTTTGAGTGTGGATTAGGTATCCCTCTGACCAGTGTCCCTTGTTATCAGGTCAACCCACTTCGACTTCAGTTTACCAACCCACTTCGACTTCAGTTTACCAACCCACTTCGACTTCAGTTTACGTCCCCAAGTCAAGGACGAGAAGTCAACACTTTAGTCCAACTGACTGGTGTAGGGATTGAACGATGTACCTTGGCATCAGGGCACCGGATGTTTAAGAGCGAGAGCTACGATTCATTCGGCTATACGGTTTCTTTCCGGAGAGCAACGTGTGCTTACAGTTTAGCCTGAAGCTAATTCTGCTCAAGTCACAACAGATTGAACACGACTAGCCGCACTGACGACAAGATCATGAAAACGAAACTACTGGAAATAAACATGCCTGCATTTTATGTTTTCAAAGAAAATCTTCTAATCGGAAAGATTTGGATTTAATTAAATTGTTGTTTTACTTAAAAGAAAACCTAAATAATATGGCGTCCCGAAAACATTTTTCGGTACACTGAATTATTTCGTAAACAACCGGACCTGAATCAGACAATTGGGACGTCTGGCAACCCTACTCCCATAAGTCAATATTAGCTTCATTGATATAGATGACAGAGAGAGTGCAGTGCCATGATGGCGAGTTTCTTCTGGCCCGGACCAAACGCACGAAGCAGAAGAACCCGAATGTATACATCATCATCGCCATCATCATCAAGTGCCCTGCCAGCTGGCGTAGGCATTCATGGCTCTCCACAGATCTCGGTATTTGGTGTTCTGGATCAACTCTGATGCTGATATTTCTCCATGCCACCGTCGCATCCCATCCAGCATCATTTTTCTTTGACGGCCTCTGCCTCTCTTCCCCTCGATGTTTCCAGGCGTCACGATGTTCTCCAATGCCACTCTTCTCATCACATAACCAATGAAAGCTGTTTATCTCTTTCTTATTGTTGTATATAATGTTCTAGATTCATTAGCCTGTTTCAGGCAATCATCGTTAGTTACTCTGGTAGTCCAAGGAATTCGCAACCTTCGTCTTAGGAACCACATCTCAGTTACTTCTAAATTCATTTGTTCATTTACATTCGAAGTTTAAATGCGTTACATCAAAACAGGTTCTATATAGCACTTCAGCACTCTCTTTCTCATTACATTCAGTGATAGTGACTTATTGCATTAGATACTCTTCATTTTCTGAAATGCGGCCTTTGCTTGCCCTATTCTGCTCTTGCCGGTCTCTCTGGCTGAGGGGTTACACCATTTTCTCCGTAATCCAGTTTATCCACGCAGGGTCTCGCAGCGAGGCGAGAATTGGAAGCGGTTCGACCCGCGCTCGTGACTTGCGGGATAATGAGCCGGCCGCTCAGAAAGCAATGGCAAACTACTGAGCGTAATCTTGCCAAGAAATCAACATACAGCTGAAAGATGCTGATGTTGACAGCGATGTCCTGTAAAGGATATGCAAAAAAAATATATTCTGCTCTTAATCTCTGTTGTGCACTTTCCGTCTAATATTATAAATGCCCCAAGTTATAAGATATATTTTTAATGACTGCAGTGTTTGAAAATATTGCCGGTCCAAGTTCTGTGTCCAAGTTCTGTGTTCCATCTTCTTATCCTCTCTGTAAAGTTCATGCAACATAACAGGTAAATACAAAACTTGGACCGGCAATTTTCAAACACTGCACAGTCATTAAAAACACACCCTGTATTTAAAATTCGCCACTTGGTTAAGAAGGTTCCCTTCTATTACCATTTCACATTTTGGTTTTAGACATACCGTAAAAAAATCAAAAAGACACGAAATATAGTTTGCAATGTTTCCTCTATGAAAATAAATATTGCAGTAGCGGGATATTAAAATATTTCAGTTTCTAAAGCGTGTCAGGCACCTGTATACAAAAAATCTGTAAAAGCCACTAAGCGAGCTACCTTTTGGAACAAGGGCACGTATTCACATCTCTTAGTCACATTTGCAACCGCAGGTGGTAGCGTTCTCTCGACCTGAGAATTGTAATTGGAGAATTCGCCTGCAGCGAGTTCCTGACTTAAGGCGAAGTAATTTTCACTTGCCCACGGAGAACTTTCGTTATCCGGAGAGAAGTGCTAGTAAGTGCGTGATCTAATGCGTGCGAGGAGACAAATTCTTCGTCTTCAGTGTGTCTCACGACAATCTATACTTAAGTAACTTGTGTCGGTCGTTTCGTCTGCCTCGCACGGTCGGTTGAAGTACTTTTTTTTTTTATTTTGCTCCGCTTTTAAATTGAATTTCGATTTGTATATCTTTGCTGCCGGTCTCCCTGGCCGAGGGGTTACAACACTTTCTCCGTAAACCCGTTTATCACGCAGAGTAGATAGTTGTCCTGGTTGAATCACCCTAAAGATAACGGCCCAGGTTAAATAATTCCAAAGATAATTGTCCGGGTTCAGTGCCACTAAGATAGTTGTCCTGGTTGAATCACCTAAAGATAACGGCCCAGGTTAAATAATTCCAAAGATAATTGTCCGGGTTCAGTGCCACTAAAGATAGTTGTCCTGGTTGAATCATCCTAAAGATAACGGCCCAGGTTAAATAATTCCAAAGATAATGTCCGGGTTCAGTGCCACTAAAGATAGTTGTCCTGGTTTAATCATCCTAAAGATAACGGCCCAGGTTAAATAATTCCAAAGATAATTGTCCGGGGTTTAGTGCCACTAAAGATAGTTGTCCTGGTTGAATCATTTAAAGATAACGGCCCAGGTTAAATAATTCAAAGATAATTGTCCGGGTTCAGTGCCACTAAAGATAGTTGTCCTGGTTGAATCATCCTAAAGATAACGGCCCAGGTTAAATAATTCCAAAGATAATTGTCCGGGTTCAGTGCCACTAAAGATAGTTGTCCTGGTTGAATCATTTTAAAGATAACGGCTCGGGTTTAGTCAATCTAAAGAAATTTTCTTCGGGTTCTATAATTCTACAAATTAGGGCCGGGACTGGAAAGGCAGGACAGGAGAAGAAGGAGGAAAAGGAGTCAGAGGAGGAGGTGATGGTCTGGGTGGTAGAGTAGGATTTGCAACAGGAGGGGGATAAGAAGATGAAGAAGAAGGTAGAGAAGGAGAAAAAGAAGGCAGCAAGGAGAACAACAACAACAACAACAACAACAACAACAACAACAACAACAACAACAAAAAGACTATCGCGTAATGTGCACGCAGATATTTTTATTTTTTTGGTTCGCATATCCTTTACAGGACATCGCTAGTCAACATCAGCATATTTCAGCTGATTGTTGATTTATTGGCAAGATTACGCTCATTAGTTTGCCATCGCTTTCTGAGCGACCGGCTCACATACCCCGTAAGTTACCGACGCGGTGAGAACCACTACCGATTCTCGCGCACGTCACGTTACTCACGAGAGTATGCGGGATTACGGAGAAAGACGCTAAACACCCAGGACAGGGAGACCGGCAGATATGCGATTTAAAAAAAAATAACTTTGCTGCCGGTCTCCCTGTCCTGGGTGTGTTAGCGTCTTTCTCCGTAATCCCGCATACTCTCGTGAGTAACGTGACGTGCGCGAGAATCGGTAGTGGTCTCACCGCGTCGGTAACTTACGGGGTATGTGAGCCGGTCGCTCAGAAAGCGATGGCAAACTAATGAGCGTAATCTTGCCAATAAATCAAACAATCAGCTGAAAGATGCTGATGTTGACAGCGATGTCCTGTAAAGGATATGCGAACCAAAAAAATAAAAATATCTGCGTGCACATTACGCGATAGTCTTTTGTTGTTGTTGTTGTTGTTGTTGTTGTTGTTGTTGTTGTTGTTGTTCTCCTTGCTGCCTTCTTTTTTCTCCTTCTCTACCTTCTTCTTCATCTTCTTATCCCCCTCCTGTTGCAAATCCTACTCTACCACCCAGACCATCACCTCCTCCTCTGACTCCTTTTCCTCCTTCTTCTCCTGTCCTGCCTTTCCAGTCCCGGCCCTAATTTGTAGAATTATAGAACCGAAGAAATTTCTTTAGATTGACTAAACCCGAGCCGTTATCTTTAAAATGATTCAACCAGGACAACTATCTTTAGTGGCACTGAACCCGGACATTATCTTTGGAATTATTTAACCTGGGCCGTTATCTTTAGGATGATTCAACCAGGACAACTATCTTTAGTGGCACTGAACCCGGACAATTATCTTTGGAATTATTTAACCTGGGCCGTTATCTTTAAAATGATTCAACCAGGACAACTATCTTAGTGGCACTGAACCCGGACAATTATCTTGGAATTATTTAACCTGGGCCGTTATCTTTAGGATGATTCAACCAGGACAACTATCTTAGTGGCACTGAACCCGGACAATTATCTTTGGAAATTATTTAACCTGGGCCGTTATCTTTAGGATGATTCAACCAGGACAACTATCTTTAGTGGCACTGAACCCGGACAATTATCTTTGGAATTATTTAACCTAGGCCGTTATCTTTAGGTTGATTCAACCAGGACAACTATCTTAGTGGCACTGAACCCGGACAATTATCTTTGGAATTATTTAACCTGGGCCGTTATCTTTAGGGTGATTCAACCAGGACAACTATCTTTAGTGGCACTGAACCCGGACCATTATCTTTGAAATTATTTAACCTGGGCCGTTATCTTTAGGGTGATTCAACCAGGACAACTATCTTTAGTGGCACTGAACCGGACAATTATCTTTGGAATTATTTAACCTGGACCGTTATCTTTAGGGTGATTCAACCAGGACAACTATCTTTAGTGGCACTGAACCCGTACAATTATCTTTGGAATTATTTAACCTGGACGGCTATCATTAGGATGATTCAACCAGGACAATTATCTTTAGTGGCACTGAACCCGGACAATTATCTTTGGAATTATTAACCTGGGCCGTTATCTTTAGGGGATTCAACCAGGACAACTATCTTTAGTGGCACTGAACCCGGACAATTATCTTTGAATTATTTAACCTGGACCGTTATCTTTAGGGTGATTCAACCAGGACAACTATCTTAGTGGCACTGAACCCGGACAATTATCTTTGGAATTATTTAACCTGGGGCCGTTATCTTTAGGGTGATTCAACCAGGACAACTATCTTTAGTGGCACTGAACCGGACAATTTCTTTGGAATTATTTAACCTGGACCGTATATTTAGGGTGATTCAACCAGGACAACTATCTTTAGTGGCACTGAACCCGGACCATTATCTTGGAATTATTTAACCTGGGCCGTTATCTTTAGGATGATTCAACCAGGACAACTATCTTTAGTGGCACTGAACCCGGACCATTATCTTTGGAATTATTTAACCTGGGCCGTTATCTTTATAATGATTCAACCAGGACAACTATCTTTAGTGGCACTGAACCCGGACCATTATCTTTGGAATTATTTAACCTGGACCGTTATCTTTAGGGTGATTCAACCAGGACAACTATCTTTAGTGGCACTGAACCCGGACAATTATCTTTGGAATTATTTACCTGGACCGTTATCTTTAGGGTGATTCAACCAGGAAAACTATCTTTAGTGCACTGAACCGGACAATTATCTTTGGAATTATTTAACCTGGACCGTTATCTTTAGGGTGATTCAACCAGGACAACTATCATTAGTGGCACTGAACCCGGACCATTATCTTTGGAATTATTTAACCTGGGCCGTTATCTTTAGGGTGATTCAACCAGGACAACTATCTTTAGTGGCACTGAACCCGGACCATTATCTTTGGAATTATTTAACCTGGGCGTTATCTTTAGGGTGATTCAACCAGGACAACTATCTTTAGTGGCACTGAACCCGGACCGTTAACTTTAGATTGATTCAACCCAGACAACTGTCATGAGTTGCACTGAACCCGGACTTCTACTGCAGAATGACTGAACTCGGAGAACTGTCTTAGAGAGACTGAACCGGTACTACTGCTTTTAGAATGGGCGAACTCGGAGAGCTGTCTTAGAGAGACTGAACGGTACTACTGCTTTAGAATGGGCGAACTCGGAGAGCTGTCTTTAGAGACTCAATTAATACCACTGTCTTTATGATGATTGAACGCGGACAAAATACTGAGGGTGGATGAACTAAGACTACTATTCTTAGGGAGATTAAACCCAGACCACTAATTTAAGGGGGATGGAAGCCAGACCACGGACTTTTATCCTCAGAGCTTTCTTTAGACAACCTAGATAGACGACCTTATACTGTTTTGTGTGGCGGCATATACTGTCAAATACCAATGATAAAGGGGGTGGAGAAAGATGCTGGCGCTATATTGGCCACATATTGACAACACTTGAGAATTGTATAGCTATAAAAGCATCAGTCTGGAACTCACAGGGCAAAAGAAAAATAGGAAGACCTATACCCAAGGAGAAGAGAGGTACAAAAGGAAATGAACAAAATGGGACGGACATGGACAGTGTTGCCTAGGATAGCTAAAGTTGGGCGGAAAAGGGGGGGGGGGGCTTGGGGTGAGTTGGTTGAGGACCTATGCCCTACAACTGAAAGAGTGGGGGGGGGGGGTAGGTATCGGTCAGAAGAAGAAAGAAGAAGTATGCAGTCCACATAGCGGTCAGAAGAAGAAAGAAGAAGTATGCAGCCCAGATAGCGGTCAGAAGAAGAAAGAAGAAGTATGCAGCCCAGATAGCAGTCAGAAGAAGAAAGAAGAAGTATACAGCCCAGATAGCGGTCAGAAGAAGAAAGAAGAAGTATGCAGCCCAGATAGCAGTCAGAAGAAGAAAGAAGAAGTATACAGCCCAGATAGCAGTCAGAAGAAGAAACAAGAAGTATGCAGCCCAGATAGCGGTCAGAAGAAGAAACAAGAAGTATGCAGCCCAGATAGCAGTCAGAAGAAGAAAGAAGAAGTATGCAGCCCAGATAGTGGTCAGAAGAAGAAAGAAGAAGTATGCAGCCCAGATAGCAGTCAGAAGAAGAAAGAAGAAGTATGCAGCCCAGATAGTGGTCAGAAGAAGAAAGAAGAAGTATGCAGCCCAGATAGCGGTCAGAAGAAGAAACAAGAAGTATGCAGCCCAGATAGCAGTCAGAAGAAGAAAGAAGAAGTATGCAGCCCAGATAGTGGTCAGAAGAAGAAAGAAGAAGTATGCAGCCCAGATAGCAGTCAGAAGAAGAAAGAAGAAGTATGCAGCCCAGATAGTGGTCAGAAGAAGAAAGAAGAAGTATGCAGTCCAGATAGTGGTCAGAAGAAGAAAGAAGAATTATGCAGCAGATAGAGGTCAGAAGAAGAGAAACAAGATGTATGCAGCCCAGATAGCGTCAGAAGAAGAAACAAGATGTATGCAGCCCAGATAGCGGTCAGAAAGACGTAAGATGAAGTATACATTCTGTGACAGCTAGAAAGAAGAGGAGAAGAGAGAGGAGGAAGGAGAGAAAGGATGAGAGTAAGGGATAGGAAAGATAGAGGTTCGTGTCTCCGCGTGAGAACAATAGTTAATTACTATTGCACCATCAATGTCTCGTGGTGTATGTTATCAGGTTATAGAAGGAGTATACAGCCTCATAAGGTCTCTAAGCTACTCTAAATTATATTACTTCAGACTGACAAGTCGAAATAAAAGGCAACTCAAACATTTATTTTCTTCTGAACAGTAACAGAGTGACAATCTACAGCATAATCACATAAAGTAACCAGTACATGCTTGAAGGACACACTCTATGTATAATCGACTCCAAAAAACAACACAATACTGCATGACGTCACAGGGGGGGGGGGGGGTTAGAAATGTAATAAACTATACAACCAGACGTTAGGGAATTATAACCTACTATCACCTCCTAACCGCATGAAGAAAAGGACTAAATCTAGGAATTACACCGGCCTTTGTTTCGTAACTATCTTCCCGTAGGCTTATTAGTGGTCCATATATTCAGCCCAAATACCCATTGATCCATAGATTGATCCATCAATCCATATACCAGGGAATTTAATTTCGCTCCCCATCCAACTTGTTCAGCGGGTAACTGTTTACCCAGACAATGTATTCAACTTCTGCCGTCCGGTTGATCATCTGGGTCCCATATTTGAATACAATTGCTCTCTTCAACCTCGTTTGTCGTGGATCCCACTCGACCTTATTGTCATATCTGACTTTAGTCTTCCTGCGTGGTTTCCAACCGCGATGTTCCTGGCTATGGTCCGTCCTGTTTGACGTTTAGCCATCTACTGCAACTAACGAGCGTCTCCTTAGCTGGCGGTCCTCTTAACTCAAGTGGCTTCTTGCACTTCTAACGACCCTCGGACGCTCTGCGTGTCTTTCCTTATTTGGCTTATCTGCCCTTGGGTAGGTTCCGTTCACTGATCCTTAGTCGCTCTCACTCTATCAGTGATTCAGACGAATTCTAGCATGGGCGCTTGTTCCGTCTTCCTTCACTTCCTCCTCCTACAGATACTATACAGACTTGGGCACGGATTAGCCACAATTTCTGAAGTCCTGTTACTATGTTCCTTGGGGCTGCCCCAAGAGGGCTCAGACCCCCGCCGCTCCCGGAGTCCACTATTAACTGTCCTCTCTCCATGCTCGACTCTTTGAACTGACTGGATCCTCAAGTATATATACTTCTCGAGTTGGCGCCTTTCTTGAATCACGTGACGTCGCTGTCCCTTGTCATCCAATCAGTACTTCGCGTACCCTGCTTCAATTTGCATCTTATTATTAATCTAACTACCTTCACCCAATACGACCTTGTTTTTGAGTTCATAGTCCTTGTTTGAGTTCATGCTCCTTGAAGTAGATTTCTCAGCTCAAGCACGTTCCCACTGCATAAATCTGCCAGCCTACTGTACCTATTTTGGTCTCTAGACAGCCTTTCGTTTATTTCAGATCTCGGATGCACCTATAAACTATGTGGCCTGTTTTGTTTTCTGACAGCTCTAACCTAAAGTATACATTACATCTGGCATTCCCGACCCTGAGAAAGCTACAGAACAACGACCAGTTGAGGTAGAGTTTTAGGAAACCGAAACAATTCGGGTTCAGAGCTTGACCTTTCAAGCTGTTTAAAAATATCTTGGCCGATGAACTTAGATACTTCCAATTCCCCTACTGGTTTTGGTGTCATCCAATATCTAGTGCCTTGTCGTCCCATTTTGTGACGCATCAGCGTTCACATATTCCCCTCCTACTCTTCGCCGGACCCACGGATCGAACAAGAGATATCTATACTCTTGGTATGCTAAGCAAGGCCTTGTGTAAATCTGGGACTTATTACGTAAACAATAAGTCAATGGACTTCATCATTGGCCCCCAAACCTTTCTGTGTAATTCTGCTACCCGTTATATCCCATGAACCTGATGCTTTAAGTAACAAATATCAAATATCAGTGACCAAAAATAAATCATCAGCCTCTGCCAAAATATATTACCGTATCCTATGAGTGGCGATGAGGAATATGCATTCTGTATACAAAATAAACCTGCAATTCTGACATCAACATCAACACTCAGCTCCATGGATGCAATACATAGAGGCACCAAAAATAATAAAACAATGTCAATGTAGGCATTTAGTTAATATGCCACTCCCCTGTAACAATAACAAAACAAACAATCAAATTCACATGGGTGCTACCCACTAGGACATCTGCAAATCAAAGTGCCCAGTCATCCTTGAATCTGAAAAACATTGTAACCATTCCTGTGACACCACAGGCAAATGCCTGTTCACACATAATAAAACAACCAATTCTCCCCTATTCGCAAGGACATATCAGCATGAAGCTGCAATCTTCACAATCGCCGACGCTGTACACAAAAACAAATCAGCCCCTACTGTAAGTAGACAACATTTAGTGGTCATAGAAACAAACCAAACATATATCATGAAACAGCTTTTGACATAAAAACAAATGTGCGCCCAGTCGTTGGACATCATGCTCAATTGTCTTGGCGCTGAAAAAACTCTGAAAAAAAAATGGTATGCCCTATTCTCTTGGCGCTGAAATAACTCTGGGAAAAAATGCGTGCCCAGTTTTTGGACACCCTGGCGCTAACATGTATTCTCCGACCTGCTGCTTCACAAAAAAAACATGTACCCGTATTAACGTCTACTCGGGTAATCTCAGATTATAAATGGGCTCCTTGGCCCCTGGCACGACGTTGAACTGTGTGATGTCACTATGACACAATAATACTACAGTTGTGTCTGCCCCGAACACCATAAAGTGAAGCCCACACAAAAATAAAAACATTCGCATACCCGACTTGACAACTTCCGCTATGGAACTAACAAGGGAGCTAACTGCTCCACAACAGTTGATCCTATCAAGTAGTCATATTCATTTAAACAACAAAATAACATGTTTCTAACTACATTCATGAACCTGTAAACAAACAAAGATGGCTAAACGCTACTACCCATATGCCTCCCGCACAAAATGTCATTCAATAATGAATCAACACCACAGCACGAATGTTTAACTAATTATTTAACTACTGTTCATTGTCACGCTGGAATAAATATATAAAGAATATGTTTCTGCTTGCGGGTGCTCTCTGGATTCCGTTTTCTTCTTCACTGAATTTCTACGATTGTTTCTTTGTGTCTATTCTATATGCACGGGCAGAAATATAGGGCGTCGCTTGTCATTCACTGCCCAAACACTGTTAACATGTCTAATTCTGGTATCTTGAAACTTGAACACGCCGGTACGATGAATTCCACCTCTGTTCCCGCTTCTAAAATAAAGGGATTTTCTAACTACCACGAATTACACTGTCATTTGTCTCTTCACAACAGCCATAATAAACTCACTAAATAAACACAGGGGAATATCCCTCTTGATGATCTAATTGTTCATGCGTGAATTTCTGGTATGCACATGTGCCATTGTAACGTTTGGCACAGCCCGTCTCGCTCTGTTCTCTTCTGCAGAAGGAAAAAGGGGGGGGGGGGGAGTTGAAACATATTGTCCTGATGGTTTCAGAGGTTGCCACTGCCACCAGACGTATTGAGTTCAGCCAGGCAAACAGCTGCCTTCCCGACAAACTAACTGACATCCGTCCCACAGCCCACAGGTTGGATTGCTCTGCATGTCAGGTGTAGGAATTGTTCTTATACTTTGCATGGCTCTGGGTTTCACTTGCCATACCCTGTCGTCAATCATGACTCTACTTCCTGGACGAAGAGTGGGTGGCCTTGGTATAACGGTGGGGTATTTTATTGTGATACCCTTCAATCAGTGAGTTAGTCTTTAACGTGCACTGAAAAGAGGAACTTGTCCTTTAACGATAACAAGATAAGACCACCCTTACGTTGACTGCTCTGCTCAGCTGTTGTCTGAGCTCATTTCGGACAGATTCCGCTGCGCTGACACTCCTTCTGAGTTGGCTATCCCTGGGTATTTTGTTGTAGTGGTTTCCTGTATTCTTGTAGCAAGGTGGTTATGGCCGGTGTACTTTACACAAGAGTTTCTGACCAGACTTAGTAGAAACCTCGCCGACAGATAGATCAGACAATTTACCAACCAGCTATGAGATAAGTAGCCTAGTAAAGGAACACTTACTGAGACAACTATCGAGCAGGCAATCACGAACTACTGACTGTAAGCGACAAATCTATGTATACGATCTTACTATATAGTATAGCCTGACAACCGCCGAGACAAAGGTCACATGGAATATTCTGGGAACTCCGGACTAAATAGGAACCCCAGATTATCTGGAAACAATCCTGCCGCACGACGCCATTTGTGACAGAAAGAAAAGAAGAGGAGAAGAGAGAGGAGGAAGGGAGAAGAGGATGAGAGTAAGGGATAGGAAAGAGATTTAGGTTCGTGTCTCCGCGTGAGAACAATAGTTAATTACTATTGCACCATCAATGTCTCGTGTGTATGTTATCAGGTTATAGAGAGAGGTACAGCCTCATAAGGTCTCTAAGCTACTCTAAATTATATTACTTCAGACTGACAAGTCGAAATAAAAGGCAACTCAAACATATTTATTTTCTTCTGAACAGTAACAGAGTGACAATCTACAGCATAATCACATATAAGTAACCAGTACATGCATTGAAGACACATCTATGTATAATCGACTCCAAAAACAACACAATACTGCATGACGTCACAAGGGGGGGGGGGGGGTAGATAATGTAATAAACTATACAACAGATGTTAGGGAATTATTACCTACTATCACCTCTAACCGCATGAAGAAAAGGACTAAACTAGGAATTACACCGGCCTTTGTTCGTAACTATCTTCCCGTAGGCTTATTAGTGGTCCATATATTCAGCCAAATACCCATTGATCCATAGATTGATCCATCAATCCATATACCCATGGAATTAATTCGCTCCCATCCAACTTGTTCAGCGGGTAACTGTTTACCCAGACAATGTATTCAACTTCTGCCGTCCAGTTGATCATCTGGGTCCCATATTTGAAATACAATTGCTCTCTTCAACCTCGTTTGTCGTGGATCCCACTCGACCTTATTGTCATATCTGACCTTTAGTCTCCTGCGTGGTTCCAACCGCAGTGTTCCTGGCTATGGTCGTCCTGTTTGACGTTTAGCCATCTACTGCAACTAACGAGCGGTCTCCTTAGCTGGCGGTCCTCTTAACTCAAGTGGCTTTCTTGCACTTTAACGACCCTCGGACTCTGCGTGTCTTTCCCTTCTTTGGCTTATCTGCCTTGGTAGGTTCCGTTCACTGATCCTTAGTCGCTCTCTCCTATCAGTGATTCAGACGAATTCTAGCATGGGCGCTTGTCCGTCTTCCTTCACTTCCTCCTCCTACAGATACTATACAGACTTGGGCACGGATTAGCCACAATTTCTGAAGTCCTGTTACTATGTTCCTTGGGCTGCCCCAAGAGGGCTCAGACCCCGCCGCCTCCGGAGTCCACTATTAACTGTCCTCTCTCCTGCTCGACTCTTGAACTGACTGGATCCTCAAGTATATATTCTTCTCGAGTTGGCGCCTTTCTGAATCACGTGACGTCGCTGTCCCTTGTCATCCAATCAGTACTTCGCGTACCCTGCTTCAATTTGCATCTTATTATTAATCTAACTACCCTCACCCCAATACGACCTTGTTTTTGAGTTCATAGTCCGTGTTTGAGTTCATGCTCCTTGAAGTAGTTTCTCAGCTCAAGCACGTTCCCACTGCCATAAATCTGCCAGCCTACTGTACCTATTTTGGTCTCTAGACAGCCTTCGTTTATTCAGATCTCGGATGCACCTATAAACTATGTGGCCTGTTTTTTTTTTCTGACAGCTCTAACCTAAAGTATACATTACATCTGGCATTCCCCGACCCTGAGAAAGCAAACAGAACAACGACAGTTGAGGTAGAGTTTTGGGAAAACCGAAACAATTCGGGTTCAGAGCTTGACCTTTCAAGCTTTTTAAAAAATATCTTGGCCGATGAACTTAGATACTTCCAAATTCCCCTACGGGTTTTTGGTGTCATCAATATCTAGTGCCTTGTCGTCCCATTTTGTGACGCATCAGGCGTTCCCCTTTCCCTATGTCCAAAATATAGAAGAAAATTGGTAAAGCAGTAACTTCTGACACTGTCCATTTAATTGTGAGTTGGGTTTCTCTCTCTTTTTTCCCCAGTGAGCATCGGAAAAAAAAAACAACATATAGAAAAAACACGTAAAGAAATAAAGAAGCAAAATAAACCCAATTAACTGCTCAAGAAGCATGTGCGCGGGGGGGGGGGGGGGGAACTGCTGCATTTAGTGATCGAAGCGTGCAAGTTAGGGTAGCCGATAGAGAGGGGCTGACAAATGTCATGAGGGCGGTCGGATGCCCCGTTTACGCACTCGTAATTCCTCTCACTAAGAAGGGAAAGACTGAGCACCATTCTTGGTGCATATAGATCTACAAAATTGTGATGGCCCTATCACGTCAGATACCGTGGCAAGAAACTGCTTCGGCACAGATTTACAGTGACCAAGCTCTGGCAAAAAGGGGACTGGTTGCAATGAAGGCTTTTCTATTTAGTTTTCAATGCCCTTTACAAAGTAGTGCGAGTTGGCAAAATTGTTTATACACTCACGCTTCACCATTTCCATCAAAATGCATTAGCTGTATTGTTATAAAATAAGGTAAAGCAACTTAATGATCTCTTGCACCCGCTTGAGCGAATATTGGGTACATGGCTCTAACGCCATATTTGTATAGACACATCAGTACTCGGTTGATGGTGTGTTCACGGTAAGTCGGAAGTAAGTGGGACTCTGGAATCAGTTAGTTGTATCAATAGACATATGTTTTTCTTTGATAAACATAAAGACAGAAGGGAAAATTGGGAGGGTAGTTGATCAATAGACATAGGTATTGATTCGTTTTAAACATAAAGACAGAAGTGAACAATTGGGAGGGTAGTTGTATCAATAGACATAGGTATTGATTCTTTGTTAAACATAAAGACAAAGGGGAAAAAAATTGGGGGGGTAGTTGTATCAATAGACATAGGTATTGATTCGTTTTTAAACAAAAAGGCAGAAGGAACAATTGGGAGGGAGTTGTATAATAGACATAGGTTTTGTTTCGTTTTTAAAATATAAAGACAGAAGGGAAAAAATTGGGAGGGTAGTTTACAATTGTCAAATTTATAATGATAACAGTGAACAACGGGAAAATAGGTGTATCAATAGACAAAGAGATT
This sequence comes from Cepaea nemoralis, assembly GCA_014155875.1. Lineage (NCBI taxonomy): Eukaryota > Metazoa > Mollusca > Gastropoda > Stylommatophora > Helicidae > Cepaea > Cepaea nemoralis. The sequence continues at coordinate 119,245 of JACEFZ010002688.1, forward strand.
ATGACAGAAGTGAAAAACGGGGAAACATCAATGCCCAAACAGGGTTTGTTTTTTTTTTTTTTGAGAAAGGGGGGGGGGGAGGGAGAGAGAGAGAGAGAGAGAGAGGAGGAGAGGGGGAGAGAGAAAAGAGAGAGAGAGGGGAGAGCGGGTTAAATTAAAGGGGGCAGATTAAAGTAGAATACTGCAACTTTATTTTGTATCAATAGACAAATGTAATGGCTAGATTTTAAGCTTGACTAAAGAAGCAAGTGGGAAATTTAATTATTGTTTAGCAATAGACACAGATATTGACTGGGAATACCATGGATAGCCAAAATTTAGATTCTAGACATTTCAAGGCGGGCCCAAAGACGCAACGGGGAAAGGGTCAATTGTAAGCACATTAAGAGATGACAAAAACTGGAAAATGTGTGACAACTGGAAAAATCTATGGAATGGGAAATAGAGAAAAACAAAGAGAGAAAAAACTTATCATCGTGTGTTATGGCAAGAAAGAGATTTAACTTTGTTTTTTTCTTCTTCTTCTTTGCGTTCATCCCGGGGTGTTTTTTTAGATGTGATTGCGGTGTGCGTTAGGCACCCTTGGGTCGAAGGCTTTAGGTCAACACATCCGGCTTTTTCGTGCATTTTTGACCCTGTTTGCATTTCCCGGAGATCTCGCTTTTTGGGTACCGTCCACCTCCCAGCTGGTTTAAGTTGGAACAGTCGAAGATTCGCGGTCTCCTCAAAGGAAGGCAAGGACATCCATAGCATTTTCCGCCATCCCGGGGGCTTCCATAATTGCAGAGCCGACACATAGCCTCTGGTGCTGGGGTCCCGAGGGGGAAACGTCATTCTGCTCATGGCTCCTTTAAATTTCCCCACTTCAATATATTGGGCATTTCGTTTGTCCCGGGCCGTTCCCGCACAAACCAGACAGGTCTGCAGACGGTATCCACTCAGCGAGATTTCGATTCGGACATGTGCTTGTCGTTGTGCCCTTCAGAGCTGTTCCAAACCTAGTCAGAGCTGTACCTAACAATGACGGCATTCGGAAACTAGGTAGTCAGAGCTGTTCCTAGCACGAAAGACATTTCACTCTGACGTTTTTTGCGTTGTGCCTGATTTATTTGCACCCGTAGGCCAGAACGTCCGGCTTCAGCAGACATTTTTACGGGTTAGCCTTCCCGGGGTTTCGAGGGACGTTAGACTGTTAGTGCTGTGGTGTCGCCCACATCTCAGCTGGTCAAGATAGAACGGTCAACGGCATCACGGTTATCCCTCAAGGGAAGGCAGGGGCAGACGATCGGCTATCCAAGGAGGCTTCCATAATTGCAGAGCCGGCACATATTGCTCTGAGACTGGGCTCACCCGAGGAGTTGCCACGTCCTGCTCATGGCTGCTTTAGTTCCTCACTTCCATGTGTTGGGCATTTGATTTGATTCACGCCGTTGGAAATCGCAAGATGGTGAGAAGCACGAAGGTCCATGCCCGTCGCCAGAACACATGACGATGATGACTGACTGGGTGTTACACGCAATGATAGAATGAAGTAGATAACTAGCACTAGACAATGGTACTGATGGCTAGTTAGTTAAACGCAAGGACAGAAGTTATAATTTCAGGTACATCACAGCAGACGCTGAACAGAAAGAAAAGCTATAGAAACCCAGAAGAACAACATTGATCCTAAACTAAAACAATACAAAATAGCACACAGTAATGCAGAACAGAATTACGAAAAATACAGGACGTTGCGGTGACTAGCCTTCATCAGCAAACAAATACATACACAAAACTCAACATATAATTACATTTTACATTGGACACAGCTTTATTGCAGTTCCACTAATTTTATTCATATGATTCAAAGCTAAGCTTATAACTCTTTTCCGTTGTTTATTTTTACTTCTGGTTTTTATGTTTGTTTTTGTTCTACATAGTAATTACAGCACATATGTGGTTATTGTTATTAGACAGTGACGATTTTTTGGGGGGCACATTATAAGGAGAAAGTTACTGGAAAGGTAGAGAGATAAATATCAGGATGGCTTGGCCTCATGGCATGGTCGAGACAATAACACAGAGCTGGCCGAGACAAGACCACAGAGCTTGTCGAGACAAGAACACAGATCTGGTCGAGACAAGAACACAGAGCTGGTCGAGACAAGAACACAGAGCTGGTCGAGACAAGAACACAGAGCTGGTCGAGACAAGAACACAGAGCTGGTCGAGACAAGAACACAGAGCTGGTCGAGACAAGAACACAGAGCTGGTCGAGACAAGAACACAGAGCTGGTCGAGACAAGAACACAGAGCTGGTCGAGACAAGAACACAGAGCTGGTCGAGACAAGAACACAGACCTGGTCGAGACAAGAACACAGATCTGGTCGAGACTAGAACACAGACCTGGTCGAGACAAGAACACAGACCTGGTCGAGACTAGAACACAGAGCTGGTTCGAGACTAGAACACGGAACTGATTCGAGACTCGTGATCGTGTGAGATGACGAACCTTGACAGCCCACGCTTATCCGCATGGCACATGATGATGATGACTGCTAGCATAAAATAAGTCACTGCTCTAGCGACGACCCACAGAAGTCTACGAAAAATTTCACTCGTGAACCGAAGGACGCGGCCCGGAATTGAACCCACAACATTCGGAGCCCGAGACAAACGGCTTGACCACTTCGCCACGGAGACTCCCTGGACAGTGAAAAGTTCAAAGGTCATTATTATTAGAAAGCACCGTAAAGGGAGAAGAAGGTTGCCATGCTGCCAGAATTCACTGTAACTAAAGAGGGTTTGAATGCACTAGAATTCACTTAACCAGAGGGAGTTTGCATGCGCTACAATTCACTTTGACCAGATAAGGTTTCAAATCTGTTAGAATTCACTGTAAACAGAGAGAATATGCACGCTCTAGAATTCACTGTAAACAGATAAGGTTTCCAATCTACCAGAATTAAGTGTAACCAGAGAAGGTTTGATGGTACTAGAATTCACTGCAATCAAAGAAGTTGTGCATGCTGCTTGAGTTCACTGTAGCGAGAGAAGATTCACAAGCAAGGAGAATACATTGTAACTGGAGACAACTTGCCATTTATACGGGATTCGGGAGATTTTAGCTAGGACTGTTGAATTTCAGAATCTAAATTATCAACCACAGAGACTTCACTTCAAGGGCTGGTAAAATGCAATGTAATTGGAGAATGATTGTCTTGCTTAGGAACTCTGAGGGGAGGTAGTGTACTAAAGTGGGAGTTGGGGACT
>JACEFZ010002688.1:127500-150000 GCA_014155875.1 Cepaea nemoralis
GTAGAGACACAAACAGTGGGACTATAATTAAAATAGTCCACACGTTCCTACAACTGGTAGATCCTAATAACAATAACAGTCTCAATAACATATAGATTTCACACAACCAGGCCGCTTCCATATATTTTGTTAAGTCTCCATCCTTCCTTGTACCTGGATACAGGTATGACGAGTTTTACCTGACAGTGGTGGCATATTTCGGAGAAGTGCTGAATACGAGCGCAAACAACAGACTAAAAAATATAGGTCGGATTTCTTGCACCTAGCTAGGAAAATGTGACCTCTTGTAGAAATATGGGTAGGATTTTTTGTGTGTGCATGCACTGAGGGAGTACATTTTCTTGTAGAGATATGGGTCTGATTTCTTGCACGTAAGTAGAACATTTAACGTAATTTAGAAATATAGTTCCGATTTCTTGCATTCAGCAGAAACTTTGATCACTTATAGAAATATAGGTGGGATTTCTTGCATTCAGACAATGTCACTTCTTGTAGAAGTATATGTAGAACTTCTTGCACTCGGCTAGAAAATGTGACCTCTTGTTGAATTATAGGTCAGATTTCTGACTCCCTGTTTGAAAATGTAATGTGTAGAAATATGCGTCGGATGAACTGCACTCAACTAAAAAAAATGTAACCACCAATATAAACATGGATCAGATTTCTTGCACCCAGATAGAACATTTGACCTCTTGTGGAAATATAGGTCAGATTTCTTGCATACAACTAGAAAATGACACTCAACGAACTGTAAACCACTTGTAGAAATATAGGTCTGGTGTCGTGCAATGTAGAGAAAATTTGACCACTTGTAGAAATAAACCGGCTGCGTGGCCAAAGGCTTACGAACGCGGTTCGTGGGCCGCTTAGCAGGCGTTCGAAACTCAGCTGTGACCGATTTGTGTAGCAGATCGTGTCGCGTTGTGTTATAACGTGTTGGGATGGGAGCCGGTCGTTCAGAAAGCAATGACAAACTACTGAACGTAAAAGCTTGCCTAGTACATCAACGGCAGCTGGAAAATGCTGGTGTTGACTGCAACGTCCTGTAAGGGATATGCAACATTAAAAAAAAGAAGAAATAAACCAGGCATGTAAAATGGGTCCTTTACGCTAACGTATCATCACACCATCGCTGCTATCATCGGCATTATCACCTCCATCATCATCAGCACCATCAACGTCATCACCACCATTAGCACCATCATTATCATCACCATCATCATCGTCATATTCACAATAATCATCACCATTATCACCATCACCACCACCATTAACATCATCAAATCCATCACCATCACCAAAATCATATTCAACGTCGTCGTCATCATCACCATCATCATCATCATCATCATCATCATCATCATCATCATCAAATCCATCACTATCACCATCATCATTATCATCATAACCATCAACATCGCCATCATAATCGCCATTATCAATATCATTACAATCATGTAATCATCATCATGATCACAATTATAATCATAAGTTGCAGATCATCACTCTCACCACAGCGTCGTCAAAAGTTCCGATCCTTCGCCAGTTCACCGGCCTCATTAATTTTCACGCCCAGCGTTTCTCTAACGGCCTGTGACCAACATCTCGTAGGATGGTCTCTGTCTTGTCTCGCCGGAAACGTACATTCCATTAATGTTCTCTTTAAACCAACATGGCGTTTTATGTGTCCAAGGTATTTTAATATCAAAGACAGGATTTTATTTATGAGTCAATTTTCTTCGATGTTCAGAGCTTCCAGAATGTTTGTATTTTATGTCCATTTGATCCACAGAATTGCCAGAATATTTCTTTAGTATTTAGGTTCAAAGCCTGGCTTTTCTTTTTCAGTGTCTGTGACAAGAGCTTGATTCCCAGCTGTATGTTGTCACGGGAAAGATGTATCAAAATACAACGAATGGCGTGTGTCCCTTTCAGGACGTAGGCGCCAACCCCAACCACAGGGTTATGTTCTAGGCAATTTTTACCTTCAGTAGCTTACCATTGCTTTCTGGACGAGAAGACAACGCGTAAGTCCGACTGACCGGTGTAGTTTGTTCCTACTACGCCATCTCAGCGCACCGGAAGTTTAAGCACTTATCCTCGAGGCCATGCCAGTTCCTGAAAGCTACATGTGTTTTTACTTGTATTTGTTTGTGATCAATTAAGTAACAGACAACACTCCGACAAATCTATCCTATAAATAAAAATTCCTTATATCATAAGGGATTCGATGATGAATGTTATACGCATAGTTCTGCCAGACTGAAAATAGAAAGCCGCTTAATTACCATTATAGATTGTGTCAATGCGGCAAGAATCAACAGTGTTGTGGATGCCACGGTTTAGCAATAGTTATCTGTTTTCCAGTTTCTTAAAGATTTGGCCACTCTTCCTTCTCTTGTTGTTATATTATTTTAATGGAAATGTCAATAATTAGCCCTTTCCTGGTTTGACACAGTGTCCATAGGTAGTTTCAATGTCTCTTGAATGACATTACCACATGGAAACAGTTGTACAACTGCACATTATTACTATCCCTCGCACATCCATTCTTTACCACTTTCTTGTTAGTCGAACCAACGAACTTTATTTTCAGAGTGTTAAGTATTGGGCACGCAGGCCCGTCTAACATTATAGTCCTTCTTATCTCTGTCCTGTCATATATTATTATCCATTTTCACATTTTGTTTGTCGCTTTCGCCCGCCGTGAACTCAAGCATATTCTATACGCGAGTTACTAATTCTAACACACTGGACTGAATTTTGCCTGTGGATTAGCTTTCCATATTACTAGTGTCCCACGCCATCAGGCGAACCCACTCCGTCTTCTGAGGTTCTTGTAATTTAGGGCAACAAGTCAAGGAAGATTGAGACGAAATTTCCTTCAGATTTTGTTCCCACTCCAGCGGATCCAACTGAAAATAGTTAGTTAGTTTAAAATCAATTTTTATTTTTTAACGGGAGCATCAGAAACAGACGAGCAACGGGAACGGGAACGGGAGCATCAGAAACAAACGAGCAACGGGAACGGGAGCATCAGAAACAGACGAGCAACGGGAACGGGAGCAGGAGCCGAACGCGTACTTTGTGCGCTTAGAGAAATGTATTTGAATGTATTTGAATGTATAATGACTACTTATATGAATTAAATGAGACGATCCCCGCCAGGTGTCTGGCGACGCCGGGCCGGGTCAGCTATTTATATGTGTGTGTGTGTGTGTGTGTGTGTGTTTGTGCGTGCGTGTGTGTATGTGTGTGCGTGTGTACGTGCGTGCTTACGTGCGTGTGTGTGTGTTTTTGTGTGTTTGTGTGTGTGTGTGTGGTTCATTATTTCTTGTTCACCTGTCCAGTGGCGCATGTGTAAGATACGTACTTGAGCTTGTTCTCGTTATATTTCTTTGCAAGTTTCTAACATACTCCTTGTTCATCTTAGATCGTGACATTCATATTTTGCTCACCACCTTATTGAAATAGATGTGTAATGCCATACTGTTTTATGTGATATCGCGTGGCTCACGTATTCTCGCTACTTCTGTTTTAATGCCTACAATATTTCATTAACTTGCTGTACGCCACTCGTATTTTACCTAAGGAAAGCGATCTCCTTTATACAGAACCTTTGTTCTGGTGATGTATTGCCTCATCCTGCTGTGTTGCTCTCTGTGGCTGTCTATCCTCAACATTTCATGAACTGTCTTATGTTCACCGCCTTGGCTTATATATTATATTACTGATATCCTTTGTGTTTGTTGTTAATATCTTTGGACCTTAGCCAGCGATATTATTTATCACCATGTTTCTTATATTGATAACACATAGACTCTTCTATGTGAACATACGCAATCCCTTAGCGTTTTGTCACCGACTTGTATGGCTAGGAGGCATTAAACGCGTTTCACCAACACAAATACTGGCCTCGAAATCAACGGCAGACGATTTAAAAGCAGACAGTCTGGCGCGAATTTTTAACAAGTGTATGAATATTCGTCGTTTAGAAAGCATTAGTACAGTAATTCTCAACCGGTGGGGAATTCACCACCCCCCCCCACCCCCAGGGGGGAATTTTAGGATTTCCATGTGGAGGGGGGGGGGGGGGGGGAGGAATTAAGATTATTTCAAGATCGCGTTAATACAAGAACCGATTACTTGATATTGTTTTTCCCTTCATACTGTACGGTTCTGTACGTCTCGCCCTTCTAAAATTCAATTTATAAAGTAAGTAGACCCACAAATCATGTTTTATGTGGACGTCTAAACTTGTTTTAGTATGTGCTATTAAATTTAGCTTCCATTATTACGTATACTGTGTAGGGGCGGGGCGCGATTTTTAGGTAGGAAATACGAAAGGGAAGGGGGGGGGGTGACGTTCTGAAAATATAGTGAAGGGAGGCACGGGCTAAAAAAGGTTGAGAACCACTGCATTAGTACAACACTGAACATGAATTCGCCTAAAAAAATCACGAACAGCCAAAAGGTACTGGGGTTGACTGCAACGCCATGTAAAGGACACGCTGTTAGAGTTAAACCCCGCATTCGTTAATGCTTTCCTATCAACGTAGCCAATGAGGCATTTGCAGTGTTGACTTTCAGAGTGCGGCAATCCAGACATTTCATAATATTGTATGTTATTGTGTCTCTCGCTTCATTTCTTGTCTATGAACTTCATTACCGTGGTACATAGAAAACTGTGAACCCGACTCGCTACGTAAACCACGAAACAATTCTTGTATTGAAAGATGTCCGTCCTCCTGTGGCACCGAAATTCTACAGGACACAAGAGACACACGATCGGTTCAGTAATGAGGGCGTATCTCGCTTGGTCAGATAAGAAAGGCCCCGAAAAGCTCCTGTTATCTCCTAGGCTGATGTAGGTTAGGTTTCGGCTTAGAAGAGGATAGGTTCGTTCGGCGGCTGTTGGATTCCGCTTGCTGTTGGTTCAATAAGGGGTTTCGTACCAAAGGATTTATTTTGTGAGAGAGAGAACGAACGAACATGCTTTATTTCCAAAGGGTTAAGAATTAGGCACGCAAGCCTGTCTAACATTCTACATTCTATCACTCTCTTTCATACATTATTTCATCCACACATCATTCGAGGATAACTGAGAACAACACCAATATAAATGTTATGCATTATAAAGGCATGCAAACATGCAAAAATCACTACTACATGACTCACTAAAATTAATGAATGATGTGGCAGTTATTATTATGTACGCGGAACAAGCTGTCTACCAAAAGGGGACTGGCGTTTATACTTAGAGAGAGAGAGAGAGAGAGAGAGAGAGAGAGAGAGAGAGAGAGAGAGAGAGAGGGAGGGAGGGAAAGGGAGAGGGAGAGAAAGGAGGGAGTGAGAAAGGTAGAAGGAGAAGGAAAGACCCCAACGGGATTCACGATGGGACAGTTAACGTACACTTGACAGCAACATCTGGCTGATGGTAGAGACAGCGTGACCACGTGTGGGCTGTTAGTAATTAAAACTGTGTGCACACAACTCTACCGCCTTCGTGCGTTATCCATCACATTTACCCATTGCTCATATTCCATCAGGGTACAATGCGTCCAGTCAGATCTACAATACATATCACACATTACTGTTTGTATTGTCCTCCTGCTTTTGCCGTAAATCGTGGCAGCGAGGCGATGAATGTAGTTGTGTGTGTTGTAGTGCTACATAGAACCTGTACTTTTATATGGTTGTGAGACGTGTGTCATATGCTATATGACAGACTAGTAGCGAGAAACTGATGAGCAAGCGCATCAGCTTATATAAATAGAATAGCAAGAGAAATAAGCACGTTGTGGCACTGGTAAAGAACAAGTGCCACGTCATTGAAGTGCATAGGATAACAACGCAACGGTAGTGTTGGACACTTACTGCACCAGCTCTCATCTAGAGTAGACATCCAACACATTGCTCTACATTTCCACGACCAACCGCCACTCTTACAAGTAGGGACTTAGGCCACAGTTAGACACTTCACGTTCCTACATGGCCGGCTGCCGCCAGTGCTGACTGTTGCACTCTTCGTACGGGTGTTCTCTTGGCGCTTTCGCCAGTGAAACTCTGCGCTCAGGTCGGGCCATCTGACCACTACCTCGATGGGATTTGACGGTCGGAGGCCGTTGGCTCTCACCGCACGACTGCAGTAGATAGGAAACACCTTCGTCTAACACTCAAGCCAGGTATGAGTGTGTGATCTGTGAATGCAGTGCGGGAGTGTGAGATGACAGTGAAAGCGTGAAGACTGGATCTGCATAAACGCTCATTGCCGACATCTGTTGTTCGCCGGTGGTAAATACATACGTCGCCGTTCCCCTCATCGTGCTTTCGGGAGTTGTTATTGGATGAGAGAGTGTCGTGCCTTCCTGTGGTGTGTACAGTGTGAGGAGCAGACCTGCCGGGCTTGATCTGATGTTCTTCAGCTAAATCTCATGGATCATACCTGCGAGCCGGTGCTCAGGGCGCCAGCTGATCGGGGACTTATCGTTCAGTAGCGAGGCACCGATCGCTGCTCTGGCTCATTGAGTCGTCATCGCCTTGGGTACAACATAATTACAGTACAGTATGGCAATGTACCATTTCGCCTCGTGACAACGTGGACAATGAGCATACAAGCTGACAAACATCTAATGGCTGTGGCAATGTGGTTTCCGTGGATAATGCCGAGAATACCGTGGACACACAGAAAAACCAATAAGCAAGTCCTACAAGAATCAGATGAAAAAAGAGAAGAAATAAACTAGACGACGTGGCGACCACAAACACAAGAAATGAATTTGTCAGCTATGCTGGAACGCATTTACAAATGACACGGGATGTCAGCATGACCGAATGGATAAGAGAGGTCGCTATTAAACTTCCGGTTTGCTGATGCCGAGATAGTGGTTTCGACCTCTACACCGGTCAGTTGGACAGAAACACGTACAGTAACAATTAGGACAGAAACATGTACAGTAACAACTAGGACAGAAAAAATAAAACGTACAGTAACAACAAGGACATAAAATAAAAACATACAATGACAGTTACGTCAGAAACAAGTACATTAACAATTAGGACAGAAACACGTAAATTTATATCTGGGACAGAAATATGAATTGGACAATTAAGTCAAACAGTCACAGTAACAAATAAGACAGAAACAGTTACAGTAATAACTAGGTAAGAAACAGCTACAGTTTGATATAGTTACAGTAACAACTATGATATAAACAGTTACTGTAACAACTTGGATATAAACTGTTAAGGCAAAAAACAAGGACAAAAACATTTACAGTAATAGCTAGGGCAGACAAACGTAAGGTAACAATTGAGTCTTCTTCTTCTTCTTCGTTCATCCGGAGTTTTTTTCGGATGTGATTGCGTTGTGCCTGTTTACAGCAGAGCTGCGTTCTTGCGCCGTTAGGCCGACACATCCGACTTCTGCGGGCATTTGTTGACCGGGTTAACCTTCCCGGGGGCAATTGAGTCAAACAGTTACAGAAATAACTAGGGCAGTGTGTTGCAGTAACAGCTTGGGCAGAAAAATATAAAGGAATAATTGAGTCAAACAGTTACATGAACAAATAGAACAGAAACAGTTGCAGTAAAACTAGGGAAGAAACAGTTACATGAACAACTAGGGCAGAAACAGTTACAGTAACAACTAGGACAGAAACAGTTACATGAACAACTAGGGCAGAAACAGTTACATGAACAACTAGGGCAGAAACAGTTACAGGAACAACTAGGACAGAAACAGTTACATGAACAACTAGGGCAGAAACAGTTACTTGAACAACTAGGGCAGAAACAGTTACAGTAACAACTAGGACAGAAACAGTTACATGAACAACTAGGGCAGAAACAGTTACATGAACAACTAGGGCAGAAACAGTTACATGAACAACTAGAGCAAAAATACATAAAGGAACAACTAGGACAGAAACAGATACAGTAACTAGGACAGAAACAGTTACAGTAACAACTAGAGCAGAAATACATAAAGGAACAACTAGGACAGAAACCGATACAGTAACTAGGACAGAAACAGTTACAGTAACAACTAGGACAGAAATACATAAAGGAACAACTAGGACAGAAACAGATACAGTAACTAGAACAGAAACAGTTACAGTAACAACTAGAGCAGAAATACATAAAGGAACAACTAGGACAGAAACCGATACAATAACTAGGACAGAGACAGTTACAGTACAACTAGGACAGTCCGGTTAATTGTGGCTACACAAGTGACGCGCAGAAACCTGCCTGATCATACACTATGTACCTAGCAACGCACGGCGTGACAGCCGTGCTAGCGAAGTTGATAGCAATCTGCGCTGGTCATGTCTTAAACACGGATAGGCGCTGGTTCAACGCCGCTCGTCGCTGGCCAAAGTGAGGGGAAGCTTGGCCGCCTAGCCCCCCGTGCTTTCAGACCTAGACATTTTGATGACGTTATAGTACCACAGACCTATGTCAGGAAGCTGCTTAGAACCCTTTGTTTTTTCTAACGCACGGTGCGTTAGTCTGCAAATAACCAGCCACATTTACTTCGGGACAACAACGTTGAACCATTTCTTTGAAGCCCGTCATTGCAGGAATACCACCAGTAAAGCAATCATGCCAGAGCAAGCATCCAAGATGGAGAACCATCTCCGCCAGGCAATGAGATCAAACTTTTAATGAGTTCAGTTTGAAATGTATCTTGTCTTTGTTGACTATAGACACCCGATGTGGTATTTAACCATGACATTTATCTAAATAAATTTAAACGACCCGAGCAACCCGGTACTAGGAATGTGTCCGATCATGAGCTCGGAGGGCCGGAGGTTATTAGAATGTCCTGTGTTCATTTGCCACGTCGAGATCTGAGCCAATACCCCGGCATTCCGGCGGCGCTAAAACTGTTAGAATTAGGGTGCTTTAATAAAAACTATAGGTGTTTGTGTTTGGTAGTAGGGTGTTTCTCTCTCTCTCTCTCTCTCTCTCTCTCTCTCTCTCTCTCTCTCTCTCTCTCTCTCTCTCTCTCTCTCTCTCTCTCTCTCTCTCTCCGTCTCTTACATCGTTCTTACTCTCTCTTTCTCTCTCGCTTACATCTTTATAGCTCTCTTTCTCTCTGTCTCTCTCTCTGTCTCTCTCTCTTTCTAACTTTATTTTTCTCCCTTCCCCCATCTCTCTCTTTCTAGCTTTCTTTCTTTCTCTGTCTGTCTGTCTGGCTGTCTGTCTGTCTGTCTGTCTGTCTGTCTGTCTGTCTGTCTGTCTGTCTGTCTGGCTGGCTGTCTGGCTGTCTGGCTGTCTGTCTGTCTGTCTGTCTGTCTGTCTGGCTGTCTGTCTGGCTGTCTGGCTGTCTGGCTGTCTGTCTGTCTGTTTGTCTGTCTCGTTCTCCGTATGTGTATGTCGTCGTATCAGTATCGGTCTATTGTTTAAAAATACTGTCATTTACTGCCAACTGTTTTACTTGTGGTGTATGGCAAAGGGGTCGTTGAGCCTGAGGAATTAAAGGCCACCTGGCTAGTGCAGACGCCGCGAACTGTGCAGGTTAGAATTTTCGTTTTGCCCCCGACAGAAAAAAATCCCACACCTTACCGATGGATCGAACCCAAATCTCCCGAATGAGAGTCCGGCGTTCTAGCCACTCGGCTAGCCGCTCCTCTATTGTTTGCGTACTTAAAAAGGCCCAAGCCGCCAATATGTCAATCTTCCAACTTAGACGGTTGGGGTGTCTTTTCTGGATTCTTTCTCTCATATTCAGACTGCCTTCCCGGGCTTGTGGGCCACGCCTGCTCACCTGTTCGGTCGGGTTTGCTTGCCCTAGCCTTTGTTCTTACTAATGAATGACAATGGCCAACACTTTACTGACACCCACTTATGCATTTTACGGATATCCACCGGGGCACTCCTTCTTAGCTTTCACTCTCGGATCACCATCACATCTCCATTGCTTCCAGTGTCCCGCCTTACCTTCTTCCCCAATATGTTTCATGTACCACTCCCACTCATTTACCTGGGATTCTAACTGAACCATTACCATCTCCTACCCCGGTCTGCACGACACCACAGACTCCCACGGCTGTCTATATAAGAGTATCCAGGTGACATTCAGGTTAGTATCACAGCCTGGGTCTGTGAGATAAGTAGCAACATTTCTTTTCAAATATTTATTTTCTCTTCATTGTTCTCATTCCCCCCCCCCCCCCCCCCTTTCTTTACATTGTTCTCATCCTGTTCTTATGCATTAATGTAGTCACTGGAGGATTTTCTCCGTGATTATATGCTGTGCTGTACGACCGGTCTCTGTGGCTAAAGGGCTTGCGAACGCGGTTTGTGAGCCCGCATACCCGGGTTCGAAACACGGCGGTGCTGGTTTTTTCGAAAAAGGTATAGGGGCCGGTCGTTCAGAAAGCAATGGCAAACTACTGAACGTAACACTTGCCTAGTACATCAACAGCAGCTGAAAATGCTGGTGTTGACTGCAACGTCCCGTAAGGGATACGCAACAAATTTTAATTTTTGTGTACGTATTTGTTTGCTGATGAAGACTAGTCGCCGCAACGTCCTGTGTTTTTCGTAATTTTGCTCTGTAAAGCTGCATTGGATAGTGTGCCGCCCAACGGGCGCTGGAACTCAAATTATTCCTCCCCACGACGCTTGACGGCAGAAGTGGAAGATGATGATGATGATGATGACGAAAGCTGCATTGCTTTGTGTTATTTAATATTGCTTGTTCTTCAACAAGGCAGTGCTGGTTTGACATTTCGTGTGTCCTTCACGTAGAGGGAAGGCTTTTCATGATTTAATGGCCTCATCAGCCCGTTTTGTTTGCTCCCTAATTTTGCCCTGTCAAGCATAGATATTTTGTCAGATAGTTCATACCAATCGTGTGTTTTCAAGACATACTTGTCAATATTCATCTTTATTCTAGCGCTTCCAATTAAAATTATTTCAGTTCGAGCCATGTCATCTGTTTGATTTATCCCCACTGTTTCAATTCATTCATGTCAGTTTTGTAATTGTACAAGGGTCGTTTTATAACTTTTTGAAAGGTGTTAACTCTCCGCCATTACCACCTGTGAAGAACTTCCCAATGTCAAGGACTAAGTAGATGAGGTCTTTTTCAAGGGAGGTAATAAACTGTTGACATGTGTTGTCTCTCTTGCCCTTCCGGTATTCGGAATCGACTCAATTTTGAAGAGTGAGGTAGGTTGTGGATGGGTGTGTGGGGTGGGGGTGGGGGTGGTAGCTCCTTTTGTAAGTCAAGGTCAGCGTGGCCAATAGGTTAAGATCACTCACTCTTAAACTTCCTTTGCGCTGATGGTAGGGTGGTTGGCTCATTCCATACACCAGACAGTTTGGCTTAAAAGTTAACATCTCGTTCAGACAGCAACGGTAAACTGCTGGAAGTAACATTGACTAGAAAATCAGTCTGGGGTTTGAGGTTGATTGTGCTGTCCTGCAGGGACATGCAACAGTAGTAATACTCAGCATATAGCTGCGATTGCTTATTGCCTCTATTCACACTTGTAGTTCACTTACCTATCACTGTCAAACAAAGAAATTATTGTTACATACCTATAAAATGGATAACAGGCAAAAAGAAATAAATATTTATTGGGCGCCGGACGCATCTGGGGGCGGGAAAGACGCGTGTTTGTGTGTGTTGCCATGGAAACCATGGTAACGCCAGAGCGTAGACGGAGCTACCACGAGTCGGGGAAAGACTTGGGGTGGCGCGAAATAAGCAAACAATAGTTAGTTAGTTAGTTAGTTAGTTAGTTAGTTAGTTAGTTAGTTAGTTAGTTAGTTAGTTGACAGATCATCCTCATTGCATATCGAACTATTCAGTCCATAAGTGCTCGGATCCCCTCCTCAGCAAATCTCGCAGCGTATAGCGGCTAACGATACCAGTTCTGTGTTGGTTTATCAATCTTCTTTGGCTTCCTGCGTAGTAAAAGATTTGCTGTTCTCGCAGTCTGACCATGGTTGCAGATTCGCAGTCATCACTTGGCTCTCGCACAAGTCTTACTACTCGTAGAGCATTCAGAATGTCAGCCTGGTCCATGGCGCGTCCGCCCTCCACCTTAGCCTTACCTGCGAGCTTGTCAGCCCGCTAATTTCCTTGTACTCCCGTATGCCCTGGCCCGAAGATGAAACTAATCTTTGTCAGCCGAGACCGCTCCAGAGACAGAAACCACTCTCTTCGGATCCACCCCACCTCTATCATCTTGAGCATGTGTAAGCAAACAATACAATAAAGAAGAAAACCTACTTAAAATAACTGAAAAAGTAAATTTAAGGCACCCAGCAGCCAGGAGGTCTCTGCAGTATTCTAAACGTAATATTGAATTTAAATTGTATCACAAAGTCTCGTGTTCCATATGTTTTATCAAGCAAATTCCAGTACCGTCGGCGGGTTTGATGGACTGATGTCTCAGGTCGGATCCGGCCCGCGCGCCATAGTTTGGTGACCTCTGGCTTAGTGGATAGCGCAGTGGCTTGCCAGCCGTGGGTTTCAGCTAATAACTTTCTTCTCTTTCTCTTTTCCACGGAGAGTGCCTCACGCCTGGTTATTCACCTGAAAGAACTGTGTATCCGACTTCGGCATGCATCTACATCAGGTATGCTTCCTCTAGACAGATTCCGTCCAGTGTAACGGGCTCTTTGCCACAGCAGTGGCTTTAAGGTCTACTATTTGTGATTTCAACTGCCGTGGAGATGTTTATAGTGCACATCTTGATCTTAGACCTCCTGTTTTTCACCCTTATTCGATTAGATGGTAACTGACTGGCGGGTTGATTAGATGGTAACTGACTGGAGGGTTGATTAGATGTTAACTGACTGGAGGGATGATTAGATGTTAACTGACTGGAGGGTTGATTAGATGTTAACTGACTGGAGGGTTGATTAGATGTTAACTGACTGGAGGGTTGATTAGATGTTAATTGACTGGAGGGTTGATTAGATGTTAACTGACTGGAGGGTTGATTAGATGTTAACTGACTGGCGGGTTGATTAGATGTTAACTGACTGGAGGGTTGATTAGATGTTAATTGCCTGGAGGGTTGATTAGATGGTAACTGACTGACCTAATTCTAGCCAATACGCAAATGTTTATCGTGCACAGCTAGCACTTAGACCTCCTGTTTTTCGCCCTTATCAGAGGATACTAGGTAACAGTTCTCACTAGCCCCGAGATCAGGACGAGTGGTAACATTATATACCAATCGTTATTGGCAAAATGTCCAGTCCTATCTCAGAATCGAATCCGATGACTTCTGAACCTGAGACAGAACCCGCTACCCCTCAGCCGCTGCCCCGGTTAACTCTCTCCGATAAAGTGTGTTAACGTGTTAACTATCTCCGATAAAGTATGTTAATGTTTAACTCTCTCTGATAAATGTGTTAATGCGTTAACTCTCTCTGATAAAGTATGTTAATGTATTAACTCTCTCTGATAAATTATGTTAATGTGTTTATATAATTACTGCCTGGCGCTGTGAACGAGGGGCAGTGAACATGTTTCATAATTCTCCGACATCCCGAGTCGAAGGTTTGAAATCTACCTCAGAGGATTTGGATGCAGGTCTCTTGCGTTGGTTTCGATTATATGAGCCTCGTTCGTTAAGAAAGCAATGGTAAACTGCCATCTGTCATCTACTGCCTATAGTACCTTGCGGTATAAGGATTGGGGGGGGGGGGGGGGGGGGGGGGGGGGGGGGGGGGGGGGGTTCTGGAGTCTAAGTAATTAAGGCGCCTGGCTAGTGCAGTCGCCGCGAACTGTGCAGATTAGTGTTTTCTTTTTTGCCCCGGACAGAAACAAATCCACACCTTACCGAGAATTCGAACCCCTGTCTCTCGAATGAAAGCCCGGCATTCTATAAAATTTGCCTAGCAAATAAGAAACATTCGACACATGCTGGCGTTGATTGCGACTTTCTGTACAGGACAGTCAGCTAATTTTAACAACCCGTAACTGGGCAAGTTAATAGTGAGAACAACTCATAATACAGTTGTTGTTGTTTTTCATATTCTTTTTACAGGTCATCGCAGTCAACACCAGCATTTCTGTCGCTGTGATCTCTTGACAAGATCACGTTCAATAGTTTGCCATTGCTTTCTGAACGACCGGCACCGATACCAACGCTAAACCAACACAACGCGGTCTGCTGCCAAATCGCACGCAGCTTGTTTCGAACTCGGGTATACGGGATTACGAACCGCGTCGGCAATCCATTAGCCACGGAGACCGGCCATAATACAGTATGTGAGTTAAAATGCCCCTTTACCCAACGTTGTTAGCCACGCGGACTATTTTTTCTGAACTTCTTGCCAAACTCGTCGTTTGGACAATTTTGTCCGGGCGCCAAATGTTGGCTTTGTTTACAGCTAATTTACGACCTTGTCCCCACGTGCGGGCTGTTAACAAAGCGAACTTTTTTGCACTCATTCATCCCGGTTGACATCCAGGCGACGAATGTGCTCGTTGAATATTATGTAAATAACATCCACAAGACGAGGCATGAAGATGGCCACGCTTAATGAGTGATAAGCTCCAAGGGGACACTCCGAAAGCGTGCCTGAGGGTTGAAAAGTATGTCACTGGCTGATTCAACGTCTTTGAAAAGTCATTCAGACACGAATATGTTTCTGATCCTTGGGTTGGAATGTGTGCATTTATAAGTGTGCAACTTTTGACCGTGTTCATAAATATCAATATAAGCGAACGCCTGCATTGATATAAGAACTGAAAGAGAAAAGCAAACAGCATAAATAGAAAGGTCCTTGCTGTGTCACAGGTGCGGCCTGAGTTACCGTATGTCTTTAGTCTGGTTTTGTGTGGTTTTTACAGTATGACCCCGTTTCATACCCGGGTGCCTCCATGAGTTCCTTAGTCTTTTCCCAGAGAACAGACAAGGAGATTCTCATGACAGTGCACGAATACCTCATGTGTTTCGCCCTTATCTGAGAGGCTTGATATTAGGCAGAACCGTGTGGAACAACACGCGATACAAACATTGTAAAATAAAGTTTGAAAATGTTCTCTGGTAGTGGAGTATTTATCCTAGTTTATAAATAAATAGACACATATTGTTTAGCGCTCAGAGAAGTAAGAAGAAGGAAGTAGAAACTAGAGGACGCACTTTGTTTTGTTTTGTTCGCATATCCTTTTACATGACATCGCTGTCAAGATCAGCATCTTTCAGCTGATTGTTGATTTCTTGGCAAGATTACGCTCAGTAGTTTGCCATTGCTTTCTGAGCGACCGGCTCACATACCCCGTAAGTTACCGACTCGGAGAGAACCGCTACCAATTCTCGTTCACGTCACGTTACTCATGAGAGTATACGGGATTACGGAGAAAGTCGTGTAACACCTGGACCAGGGAGACCGGCAGAGGACGCACTAGACAACATAAAAATTGAAAGCTATAGTTACCGACCGGGATTCGAACCTGTCACCCCCAGATGATGACGGCATCTCGCTGCAGAAACAAGTGTACTTCGTCACATGACCAACTAGACAGCTCTGGGCATGCGTCCGAATTACACTTGCTTCTACAGCCAGGCGCCGTCGTCATTGTGGAGGTGATAGGTTCGAATCCCGGTCGGCAACTATAGCTGCTTTACATTTGTATGTCGTCTAGTCTCTACTTCAGCAGTTCTCAACTAGTGGGGACTTCCACACAATCACAGATTGGCAGACGTAAAAAAGACTTTAGGCACCATATCCTGGTTTCCTATTGAGCGTTTTGTTTGATGAAGCACAATTTTCCGGCATTCTGGTGTCGTGTATAAAGTGACAATTATTTTGACGTTTTAACTGTTTATTTATTATAATATGATTAATTTGGTGTGTTAATACAATAATGTACTATAAAAAATGCATCTTTTGAGGCTGACAATTTTGGAAAGTGTGAATTCTACTTTCGTTCGCTGGAAAGGGGGGAATGACATCCTGACATATGGTGAAAGGGTGCATGGGCCAAAAAAGGTTGAGAACCACTGCTCTGCTTCCTTTTCTCATTTCTATGAGTACTAAACAATACATGTATGTGTCTTTATTTATAAACTGTCTTAGTGCCTCAGCGGGTTCTTCATTGATATTTATCCCAGTCTTGTCCATTCTCAGTTGAGGACTCCTAGTGTGAACGGGTGCACCCGGGTACTCCCATGTTATGTTTCTTAACTCATTAACTCAAGGTAAAGTATTGTTTTGTTTGTTTGTTTTGTCGTCCCCCCCCCCCCACCCCCCCCCCCCCCCGCTTGCTCGCTTTTGAATTCAAGCAAATCCATATACACTTCTCAAGTAGCGCTGGGCTTAATTTAATTTTGCTGTGGATTACATTTTCCCTATTAATAGTGTCCCTCGCCATCAGGCGAACCCACTCCGACTTTAGAGATACTTGTAATTAACGTCCCCAAGTCAAGGACGACAGGTCAAAATTTGTGTCCAACTGTCCGTTGTAGGAGTTAAACCCCTCACCTCGGCTTCATGATACCGGATGTTTAAGAACGAGCGTTATCCATTCGACCATGCTGACATGCGTAAAAGTAGTTTCATAGTAGATACTGTCGTTGGGGTATGAAGTGTTGGGATTTCACGTATTACAAGTCAAGTACATGAGGTGGGGTATGAAGTGTTGGGATTTCACGTATCTTCTTCTTCTTTGCGTTCATACGGAGTTCATCATATGTAGTTAATATCCATCGGCATAGCACTTGGGGTCAGTGGGACACTCAAACTCCCCCACCACGGCAAGATGGAGACACATCGGGGGATGATTTCACGTATTACAAGTCAAGTACATGAGGTGGGGTGTGAAGTGTTGGCTCTTCACGTATTATAGGTCAGGCATTTGAGGTGGGGTGTCCAGTACCCTTTCTCGCTGACACTCTTTCCCAAACAGACTGATTGACTGAATGACTGGCACCTTGCCGTCTTGACAGACGATAGTTTGATTTATTTGGTTGTTTCGGGATTTCAAGACAATAGTTTGTTACATTGTGTTTCAACCAAAAAAAAAAAAAAAAGGATACCTCTTCATAGCTCAAAAACTGGGCTGAATTGTAGAGACCATGTGTTGCCCATGCAGCACGATCCCTCTTTCCACCTGCCTAGTTTACTCCAGAGCAACAATTCCCCTAACATTGTCTAGTACTCATTACTAACCAGCACGAAGATGGACACAGGACATTGCAGGCACCTTTAGCATGAGGGTGCGCTTGGCGAGAGACATGGCCAAGGATCGAGAGGCTTTTCGCCATGCCGTGATGAGAGCGACGTTGTGCGATAGCCTGACGTGAAGATGACTCATTTGTGTGATGCTTAGTTCAACCCCAGAACAGCCTTGACAATAGTCAGGCCTCTGCTGGGTCATGAATCCGGGTAACTGTCTATGCAGGGAAAGGCGCTGGCCACTATGCCACCTCGGCTACCTCATTAACAACGTGAGTAAAGGAATACTGTAGCACGAGTAATGTATTAGCAGGTTTGAACCAGAGACGTCAGTTATGTCAGCTGTAGGTTTTCAGCTCCCGTCCACATGGTGTCTGTTGGGGATATCCGATACATTAGTAGAAGTTATAAAGAAAGGACCCTTTTACCCGACTTGAAACGTATTGACAAGCACCATGCTGTCTTGACTGGCACCATGCTGTCTTGACTGGCACCATGCTGTCTTTACTGGCACCTTGCTGTCTTGACTGACACCTTGCTGTCTTTACTGACACCTTGCTGTCTTTACTGGCACCTTGCTGTCATTACTGGCACCATGCTGTCTTGACAGACGATAGTTTGTAAAATAGAGTAATACCTCTCCATGGCACACAGCCTGGGCTGAGTTTAGAGACCACGTGTTGCCCATGCAGTATGATCTATCTCGACATGCCTAGGTTATTCCAGAAGAAAGGTAGCAGCAATGCATCTGGAACAAGACAAACTGCAGAAGATGCAGGATCACCAAAGCTATGCTCTAACTGTCCGCCTGTCTTCTTCTTCTTCGTTCATCCGGAGTTTTTTTCCGGACGTGATTGCGTTGTGCCTGTTTACAGCAGAGCTGCGTTCTTGCGCCGTTAGGCCGACACATCCGACTTCTGCGGGCATTTGTTGACCGGGTTAACCTTCCCGGGGTCCGCCTGTCTGATTTCAATCCTACATCAGTTACCCATCAAGACTTAGGGCCTGGTCTGCCCTGCCATGACATTTAGTCTTTAGGTTATATTTCCTCGCACTAGGGTAATGCGTGTACCCTCTCATTTGAGCTCTTCCGATTGAAGCCTTTGGCACAATGTGGGCTGTCGGGTTTGGTAAGCGCCGCATAACATTCGGCGCTAACAGAAAGCAGGTACTACCACCTACAGTCAGTCATACGGTAGCTCAATCATATCTGACTGATACTTGACTTAGTTAAAAGTATTAGGCATGTGGTTATCTTCTTCTTCTTTTCGTTCATCCGGAGTGTTTTTTCAGATGTGATTGCGGTGTGTCTGTTATGCGCCCTTGGGCCGAAACCCGTAGGCCAACACATCCGACTATGGCGTGCTTTTTTGACCAGGTAGCATTCCTGGGAGACTCTCACTTTTGTGGTGCCATCTAGAACCCATCTGGCCAAGGTTGAACAGTCGAAGACAACGGTCATCCCTCAAAGGAAGGCAGGGACAGTCCATAGCATTTTCCGCCATCCAAGGCTGCTTCCATAGTTGCAGGGCCGACACATAGCGCCCTGGTTCTGGGCTCACCGAGGGCTCACGTCCTGCTCATGGCTGCTTTAAATCCTCACTTCAATATATTGGTCATTTCGTTTGCCCCGGGCCATTCCCGCACAAACCAGACAGGGTTGCAGACGGTATCCACTCAGCGAGTTTTCGGACATGTGCTTGTCGTTGCGCCCGTCAGAGCTGTTCCAGGCACGACAGACATTCGGAAAACTACCTAGTCAGAGCTGTTCCGAACAAGAGCGGCATTCGGAAACTAGGTAGTCAGAGCTGTTCCTAGCACGAGAGACATTCGGACGAGACATTTCACTCGGACGTAATTGCGTAGTGTCAATTTTTAGTTTGCCACCCGTAGGACGACACTTCCGACTTCCGGCGGGCATTTTTTAATGAGGTTAGCCTTCCTCTGGTTTCGAGGCACGTTAGACTGTTGTGATGTCGCCAACATCTCAGCTGGTCAAGATAGTACGATCAACAACATCGCGGTCGGCCCTTAAGAGAAAGCAGGGGCAGACCATGGGCATTCCCTCGCTATCCAAGGAGGCTTCCATAATTGCAGAGCCGGCACATATTGCTCTGAGACTGGGCTCACCCGAGGAGTTGCCACGTCCTGCTCATGGCTGCTTTAGTTCCTCACTTCCATGTGTTGGGCATCTCGCTTGCCACTGATCGCTCAAGCACACACCAGCAGCTGTCAGACTGCAAGCGACATCCACTCGGTAAGCTTTTACTTTTGACTTCAGACCACGCAATAGGTTCGCTCGCCGTGCGTTCCATTTCGCGTCATTGAGACGTTCTTCCACTTTTGTCTACACTCTCTATGAGTTAGATACAGACAGTTTTCGTAACCATTTCCTTCGACTGGGGCACTTTTCTGACTTTTTGTACTCGCTCACAAGGTAGGCTACATGTGCTGCCGGCTCAGCACCTTACCTTCGTGCAGCAGTGAACGAGAAACGGCCTGGCCCTCTCATCCGGGAATCTCTCATATCCCCCAGCTGAGAGCCTTCGAACATGTATCAGACCTGAGCATGTAGCTTGCTCAGTATCACGCCTCTATTTTTCGGTAGGAGGGTATTGGCCCGGCTCTCAGATCCGAGGGTTTGTGGCTTAGGGGCGTTCAGCCACAGCCCTCGACAGGGAGCCTTAAGAGTTTTGTCAGGACCAAGAACTTCTGCCTTCGTGCACCTGATTTAAATTTTTGACTGCTATCCTCAGTCTACCTGCAGAGCAGCAGGTTGTGTCTCTCTTAGTCTGGTTCCTATCCCATTAGCTGTCCGATATGTAGTTTTTCATCCATCGGCAAGCAAATGGGGTCGATGGGACACGCAAGCTCCCCCACCACGGCAAGGTGGAGACACATCGGGGGAGGCATGTGGTTATTATAAGTTAGTTGTATTACTGTAATAGTAATAGTTTTACAGAACGTTGCAATTAACCCTAGCATTTATTAACTGTGTGTGATTTACTAACAATATGTGTTCAGTAGTTTGACATTGCATTATTAAGGCGATGCTAACCTGAAAAAATTTCGGTTTTTTGTCAATTTGGCTAATTTTGGAATAGTTCATTTTTAAACACCTTATCATGTCTTCTATCAGATTTAGTACTTGTTTTTCATTAAAAACTGTTATTTTAATGCAATATTCATGTATTACTGAACCCACTATAGGTGTAGAATTGTCTACTTATTGAAAATTGGTACCGAATTGACGATTTTTAAACCATAGCAACGATATCTCGGCGACACACTACATGGAAGTTTGAGATATCCCTGGAAAGGTCACGACATCCCGTAACTGTTCGTGAATCTTCGGGTTTGTCTAATCGGAAGCTCTTCTGTGTACAACAGTTTGTTTGGTATCTATAATCTTCCGGAAACTTCCATATATGGAACATGTCAACAATACGGCAACAATGCGCCGCCCCCGATGGCTGAAATGGATCACGTGGTTTGAAATGAGCCGGGAGAGATTTGGAAGTAGTAGCAATAGTAGTAGTAATAGTAGGTAAGTAGCAATAGTAGGTTAGTAGTAATAGTAGGTTAGTAGAAATAGTAGGTTAATAGTTAAGTTTTAGTCCTCCGTTTTACTCCTAATTCAAGTCAAGACTGAGTCCGGAGAATCACAGCTCAGTGCACGAACTCCGTAGAACCGGCGAGGATCCTGAAATATTTTGGGTAGATGTTTAACTCGAAATTTTGCCTGGGCAGAGCCGTTAGGCTACTCTTTTCCGATTTCCAACTGTCAAGGGATTTTTTACGTGCGCAACAATATACACGGGCGTCTGATCTCACTACCCAGAGACCAGGGGACATTTTGTTACTAGAAGTCGACGTGAAAAAAATTCCGGTCCTGACTGGGGCTTGAACCCGGGACCTACAGCACTCGAGGCGGGCACCATAGGTTAGTAGTAATAGTAGGTTAGCAGTAGTAATAGTGCTAGCCCCATTTTTGTTATAGACAAATCCGCACTCCTTTGGTGAGATGGTTAATACCACGTTGGTGGCCTATACATCCATTTATTTTACATTGACCAGGGAGGGCAACCTGTCGTCCTGCTCAGATTACAAGCCAGATTATCAGTATCGATCAAATCCCGCTGCCGGACAAGCCCTATTGTCAGCTCTGTCGGCCGGACAATGCTGACCATCTGTCACAGCCAGATCCCTTCACTAGAAAAACAGGTCTAACAGTTGACTAGGAAGGAATAGAACTACCGTAAGCAGGATTACAATGACTTTGGTAGTGACATTTTTATCTGGCCCCGAATCATAACCCGGTGAACGTAGAACATGATTTCGTTATAGCTCGCCTGTCAGAACAAAAAAGTGGTGGAGTCTGCTCGTTGAAAACCTATGACTGGTCAGACATTGGCGTTCGAATCTTATCAGGGAATTAATCAACCATTCACTGTAGGACCCCAAGCTAGAGGCTGTCTGTTGGGGATCTAAGATTGGTAACTAACAGCAGTTAAAGTATGATAAAATCAGTGGAACTGCGGTAAAGCTGTGGAAATGTAAACAATATAAAACAGCACGAAGTAATGCAGGTTTACTGAGCACAAATATGGAAAACAAAGGACGTTGCGGCGACAAATCTTCATCAACAAACAAAGCCTGCCTGCCTACCTGCCTACCTACCTACTTACCTACCTACCTACCTAATACCTACCTACCTAATACCTACCTACCTATCTACCTACCCACCTACCTGCCTGCCTGCCTTATGCCTACCTACGCACTCACCTACCTACTTACACTTACATACATACGTTCGTAGTACCTACCTACTTACCTACCTACCTACCTACCTACATCATCAATTCATTCATTCATTCACTAGCATGCCCATTGCAGAACTTCGCTCCCATAACAACCTTCCGGAAAACCTCTTGACCATAAGCAAGATGTCCCGCGTCCGATACACCCATCTGGAGATCATCCGCCACATCCTGCACCATTCTTCTCTTTGGCCTTCCTCTCCCTCTCCTACACACATACCTACCTACATATCTCTGTCTGTCTGTCTGTCTGTCTGTCTGTCTGTCTGTCTGTCTGTCTGTCTGTCTGTCTGTCTGTCTGTTTCTCTGTCTGTCTGTTTCTCTCTCTGTCTCTCTCTCTCTCTCTCTCTCTCTCTCTCTCTCTCTCTCTCTCTCTCTCTCTCTCTCTCTCTCTCTCTCTCTCTCCTGCCAGCCTGCCTGAATGTCTCTGTCTATCTACCCCAAAACCAATCTGTCTACCAGTTCACTCTCCAGATTGCTTATCGACACATAAGCTGCCTATATTCCATGTCTATGAACG
>JACEFZ010002688.1:152500-197222 GCA_014155875.1 Cepaea nemoralis
TCTCTCTCTTTCGCCCTCTTTCTCTCTTTCTTTCTCTTCCTCCCTTTTTCTCTTCCTCTCTCTCTCCCTATCTCTCTCCTTTTTTCTCTCTCTCTTTCTCTCCCTCTTTCTCCCTCTTTCTCTCTTTCTTTTGTCTCTCTCTCTCTTTTTACTTCTCTTTCGCTCTCCCTCTCTTTCCCTCTCTTTCTCAATCTCTGTCTCTTTTTTCGCGCTCTCTTTCTCTCTCCCTCTCTTTCTCTTCCTCTCTCTCTGACTCTTCTTCCCTATCTTTCTCTCTCTTTTTCTCTCCCTTTCTCTCCCTCTTTCTCTCTCATTCTCTCTTTCTCTCTCTTTCTGTCTCTCTCTTTCTTTCTCTCTTTCTCCCCCCCCCTCTCTCTCTTTCTCTCTCTCTCTCTCTCTCTCTCTCTCACACACACACACACACACACACACACACACACACTCGCGCTCGCTCACAATGCGAAACTGGATTAAAGGAGAAATCGGGAAAAAAAAGGTGTCAAGTTACACGCAATAAAAACTAGATAGGTGATAAATAAGGATACGATACGACACAGGTGAAAATATTCAGTAACAGGATTTACCTATCATCAAGTTGTGCATTTTATAAATTGTAAATTAGGCATTGGTGTCATATTTAAGAATTAGAACATCGACAGAGAACACCAGCAGATTTGCTGAGGCCGATAGAATGTCACTTAATTGTGTATAATTTTAGATACCTGGAGATCTTCTTCTTCTTCTTCGTTCATCGGAGGTTTTTTTTCGGATGTGATTGCGTTGTGCCTGTTTACAGCAGAGCTGCGTTCTTGCGCCGTTAGGCCGACACATCCGACTTCTGCGGGCATTTGTTGACCGGGTTAACCTTCCCGGGGCGATACCTGGAGATGATACCACTTAATGCGTACATTTTTTTTTCTTGGACCCCGTTTACTTCTGCCGGGTAATTGTTGTAGTTTCTACAAGATCTAAACAACGCTCTGCTGAAAGAGACACAGCTAAATGAGATAACACCCGGTGCAATGAAGTCTATTCTATACCTTTAATTTCCCTCATTCCCACTTTACAAAAATCATCGAAGAAGACGCAATTGGTAGTCCAATGCAGCTGTTTGCAGATCTTATATTCCAAGCTACAGACCTGAACACTGATAAATGTAGTCACTCAAGCAGTACTCTGTTGCAACTATCTAAGCTCTTATATTCCAAAATTCCAAATTAAAATGACACGCAATAAGAAGAATATGTACGGCAGAAAACTTGTTCCTGATACACCAACTTCTTCCAGAAAAGATCTCACAAACCCGCGTCATGTGACAACAAGGCATGACCCTCAACTCACAGGTAGCGGAATCCAATTGAAACAAGAGAAGAAGAAAACAGAGACAGACATCTTGAATAAAAGGACCACCGGATTGGTATTGACCTAGCAACCCAATCCAAAAGTACACAATAGCCCGTTTCTCCCAATTTGGACATAGTCGGCTCATATATCATACCTATTTGATACCGAGTTCAGTTACGACCTAAAAGTCGCTACAACATCATGCACGCCAAATACATGGACGTTAGGTTTCCCCTATGCTCCAGATCTCCCATTGTCGGTTTTCATAACGCAGGACTTCTGTACCCACACTTGAGGTCCGTACTTCAGACACGGCTCAGCGCTGGGAACCAATTTAGACCAACTAACGCTTGTTCTGACCCTCGTGGTTTGGCAGGGGGAAAAGAAAAACAACACTGGAAAGTAATTTGAGATGGTTCATATAATAGAAGATATAATAGCAGATACTGGGGGATCCTGTAGCGGTAGTTGGGGATTTGACTGTGGACAGGGAGTATGGTTGACTGTCTGTACTTTGGAGGGTATGGTGGCTCAGTGGTTAGAACGCCTGTTTTTGGCTTGGATATGTCTGGTTCGAATCGTGGTGTGGATTGTTACAAATAGGAAAAGAATGGTATAATCCCCAAACTACAAAAAGCCTTGCGAAAACTGACCAGTGAAGTGCAGTACCCTGAAGTGGGTTGTGGTTAGTTGGAAGTCCAGTGTTCAGTGAAGTGTGGTTATGTGGAGTCTGGTTAAGTGGAGTGTGGTTAAGTGAAGTGAAGTTAAGTGAAGTGTAGTTAAATGAAGTGTAGTTAAGTTAAGTGTAGTTAAGTGAAGCATGGTTAAATGAAGTGTAGTGAAGTTAAGTGGAATGTAGTTAAGTGGAGTGTGGTTAAGTGAAATTAATTCAGTGAAGGGAAATCCAGTGAAGGGAAATCCAGTGCAGTAAAGTGAAGTGTAGTGTAGTGAAGTGAACTTACGCCACAGTAATTACGGTACAGTGAAATCAAGTGAACTAAACTATCAGGAATTGCACTGGCGTGAGGTTCAGTACCGTCAACTCAAGTGAAGTCAATTCAAGTTAACTCAAATGAAGTCAAGTCAAGAGAAGTCAACTCAAGTGAGGTCAACTCAAGTTAAGTCAAGTCAAGTCAAGTCAAGTCAAATGAAGTCAACTTAAGTGAAATAAAATCAAGTGACGTCAACTCAATTGAAGTAAAGTAAAGTGAAGTCAACTCAAGTGAGTCAAGTCAAGCCGTTTCAAGTGAAGTCAAGTGAAGTTAAGTCAAGCGAAGTCAACATAAGTGAAGTCAAGTCAAATGATGTCAACTAAAGTGAAATCAACTCAAGTCAGGTCAAGTCAACTCAAGTCAGTCAAGTCAATTGAAGTCAACGCAAGCGAAGTTAACTCTAGTGAAGTCAAGTCACATGAAGTCAACCCAACTGAAATCAAGTCAAGTGAAGTCATCTCAAATGAAGTCAAGTCAAGTGAAATAAAGTGCCGTAGGGCGAAGTACAGTACTGTATGACGAACAGAGGCGTGACGAGACGAAGAGAAGTGAAGGACTCTTCTCAAGTCAAGAGACCAATAGGTATATGATGTTAGCACTATACTTCCATAGACCAATAGTCGCACGGCAAGTGACCTGCTCAATATCAATACCACAACCTTTACTTCCCATACCGCTTCTTGGTACACATTTTAGACTGGGTCAACCTGGCAGACCAGATCAATTTACATAAAATAACAATAAACCTCGTGATATTTTAAATATTTTCATATTTTTTTTTTATTGTGATCTCTTGTTAACACATAGCGTTGTTAGCCACGAAAAATATCTTTTGTTTTAGTTTAAATTCAGAGGAAAATAAAAACGAGTTTGATATTGTTTTTCCTTTTATCATGGCGGAGAATTGCTATGATTCTCTTGCAGTCTCGCACCATACAGAATTTGTAGTCTTCTGCAGGTTTCATCGCAGTGGAGGCTATAGTAGATGCTCCCCGGGCTAATAGATTAGTGTCTGTTTTCTGCGGTTCCCGGCGAGGAGGTGAAGAGAGGTCTTGGTCCGTATCATGACTGACCATGGCAAACCAGCCTGTCTACATCCTATATTCCATGCTAAGGGAACTATCATCATATGCTCCAGGACATCCGTCAATGAACACCGGATTCTCTACATCCCCTATTTCTGGTCAAGGATCCTATTATAATGCTTTTCAGGCATATCAATCGCTGACGGTACAAGCTTATCAATTAGCAATGTTTACCTCTTCTGTCCTAAACAGTACTGGATTCTGTGAAATGTAAGGCAGCTAGTACCTTTACATGGAAGCAGTCAGCGGTAGAGCAGCGACCAGGAAGCTTATCTGACGGCGAAATGGCCATGTGTTTGCATCCCCATGGAGTCGGATTTTAAAGTTCACCTGGGCTCAATGGTCAGTCAGTTGCATATCCTTTACAGGACGTCGCAGTCAACTCCAGAATTTTTTTGTCTGTTTGTGATTTCTTGGCATATTTACGTTCAGTAGTTTGCCATTGCTTTCTGAAAGCCCGACACTCATGCCATTTATACAAACCGACGCCAGGCGGGCTGCTGCCAAATCTCCTACCAAAAGGTGTTTCCGAACGCGGTATGCGGGATTACGAATTGCGTACGTACGCCTTCGCCACGGAGCCGGCTACTATACCCCAGGCGTGTGAAGTAATCATGTACTGTTGTTTTTACTTTTTTATTATTTTTTTTTCGCATATCCTATTACAGGACATTGCAGTCAACACCATAATTTTTCAGCTGCTGCCTTTGTCTTGGCAAGTTTTACGTTCAGAAGTTTGTCATTGCTTTCTGAACGACAGGCTCACATACCTCTGTAAGTAACCAGCGCGACGCGATCAGCTGCCGAGTCTCGGACAGCTGTGTTTCGTAGTGAGTCCTTAACCCCTTGCCAGAGAGACCAGCTGTTTTTACTTTACCTACTTATATTTACACGTTCTTTGGAACCGCTGAATTGAGAGCCTTATATTTCACTACACTCTGGGTGCTTCAGTTTTGTTTCATATTCCTTGCGTTAAATTATTATATGTCCTTGCGTTGATTTTTTACGAAATTGTATGGGCGCCGGTCGTTCAGAAAGCAATGGCAAACTACTGAACATAAAACTTGCCAAGATATCGTAACAGCAAACTATGCTAATGTTGACTGCGAAGTCCTGTAAAGGTTATGCAACTAACTTTCAAAATATATTATACCTTACTGCAGTTACTTTATAGCAACTTTTGCTTTTGGTTGGTACTATTATGATTTGCTGTTTATTACAAGAGTTGTCTCCGCAACGTCGTCTGTGTTGTTTATATCTCTTTTGTAATTTTGTAAAGTGGATGTTCTTCATCCCCCCCCCCCCCCCCCCATGTTTAATTTACATACTGCACTAATAGCGAAGAAGATGGTGATGGCACCCTGCGCCGGAACCAAATTTGCTGCACCGGAAAACCAGCTCAGTGAGTGATTTACGAACTGTTTTTATGCCCGGATGAAATCTGAGAAAGATGATGTCGTCTGACATTCGTGTTTATATTGCCTCTTTGAAATACCCAGATGAGAAACAATAAAAACGGCAGTAAAACGATAGATAGAGTTTCTGGCTGACATAACCTCACACATTTAAAAAATCTGCCAACTCCTCGTAGAGTTCACAGGGGCAGACTCATAGCTCATGTTTTGCCGACGCTGTATCAAGTTTTTGAGGGTGATGCGTTGTAATTCTCTCATGGTTGTGTGTACCTCTGTGAATTCTCGTGATCTTGTGAAGTGTTAGGGCGTTGTTGTGTGCATGGATAAAGGTAGCTCTCCTTACAGCTACTGTCGTTTCCATGGGAGGTGATAGACTGTCAAAGATTATGGCCATACGGCAAACATAGCTTCATAGCGGCTTTTCTTTCACATACAATTACCGTCATGTTTTGAAAACTGGCTGGTAGCCATTCTGCATAAGGGAATAACAGATTCCATGGGGATCAAGACATGTGCAGCTTAAAACCAAGCACTCTCCCGCTGTTTGTTCTTCATCTCGACACAGCAAGGAACAAGAGAAACCTCATGAGATAAGTTGAATCATACAAAGGCATGTTTAGATCCTCCTTATCATCATGGGTCATGTCGATAAGCGAGGTCGGTCACGTTTCTCATCACCATGGGCCATGTCGATAAGCGACGGAGGTCACGTTTCTCATCACCATGGGCCATGTCGATAAGCGAGGGAGGTCACGTTTCTCATCACCATGGGCCATGTCGATAAGCGAGGGAGGTCACATTTCTCATCACCATGGGCCATGTCGATAAGCGAGGGCAGTCACGTTTCTCATAACCATGGGCCATGTCGATAACATGGGCCATGTCGATAAGCGAGGGCGGTCACGTTTCTCATCACCATGGGCCATGTCGATAAGCGAGGGAGGTCACGTTTCTCATCACCATGGGCCATGTCGATAAGCGAGGGAGGTCACGTTTCTCATCATCATGGGCCATGTCGATAAGCGAGGGAGGTCACGTTTCTCATCATCATGGGCCATGTCGATAAGCGAGGGCAGTCACGTTTCTCATAACCATGGGCCATGTCGATAAGCGAGGGCAGTCACGTTTCTCATAACCATGGGCCATGTCGATAAGCGAGGGCAGTCACGTTTCTCATCATCATGAGCCATGTCGATAAGCGAGGGCGGTCACGTTTCTCATCACCATGGGCCACGTCGATAAGCGAGGGAGGTCACATTTCTCATCATCATGGGCCATGTCGATAAGCGAGGGAGGTCACGTTTCGCAACCTGACGCGATCACCAGAGTCGTGGATCAGCTCTTTGTTTTTAACTTGATTATTCCACGTGATCAAGCCATCCAGATATTTTCTTCTCAGCATTGTGCCGTGATCAGATCTTTTAGCTTGTCCACATTTTTCTTCTTCGTTATCAATAGTATTCTCAGAAATGTGTCTGCAACATTTAAGATCGATGGCCTTGATTTTCTTGTTTAGTAATTTCGGAATCGCCTATGATTGACACCTTCAAGTGTTTAGAATAGTAAAGTAACAGCAATGTCAGTAACGAGATGCAGTGAAATGTGCCAGGCAATAAATCGTACAATGCATTGTTTGTGTGTTCGCTATTCAAATTCACTACGAAGAAAGAGTATTATCAACATTTTTATTGCTGCTGTGGATGTGTTTGCTTCTGCCGTTGTGGCCGTTGCTGTCGCCACCGGTGTTGTTGTAGTTGTTGTCGTTGTCGTTGTTCTTGTTGTTGTTAAATGTGCCATTGTGTTCGGTTTTCCCAACATTGTGAACCCAGATCAAATCGCAAGACTTAAGTTGTCCACGGGAGATAGGATGTTGTGGAGATAAACTTAAGCTGGGTGCACACCTTGCGACAGTGCATCGTAAATTCGCCAACAGACCATGCAGCAGACACACGTGCCATTAACATACAACTCTTGAACATTGGCGAAGAAATGCGCTCCTCGGGCGGTAGTGTAAACCCGGCCCAAAATTTCCGTTTTTTGAATCTGCGGATTAGTTTATGGAAATTAGATAGTGCAATCGTC
This sequence comes from Cepaea nemoralis, assembly GCA_014155875.1. Classification (NCBI taxonomy): domain Eukaryota; kingdom Metazoa; phylum Mollusca; class Gastropoda; order Stylommatophora; family Helicidae; genus Cepaea; species Cepaea nemoralis. Next base: position 159,419 of record JACEFZ010002688.1, read on the forward strand.
GGCTATATAGTTGGTTATGTATACACGGGTTTAATAACACGCTGTTAGCCAGAGTATATGTGTATATGTAATACAGCATATACAATATGAAAGAGACATCATCATCATACCGTTTGTCTTCTTCTTTGGTCCGTTACGCTTCGTTGGGATATAGGCCCTCAACCAACTCGCTCGGTCTCCGTGACGAAGAGTTAAGTCACCTGCCTCCTGTTCCGAAGGTTGTGGGTTCGATTGCTGATTTCATTTTATTCACAAGTGCAGAAGTGGCAGGTTCGAATCCCGGTCGGTACTATAGCTTTCAATTTGTATGTTGTCTAGTGCATCCTCCAGACTCTACGTCTTTCTTCCACCTATATGAGGGCAACACATGTGTCTTGTTTTACGAACTAGGAATTTTAAGGCACTAAAACGCCATTTAGGTAACTGGAATTGCATTGACAATGAATGATGTAAAGTAGCCAGGCGTTTCGGTATAACATCTTCTGATATCTCCCAGCTGTTAGCAGATGCTGGAAAGTATTAGCCCACAACTTATGATCAACTGTGAAAACAGTCCTAGGTGATTTGCCAACGGGGTTGGTTTACCAGCGCCAGCAACTACCACACACGTTCATCCACCGCCGGAGACGAACCATGTGGTGGTGGTTAATAGAACACACGTGAACGAGAGAGTGTAGACGTGTGTGAGCGGAGCTGAGAACAATGTGGTTCACACTTCTCTGTAGCCTGGCTAACACTGGTTGAGTTGTCAGAACCAGCGGGACTCAAACTATCTGCCCTCAGGGGGATTTTGGAATACATATATCACAGAGCAGCAATCAATCATGTTATTGGGGAACATGCATCAAAGAAGAATCGAAGTTGTTGTTGTTGTTGTTGTTGTTGTTGCTGCTGTTGTTGTTGTTGTTGTTGTTGTTCTTCTTCTTCTTCTTCTTCTTCTTCTTCTTCTTCTTCTTCTTCTTCTTCTTCTTCTTCTTCTTCTTCTTCTTCTTCTTCTTCTTCTTCTTCTTCTTCTTCTTCTTCTTCTTCTTCTTCTTCTTCTTCTTCTTCTTCTTCTTCTTCTTCTTCTTCTTCTTCTTCTTCTTCTTCTTCTTCTTCTTCTTCTTCTTCTTCTCCTCCTTCTCCTTCATCTTCTTCTTATCCTCCTGTGCTTTCTGTTCCTCTTGCTGCTGCCGCCCCTCCTCTTCTACTGACTCCTCCTCCTGTTCCATCTCATCCTTCTACTCCTCCACTACGGCGTCATCTTCCTGCTCCACATGTTTCCCCTCCTCCTCCTCCTCCCCCTCCTTCAAGGAAGCACATGCCTCCAACTATTTCACGGGAAACCTTCAGATTCTTTACTGTCTGTAGTCGATGGTAAAAGAGAAAGGGAGACAATCATAAAGACTGATGCTTCCTTCACTACGGTGCTAAGAGGTAAAGAGTAGTTCTGACTTCGTTACGGCCAAAGAAGAAAAATAGTGAAAAGAGAGAGAACCTCACACCGCCTCAACCGACAAAAAAAGAGGATAGTAATTAGATAAGATATACGAGATCTCAGGCAGGGGCCTCAACTCTGGACTGACTGTCATATTTGAGACCCAGACATTGGATTAAGGTGTTAGATTGTGGTAGAAATATTGACTGTAAAAAGTAAAAACTAAAAGAGACTAAACAAACAAATCAAGGACAACTAAACAAGCTCTTTATTTATTTCTTCGAACAGCACATTGCATGTCAATAACAGATACAATAGACAACTGTATATATCAAATCACCACAGTGGGTAACCCCTAACCAATCAACAGCACTTAAGACAACAGGGTACACCAAGTACCACAACACAGGTGCTCCAAGCAATAGCTGGTTAGAATGACACAATAAAGAACCTTGACACAAGCAACACTGCACAGACAATAAGGCACTACAAAAACATAGGTTACACAACATAAACCCCAAGACATGACATAAACAAAGAGTTGTGACACAATTTACTATCCCACCAAGAACCCAGGCCTGCTGACACTAACTAGTCAGCCGCTCAGCTTTTTCCTCTGACATATGTTGTTCAATGATGAACAGATGGGAAACCCCACATATCTTGTCTCAAAGCGGGCTGGCCACAAAACTACACAGGGCCCCAACGCCTGCCTTCCCACACCGCTGGCTGCTACAAGGAAAAATGGACTCCGGTCCCTTTGTTTCAGAGTGGCGTTTCCGGCGTTGCCAGATATTTTCTTGAGGCAGACCAAACCAAAATAAATCGTTGGTTTGGCGCTATCACATATCCAACCCCTTACTTTTTTGACGTCCCGTCAAAAGGAATGGACTATCGTATCCCCTTACCCCAACTATCTCTTTACAAGTTAACATCTGCACATAAACCATCATCAAAATTACCAACGCCAAAAAAAAAAAATAAAGCCACCTGTGACCTCATCCAAAAATAGTCATCAATGAAACAAGGATTCATTTAAATCTACACACAAACCGCCATCAAAATGACAAAGGCATAACAAATCTATGTCACATGTTACCACATCCAAAAACATAATCATCAATCAGTCAAGACACCAATGACAGTTATACGTAACCAGCCATCAAAATGACATCAGACTTCTATGCCCTAACAATTCCCTGGTCATAGAGCACAACCATCAACAAAAAAAAACTTTTGTCACCTTTGGAGACCTTGCCCCCAAAACCTAAACTGCTGGTTATATTCCTGAAGAGTACCACTTAACAAAATAGTCTTTTTCTATTCAATCATCACTTACAATGTGAACCAGTGTAGATTACATCACCAAGCATCAGTCTTTTCCCAAATACCAATAATCTCAACACAAAAGTATAAACCATACTAGCTCAGTTGTTGGTACTAATGACTAAAATAACATCAGTGAGGGAAAATAGCTCTTCTGCTATAAGAGCACCAATCATAACAAAATGAATACAACCCTCACTTCTTACATAAAAATAATTAAACAAACATAAACATCAAACCAGTAACCTTTACTACTTCCCTTAACTCTGGAAATTCAACACAAAATGTATTTAAAAATAACACCTTTTGTCTCTTCAAATATAAGCTTCCTGCAGCTACTGTGGTACCTAAATGACTTGTTTTTCTATCAACCTGTATCTCTACACTAAAAAGAACATTTCATCATGTGTCACCTGTAACCTGAATATAAACATAAAGGAAAATATACCGGGCCAACAAAACATTGTTATTTCAATAATATCCCACCTCATGAATTCACCCTGAAAGTTACTCTCTTACTGGACATGATGGTAATGACAACACCATATGAACTACAGAACCACCACTTTCACCTGGTCTGCCTGGTGTTCTTGCACTCTAAAAGAAAGACATGTCATCACACGACACCATCTACCTGCAATCATAATATATAACAACAGCAAAACATAACTGATAATTAACTAACTACACTAAGGCTGTCAATCCAAAAGACTGGAATTCCTAAACAGATGAAAACAGTCTCCATCTTTCACAACCATGTCTAACGGGCAAAAGTTCTTGCTGGTGGGCTTTCACATTCCCCTTTTGCAAAGTCACGAGATGACATATCGGTATGCAGAACATTTTGGCCCGCACCTGTCACATTTCTAACACCTAACTGGTCGACCACACTGACACCAGGAGACACCCCTCGTCCCCTCCTCCTCCGCCTCTTCCTGCGAAAGAAATTTCTCTGGTTGCCACACATAACCATCCGGCTACCAGAAGTTGACACTGCACCCACCTGAACTGCTGGGGCTGATCCTTTAGAAGGATCAACCTGGGGCGGACTCTGTTGTCGCTTAAGGCCCTGCTGGTCTCGGTGGCTTACATTGGCAAATGCTTTGCTACAATTGACTCCAGAGGGGTTCTGAATAACACCAACCCCTCTCTTCGGACACCTGTTTTGGAGGTGTGTGCGGCTTCGACAAACATTGCACCTCTTGCGTTGTACCTTGGGCTGCAGCAACGAATCAGCTAAGGCTCTCATCCGACCTAGCTTAGCTCGAAGTTCCTCCACCACCACATCATAATGCTGGGCCCCTTGACACTGACCACTGGCATTAGGTCACCTCTCTGAACTGTAATCTTGACGTTCTACATAATGGTATGTACAGACTTCTGGAGCTAACGACACACCAGCCCATCGCATGGCCAAGTCTCTAACACAAAGGAAAGTCACTGACGGGTCATGCAATATCCTCTCCTCTGCCATTCTCCTGCTGAGAACATTATGTAGTTTTGCAACAAACCAGTCTCTTAGGATCACTGGATCCCAAGCAACCATGTCCCTCTTTCTCTGTGCTTCCAGCACCAAACGAAAAGCTTTGTGGACCCGATGAGAGAAATCCATGATGGATTCCTCTGCATCTTGTGTTACTTGAAAGAAAGCCGCAGCCAGCTCCACCATGCTGCGCTGCTCTCCATATACCTGCTGAATGGTCTGCAGCATCTCCTCAGGGTCATTACAAGCTGACCTAAGTTCAAGTTCCGCCCACACACTGGGAGCAACACTTTCACAAATAATGTCCACTTTATCTTCATCGCACACCGCACCAGCCCTCCAGGCAGATCTCACCTTCCTCACATACTTCTCAACAGCTGGCCCACCTTGCCGGCCAAAACAAGGTACTTCTATCTTCACAGGTGCCACTATGTACCTGACTTCACCAGTGGGCCCTGTGATGTCAGGGGCACCAACTGGGAGGGGAACTGCGGTCCCTAATGCTGAAGACAGAGCCATCTTTGCTCTGGATAGGATACAGCGAAAGTGTACTAGGAGGCAATTTATCTGAGCCCACTCACCATACAGGGGACTCCTCTCTTGTGCAGGAATGCCTGGGGCGTCTCAGCAGCAAACCTGGGTTCTAATGTCACAACTCAAAGACAATGGACACCACAAACATAAACACTGACCTATCACACAAAACAATCACTAGATACTAAAACAACCCTAACAGAACAATTCAAAGGCTGCCACAATATCTCGTCGGGGTCGCCATTTTGTAGTCGATGGTAAAAGAGAAAGGGAGACAATCATAAAGACTGATGCTTCCTTCACTACGGTGCTAAGAGGTAAAGAGTAGTTCTGACTTCGTTACGGCCAAAGAAGAAAAATAGTGAAAAGAGAGAGAACCTCACACCGCCTCAACCGACAAAAAAAAGAGGATAGTAATTAGATAAGATATACGAGATCTCAGGCAGGGGCCTCAACTCTGGACTGACTGTCATATTTGAGACCCAGACATTGGATTAAGGTGTTAGATTGTGGTAGAAATATTGACTGTAAAAAGTAAAAACTAAAAGAGACTAAACAAACAAATCAAGGACAACTAAACAAGCTTTTTATTTATTTCTTCGAACAGCACATTGCATGTCAATAACAGATACAATAGACAACTGTATATATCAAATCACCACAGTGGGTAACCCCTAACCAATCAACAGCACTTAAGACAACAGGGTACACCAAGTACCACAACACAGGTGCTCCAAGCAATAGCTGGTTAGAATGACACAATAAAGAACCTTGACACAAGCAACACTGCACAGACAATAAGGCACTACAAAAACATAGGTTACACAACATAAACCCCAAGACATGACATAAACAAAGAGTTGTGACACAATTTACTATCCCACCAAGAACCCAGGCCTGCTGACACTAACTAGTCAGCCGCTCAGCTTTTTCCTCTGACATATGTTGTTCAATGATGAACAGATGGGAAACCCCACATATCTTGTCTCAAAGCGGGCTGGCCACAAACCTACACAGGGCCCCAACGCCTGCCTTCCCACACCGCTGGCTGCTACAAGGAAAAATGGACTCCGGTCCCTTTGTTTCAGAGTGGCGTTTCCGGCGTTGCCAGATATTTTCTTGAGGCAGACCAAACCAAAATAAATCGTTGGTTTGGCGCTATCACATGTCTCTTGTAGTTTCTTTTATATCTTTCCCAGAGCATTTAAATTTGCCTGTAATTCTCTTCATGTTAGTTCATAACAGTATTCACTTCCTTTTATGTCTTTTTTTAAATAATTGTTATACCATCCCAAGGACGAGAGCTTAATCTTCTCTGAGTGCAGCTATTAGTGGTGGAAACATTGGGAAGTCGGTGTTGCTTCTTTGGGTTCGTTAAACAATCATGACTTCTAAAGGCGGTGAATTGCCATAGCCTCCTCTTGTGCTTTTCAATGCTTGGCAACTTGTTTGCTCCGTTGATAAGGTGTTTGAATGGTGCATGTCTTCTTGAGTGTTTTACAATTGTATTTTGGACTCTATAATGTTTATTACCAATTGCTTTGATGGCTCACGTTAAACAGTTTGAGAATCACTGGCTTAAACACTGGTTTCAGTGTTGTTTGCTGTTCAGTCCGTAAGTAGAAACGAAGGAGTGATAGATAATGTTCGTGGTGACCTCGTTGATGACGTGGTATTGTTTGGACATAGACATAGGTACCGAGTATGTTAGCCATATGTGTATACTAAACACGCACACATTGTTTATATTCACTCATATATGTATACTAGAGCACAGACATTGTTTATGTTCACTCATATATGTATACTAGAGCACAAACACTTTATTTTCACTCATATATGTATACTAGAGCACAGACACTTTATGTTCACTCATATATGTATACTAGAGCACAGACACTGTTTATGTTCACTCATATATGTATACTAGAGCACAGACACTTTATGTTCACTCATATATGTATACTAGAGCACAGACATTGTTTATGTTCACTCATATATGTATACTAGAGCACAGACATTGTTTATGTTCACTCATATATGTATACTAGAGCACAGACACTTTATGTTTACTCATATATGTATACTAGAGCACAGACACTTTATGTTCACTCATATATGTATACTAGAGCACAGACATTGTTTATGTTCACTCATATATGTATACTAGAGCACAGACATTGTTTATGTTCACTCATATATGTATACTAGAGCACAGACATTGTTTATGTTCACTCATATATGTATACTAGAGCACAGACACTTTATGTTCACTCATATATGTATACTAGAGCACAGACATTGTTTATGTTCACTCATATATGTATACTAGAGCACAGACATTGTTTATGTTCACTCATATATGTATACTAGAGCACAGACATTGTATATGTTCACTCATATATGTATACTAGAGCACAGACACTTTATGTTCACTCATATATGTATACTAGAGCACAGACACTTTATGTTCACTCATATATGTATACTAGAGCACAGACATTGTTTATGTTCACTCATATATGTATACTAGAGCACAGACACTTTATGTTCACTCATATATGTATACTAGAGCACAGACACTTTATGTTCACTCATATATGTATACTAGAGCACAGACACTTTATGTTCACTCATATATGTATACTAGAGCACAGACATTGTTTATGTTCACTCATATATGTATACTAGAGCACAGACACTTTATGTTCACTCATATATGTATACTAGAGCACAGACACTTTATGTTCACTCATATATGTATACTAGAGCACAGACACTTTATGTTCACTCATATATGTATAGCTAGAGCACAGACATTGTTTATGTTCACTCATATATGTATACTAGAGCACAGACACTTTATGTTCACTCATATATGTATACTAGAGCACAGACACTTTATGTTCACTCATATATGTATACTAGAGCACAGACACTTTATGTTCACTCATATATGTATAGTAGAGCACAGACACTTTTATGTTCACTCATATATGTATACTAGAGCACAGACACTTTATGTTCACTCATATATGTATACTAGAGCACAGACACTTTATGTTCACTCATATATGTATACTAGAGCACAGACACTTGTTATGTTCACTCATATATGTATACTAGAGCACAGGACACTTTATGTTCACTCATATATGTATACTAGAGCACAGACACTTTATGTCACTCATATATGTATACTAGAGCACAGACACTTTATGTTCACTCATATATGTATACTAGAGCACAGACATTGTTTATGTTCACTCATATATGTATACTAGAGCACAGACATTGTTTATGTTCACTAATATATGTATACTAGAGCACAGACATTGTTTATGTTCACTCATATATGTATACTAGAGCACAGACATTGTTTATGTTCACTAATATATGTATACTAGAGCACAGACATTGTTTATGTTCACTCATATATGTATACTAGAGCACAGACATTGTTTATGTTCACTCATATATGTATACTAGAGAACAGACATTGTTTATGTTCACTCATATATGTATACTAGAGCACAGACATTGTTTATGTTCACTCATGTGTGTATACACAGACACCACGTATGTTCATAAATACGTAAATTCTAGAAACAGACACCACGTATGTTTATTCATATTTGTATACTAAACTCATTATGTTTACTCAGATGTGTATAGTAGACACAGATATCGCGTAAGTTCACACAAGAAGCTGGAGCAATTTTACAAGTATATGTGTGCGTTGATCTTGTCGGAATAAAGAAGGCCTCCCTCCATGGTCAGCAGCATGTGTTACAGGCTAACCTTCTTCGATCATTTTCCTTGACTCCATAAAACAAATCTTGAGGTCTGCAGGTAAACGGATACAGGCAGGTCGTGACTGATATGAACGCTATGTTCCTGTCAACAAGTGCTCACCCTTCCTGTCTGATGTATGTGAAGAGTGTCGGCGGAGAAGTTTGTACAGGAGCCCCGGTGTTGCAAGCTGTCAATCTAGTATCGTCGGGGTGTGATGTGATAGGGAGGACAAAGGTCACCAGGGTGAAGGTGTGAGAACAACTTGGAGTGATGTACCGGAAAAGCTATCGGGAATATCTGTCTCCCTTTTGTATACTCGCCTTTTGGGGAGGAAAATAACAGCGGGAGGTGTTATATACTTAGCTTAAATACTCTCTCTCTCTCTCTCTCTCTCTCTCTCTCTCTCTCTCTCTCTCTCTCTCTTTGTCTCTCTCGTTCACACACACACACACACACACACAAACACACACACACATACACATATACCCATTGAAACACAGATTCTCATATCAGTGTGGGAACACCTGGCACCCACCAAGTGGGAGTCTTAGTCTGTGAACGAGCCACTACTTACACAAGGGCCGGCGCTGTGGCTTTAGACAGAAACGCTTTTCACAAGTCCCCGACATACCGAGCCGAGGGTTCGATATCAATTAAGCAGACCGCTTTTCGTTGATTTCGATGGTAATAGCGTCGGTGGTTCGGAAAACAATGGAAAACTATTGAACGTAAAAATTGCCTAATAAATCACAGACCCCCCAAAATAGTCCCATACCTTTACAGGACGCGGCAGTCAACAATCTCAGCAATTGTTGGTTTTTTGTGATTTCTTGACAAATTTACGTTCAGTAATTTGATATTGCCTGTCTCCGTGGCCAAGGTGTTAATGACGCGGTTTGTAATCCCGTATACCAGCGTTAAAAACACAGTTGCGCGCGATTTGGTAGCAGACCGCGTTGCGCTGGTTGGTTTTACGAAAATGTATGGGTACCGGTCGTTCAGAATGCAATGGCAAACTACTGAACGTAAAAATTGCCAAGACATCAACAAGAGCTAAACATGCTGGTGTTGACTGCAAACGTGCTGTAAAGGATATGCAACTAACTGTAGTCGATGGTAAAAGAACAAAGGGAGACAATCATAAAGACTGATGCTTCCTTCACTACGGTGCTAAGAGGTAAAGAGTAGTTCTGACTTCGTTACGGCCAAAGAAGAAAAATAGTGAAAAGAGAGAGAACCTCACACCGCCTCAACCAACAAAAAAAGATGATAGTGATTAGATAAGAAGATATACGAGATCTCAGGCAGGGGCCTCAACTCTGGACTGACTGTCATATTTGAGACCCAGACATTGGATTAAGGTGTTAGATTGTGGTAGAAATAGTGACTGTAAAAAGTAAAAACTAAAAGAGACTAAACAAACAAATCAAGGACAAATAAACAAGCTCTTTATTTCTTCTAACAGCACATTGCATGTCAATAACAGATACAATAGACAACTGTATATACCAAATCACCACAGTGGGTAACCCCTAACCAATCAGCAGCGCTTAAGACAACAGGGTACACCAAGTACCACAACACAAGTGTTCCAAACAATGGCTGGTTAGACTGACACTATAAAGAACTTTGACACAAGCAACACTGCACAGACAATAAGGCACTACAAAAACATAGGTTACACAACATAAACCCCAAGACGCGACATAAACAAGAGTTGTGACACAATTTACTATCCCACCAAGAACCCAGGCCTGCTGACACTAACTAGTCAGCCGCTCCTGTAACAATGGAAAACACAATCTATGATTATCATGGTAAAGACAACATATTAAACACATGAAGCAATGAGCACATGCAATATAACATTTGAATCAACCTACATATTATAAATGTCTTCCATCAAATTATCCACCTTGCTATTCCCTCTAGTTGTACTACTGCTATTCTGAGGTAACCCTTGACGTCTGTCATGATCATTCTTGTGTTACCTCATTCTTCTTAAAGGTGACTACATATCTAATTGTTAAATACAACAATCAATGTTGCATCATCAGATCACCCACTTTATTATCTTCTCCAGTTGTGCCACTGCTATCATGAGATTACACTTGATATTGCTAGAATGGACCACCTAATGCAACAATGTCAATCTGCTCCACATTTTCAGTTCAATGTAACTACACCACACAGTTCCTACACACACAAGCAGTGGAAGATTGATCTCATTTGTCCAGCTGTAAACACATAGCTACAAACAACAGAGTACATACACCAGCCACTGCAAACTGCCACAACATCACAACACATTTGGTTAACACACATCAGACACTGCAAACAAACACAACATCTCAACACTGATTCAGTTAATACACACCAGAATGACATCTGTGTGCTGACAAATTGGGTTACCTTCCCGCCTACCAAGATAGCTACCTTTACCAAGGAACCCATAATCAGTTCCCTGTTCACACCTTACAGAGTATTTTACACATTAATTTGTACCAAGTCACCGGTAACACAGGACAACACAATATTCCCTATAAACCACATGTTCATAGAACACTATCAATGTTTTCAGTCCATGATAGAGCCACAATCAAACACCACCTATTATATCCTCAGTCTAATGCTCTACGTACTGTTACGCACACCGGCAACTGTTTTTCTAACACACCGTACTCTTTTTCCTAATATAAAACATATATTGACAGGTTATACTCCTGTGCTCCACATCTGACAGTACGCTCTACACCGATACAACAATACACAACATTATGGACTCCACCACCATCAGACATAGAGTTTCACTGGACAACTACCCCAACAATTCCCAAGTTTGCATGAAGAATACCAGCACTCATATGATATCATGCAAGTTACAGCATTTGATTAGCATCACCAACTAACAACCAACAAGCAAAACATGTCTAACTATGAAAAGCAACAGACACATATACCCAGTGGAATTACCATATTTGTAGAATGTGACAATGTAACCTTCCAAATAGAATAATCACAACATTCACAGAAAGTTAAGGATAAAGATAATCATGTATTACACAGGAACTCAATTGAGGCCCTCTTTGAGGCCCCTAAGATAGCTCATAAAATAAACACACAGTATTACCAAGTGAAAGTACACAAAATAGTGACCAGAGTGCCATTCATATGAGACAGGATCAAAGCATAACCATGTTAATGGGCAGAAACAGAATATCAGCACTAATATAACAACCAGTGTACTATATATATTATGTCATTATTACACACTTATGACCAATAAGTGTTATTCAGGCTCAACACAATCAGTGTAATATTATTTGTGAGTGGACAGCAAATGTACAGTCGTGCGCTCTGTTCCCCACAATTCTTCCTATGATACACCGTTTATAAATTTTGCCATCTTACGCTTCATGTCACACGACAAATACATATTAATATCTCTGCGAAGGGTGGTACGCAGTACTAAATCACATCCTCTCCACCGTGCGACAACCGCCATGCTTAACTTAGGACAGAATCTCAGTCACTGATTCCATCAACAACTTGATACACCTAGACAAACATTACTGCATTCTGTTAACAGATGTGATGCCAGACTTCAATGCTAGATGAGAAACCCCTTTACCAATATCAGTTCCAGATGCACCTGCCTGTTCTCCCTCAGTAAAGCCACACTTCATTCGCAGTTACGATTACACAATGATTGCTGATACGCACCCCGCATATTAAGATGCATTATTTCCTACGCCTAGTGGCTATCAATCTGCATGGCGTCCCTACAATTCAACACATTATTTCCTTCACTTCTATTTATTACCTACATGTCCTAACTACATAGCTTAAACATTAACCCATCATTGCCACATATAACATGTAAGTATTCTCTGCTTTACACATGTTATAAATATTACACCTATATTATGGTTATTTTCCCCTACTCATAAGCATTCAATTTTAGGCATGGTCTCTTCATCAACTAATAACTTATGACCTCATACATCTCAATTTACACCTCATACATATATCTTGGTGAATATCCCACTTTTTTTCTAGCTTGGAACATTTACAGAGGGACAGCACAAAATCAATCACTACCTATTTGGCCAGTAACACAGTGTCCTAGGATAATCATGTAAAATACATTCTCAACAAAATAATCTTGTGCCAGCATGGCTGGCATGACATGACATCAGTCTCTACCATATTTAACCACCACTAATGACCTATCTTCATATTTCACATCACCATTGTCTGATTGCTGGCATCTCTATGAATTAAATGTTATATTCCTAAAACCTCAGGGACGTTACATTGATCTGTAGAACTCACTTTAGTAATATTCATCTACATTATCTATGTATATTTCTTTGTTCCTACAAGCCCACCTAACTAGCAATTATTTTCACCCACGCGTTCCACCATGTAAACACTTTCAAGTTGGTAAACTTGCGTGTGCTGCGATTATACAAATATTTATTAAATTAAACATTTTAAACTTAATCATTTAAAACTTACAGTTTTGTCACAACATTAGTTGACACAGATCAACTCAGGGAATTGTTCCCACACCTGACAACAACAGAACAGCACTGAACTGAAGGCCATGCTGCCCGCATCTCTCATCAGCACAAAGGACTGCTAAAACAAAACTGGCTTCCGATTCCTTTGTTAAGCCGAGTTCCGGTGTGGCCAGGTTTTTAACTCGAGATAGACCAAACCAAAATTTCGTTGGTTTGGCGCTATCACATAACTTTAACTTTTAATTTGATATTGCTTTCTGTACGACGGCACTCATACCATAATATGAAAACCAACGTAAGGCGATTTCTTACAAACGTAAATCACAAACAGCTAAACAATGCCGTAGTTGACAGCGACGTTCTGTAAAGGGCATGCAACTAATCTTGTAACTTACAACAGGCGATATGTGGTAGTGCAGTGGCCAGCACGCCCTCCCCATGGTCCTGTGTTCCAATCCCTTCCAGCATAATTTCTCTTGGCCGGCCTCTGCCTCTCTTCCCTTTGATCCTTCCAAGTTGTCTCGGTGTTCTCCAATACCTCTCTTCTCATAACATGACCAAAGAAAGCTGTTTATCTCTTTCTTATTGCTGTATATAATATTCTAGTTTCACTGGCCTCTCTCGTCGTTAGTTATTCTGGCAGTCAAAGGAATTCGCAACATTACGTCTCAGGAACCACATCTCTATTGCTTCCATGTTTTTTCTAATTTGTTAATTTACATTCCAAGATTCGCTGCCATACAGCAAAACGGGATTTATATAGCACTTCAGCACTCTCTTTCTTTCTTTTCAATGATAGTGACTTGTTGCATCACATACCTTCCATTTTCTGAAATGCATCTTTTTCTTGCCACATTCTGCTCTTAACCTGTGTTGAGCACCTTCCATCTGATGTTATAAATGCCCCTAGGTATTTAAAATTATCCACTTTTGAGCACTGTGTACCGTTTTTTCCCCCATTCAAATGCAACCATTAAATCGGCAGTGTTTCCTTATTTCGGGCTGTTCTTACAGGTCAAATAGATAGTGACCTATAACAGGTCTAGCCAACCGGTAGGGAATGTACTTGATCCTAGAGAATATTGCTCGCGAAAATGTGGAGAAAATTGCAGCTAGTCTCAGTAGAAAAACCACTGGAACTCAAATTACTCCACCCATCGACGCTTGGAACGCAAATTACTCCACCCCTACGACGCCTAACGGCATAACTGGAAGACAACAACAACAACAACAACAACAACAACAACAACACCTTGCGGGACATTTTTGATATTCGAATCAACCCCGCTGGGGAACACATCCATGGTCGCCGGACCAGTAGAAGAGCGCCTAGCCATTATGTCATCGCGGCTCCTAAACTTATACAGTAAACCTCGGTTTATCCACGATAAAGGTAGTTGCATGTTGCATATCGTTTACAGTACGTCACAGTCAATATTTATTGGCTGTATGTGATTTCCTGGCAAGTTTACGTTCAGCAGTTTGCCATTGTTTTCTAAACGACCGGCACTCATACCATTTATAAAATCTAACGCAAGGCGGTCTGCTGCCAAATCGCGTGCAGCTATGTTTCGAACGCGGTATGAGAGATTACAAACTGCGTCCGTAACACCTTCGCCACAAAACAGGTTTTCAACGATAATCAGACACCGAAAGCGATAGGCGAAATCCGAAACCGACGCAATTATTTCCATACGAATCAACGTAAATCCAATTAATTCGTTCTAGACACTCCAAAATACATATCAAAAACACATTTTATAGAGAAAAAATAAAGTGTTTAATAATAAAAACAATATGAAATTGGCAGCGAGGTCACATGGACATTAAGATGTTAGTACATATAATTTTATCTTACATGCGTTACTACATTCTGAAACTGAGAAACGCACAATAAACACATTACACCGAATACTTTATACGCAGTAATCACTTATATGTAATTGTTGTATTAGCACTCGCAATCATTAAAAAAAAAGGCACAAAAACACTGGCAAGTGTGCTTCCTTCTGTTGTCGCAAAATTGGCAGCGAGGTTACGTCGGCACGCCGACGATATCCGAGGTAACGGACGAAAACAGAGACAAAGTTTTCGCGGAAAAAATCACGAAATCCGAAACAGATAATAACCGAAGTCAGCGAACACCGAAGTATCACTGTATAGCATGCAGACATACAATATATTACGCAGATTCAGTAACATATACAAATAACTGCAACATAATGAGTTACTCGAACATTTATTATGTTTTCAGGTGTCACATCGCAAAGGTTTAACTTCCGATGTCAGTTGGAAATTAAAATGTATAATATTTCTGGCAATACCTATCTTGTATATATGCATGCAATGTTATTTTTGTTTATGTTCGACCCCAGAAACGTGTTATCTTGTTGCATGTTTGACAAAATTAAATAAGAGATATAGTTTCTTCTATTGTAAACTATTGAAAGACATTCGTGTATATTCAGTATAAGAAACTGTGAAACAAATTCAGAGATGTGGGATTTCAAGCACTTGCTAATACTGGCACTTTGCCGTCTTGACAGATTATAGTTGTACTTCCAAAAGGAAAAAGGCACAATAACTACAACCCATGACGGGACCGGCGACGGAGTTATCCCTCTCCACAGCACAAAGTCTGGGCTGAATTGTAGAGACCATGCGTTGCCCATTCAACATGTTCCCTCTCTTGGACCGCTTAGTTTACTCCAGAGAAAAGGCTGCTGCATTCTCTCCAATTAACTGTTTTACATCTATGCAGAAAATGTATTGAGAAACGCCAGCCGTGATGAGATCATTGACTATTTTCATCCATTCTTAGTAGGCGGATATTTTAATGCTGAAATCAGAAATGCAGATGACAATGCGCCCTTCATAAAAGTGCTAAGGGATTAGAAGAGTTACTTCTATCTATCAAAAGACACGTTGGAGATAAAATAGTGTTATACACTGAACAAATAATGTCTACAAATATATGTACGTGTCAAGGAAAAAATCACAATCAACATTGAATAGATAAAACAAATGAATGAAAGATCGTTCAAGCGAATGAACGAATCAGCATATCACTCAATCAATCACATAATAAACCAAACAGCAAACAAACCATGCAACCATCCACCCAATCAATCAACCAACTAAACAGCTAAGCAAACAACCAAACAATCAGCCAATCAATCAAACCAATCAAATAATCAATGAGCAAATCATTAAATCAAACAGCCAATCAAACACCAAACCGATCGATGATTATTAACCAACCTACTAGTTAACTAACCCTGCAACCAACCAACCACACAATCAACCAGGCGTGCAACCAACCAACCAACCATGCAACCAACGATCCATGCAACAAAAATCCAACAAATCAAACAACTAACCAACCTGCTGATCAACTATACAGCCAACCAACCAAACTATCGGATCTTCATATATGTATGTGTGTGTGTGTGTATATATATATATATATATATATATATTCTTTGTGTAGTTTTCCAATGTGTGACATTTTAACAGGGCAAAGGCAATTCGATGCGCTATTTTTGTATGTCCATCTGCAGGTGGATTTTTAACAGAGTCTTTCGCCCGTGTCCGAGATGGGTAGGCGTCCTTGGAATGGTTCGGAACGTGGGTTGTATGCCTTCTACAGTGGCGATTAGTTAGTAGCATATTCTTTACAGGACATTACAGTCAATCCCAACATTTTTGGGCTGTTTGTGATTTTTTTGCAAGTTTACGTTCAGTAGTTTGACGTTGCTTTTTGAATGACCGGCATTCTTACCATTTAATAAAAACCCAATGCAAGGCGGTCTGCTGCCAAATCACCCGCAGCTGTGTTTCGAACGCGGTATGGGGCATTACGAACTGCATCCGTAACTTCTTCTCCTACTGTGGCGTAGCGAGGAGATTTCAGGAGGAGTGACTGCTCTTCATGTATGCTATAGTTGAAAAGTGTCGGTTAGTTCACTTGTGCGATAAAAAGCATACTGGGAGATTTTTTTTGTATGTCTCATGGCGACGTGTTATGTGTATCACAGCGTTATATTATGTATCATGGCGTCATTTTGTATGTGTCATGGCGTTGTTGTTTGTCCATCAAGAATGATGATGACCATTCATTTCGTCCAGTGGGGTTGAAGGTGTGGAGCCGTGGGTTCTAAGATGGCTGATAAGGCCTATTTTGGCTCGAAATGTTCTTTGACAATGTGGACAAAGAATGCTTGACGTCTCTGGAGGAGGATTTCCTGCAGTGGTTTTTCTGTCCTGCCTTTTCTTCACAGCTCTTGCAGTCCTGGTTGCCTCACATATAACTGCACCTTTGCGCAATGATGCACGCCACGAATTTCGGTCTCTGGCTGCAGCCTCCCAGGTGTCATGATGAATTCCAAAAGCATTCAGTGAAATTTTCAGAGTGTCTTTAAAACGTTTCCTCTGGCCACCTTGGGAGCGTTTACCACAACGCAGTTCGCTGTAAAAAATTCGTTTAGGGAGCCTGTGATCTGGCATGCGAGTCAAGTGACCAGCCCAGCGAATCTGATTCTTCATCAGTAGAGTGTGGATACTGGGTATGGATGCTCTTTCTAGGACTTCAGTGTCTGGAATCTTGTCTTGCCATTTAATCTTCAGTAGCTTCCTTAGGCAGACTGTGTGGAAGTGGTTTAATTTCCTAGCGTGTCGCTGATAAACAGTCCAGGTTTCACAAGCATATAGCAGTGTGGATAATACAACTGCTTTGTAGACTTTTAGCTTTGTTTGCAGGCTTATTCCAGTTCTGTCCCATACATTCTTGTACAGTCTGCCAAAGGCTGCACTGGCCTTGGAGATTCTTGCATTCACTTCGTCATCGATTGTGGCAGCTTGTGACACGGTGCTGCCAAGATAGGTAAATTTGTCCACAACACTTAGTCTATGATCATTCACTTTGATATTCGGCACAGTGTGATTATTCCCTGGAGCTGGCTGGTACATAACTACAGTCTTCTCCAAGTTGATATTGAGCCCAAAGTTGGCACAGGCATGTGAGAAAGCTGAAACATTATGTTGCATGTCCGCCTCTGAGTTGGCGTATAGAGCGCAATCATCAGCAAACAGGAGCTCTCTGACGGTGCCACTGTTAATTTTGGTTTTAGCTTTCAGCCTTCTGAGATTGAATAACTTTCCATCCATACGGTAGTTGATGTCTATTCCAATGTCGTCGTTCTCGAAGGCATTCATCAACATGGCTGAAAACATGAGGCTGAACAGTGTTGGTGCCAGGACACATCCTTGCTTCACTCCATTGGTGACAGGAAAGGGTTCAGACAGCTCACCATTTTCCTGTACTCTTGCCTGCATGCCGTCATGAAATAGCCGCACTATTTGGACAAACTTTCGTGGACAGCCATATTTTGCCATAATCTTCCACAGTCCTTCTCTGCTGACTGTATCAAAAGCCTTGGTAAGGTCAATGAAAGTGGAGAACATTTCGCAGTTCTGTTCCTGACATTTCTCTTGCAGCTGCCTTGCAGCGAAAATCATGTCAACAGTTCCACGTTCTTTTCTGAAGCCACATTGACTCTCAGGAAGAAGACCTTGATCGAGATGGGCTGTGAGGCGATTGAGAAGAATTCTGGCGAGTATCTTCCCTGCAATTGAAAGCAAGGAGATGCCTCGGTGGTTGTCACAGGATTGGCGGTTTCCTTTACGTTTGTAAAGGTGGACTATTGACGCGTCCTTAAAATCTTGTGGCATGGTCTCGTTCATCCATATGTTTGTGAAGACTCGGTGAAGCTGCTCTGTTAGGACCGGCCCACCTGCCTTGTATATCTCTGCTGGGATGGAGTCAGGACCAGGTGCCTTGCCGCTGGAGAGTTGCTGGATGGCTTTGTTTATTTCCACTATGGTTGGCAGGTCATCAAGAGTCTCATTGGTGGGAACTTGAGGAAGGCAATTGATGGTTTCATCATCGAAGAAGGAAGTTGCATTTAAGATTTTGCTGAAATGCTCTGCCCAGCGTTGGAGGATTTCTTTCTTATCGGTGACCAATGTTCCCCCGTCTGCACTGAGGAGGGGAACTATGCCTGGTGATGAAGGACCATAGACCGCTTTCAGTGAGTCGTAGAAGTTTTTCATATCGTGTCTGTCAGCAAAGCCCTGAATTTCATCAGCTTTGCTGCTCAGCCAGGAGTCCCGCATGTGCCGAAGTTTCTGCTGCACTACTCTCTGAATGTTCTTGAAAGCATCTTTTTTTGATGTTGACTTTGGGTCATTCAAATGTGCCTTGAGGAGAAGATGTTTCTCGGCCAGCAATTGGTTGATGTCTTCGGAATTTTCATCAAACCAGTCTTTATGCTTTCGGGGGGCTGGACCCAGGATTTCCATAGCAGTGTTGTAAATCGTGTCCTTTAGGGCTCTCCATTCTGTTTCTGTATCCTGTTTTGCTTCAGCATTGGGCTTGAGGCGGTCTTCCAGCATATTTTCAAACGACTGCTGCATTTTCTTGCTGTTTAGGCGGGTGACATTTAGCTTTGTTTGCATTTTTGCCCCTTGAGGACGCCGTGGTGGCCTGATGTGGATGTTCATTTTCGAGACAATGAGACGATGGTCTGTCCAACATTCGGCACCACACATGGATTTTGTCACTCGAACGTCTTGTCTGTCACTCCTCCTGACGATTACATAGTCAATGAGGTGCCAGTGTTTCGAGCGAGGGTGCATCCACGATGTCCTATTTCTCATGGGGAGACGGAAAATTGTGTTCGTAATCAGGAGATCATGTTCGGCACATGTCTGAAGGAGGCGGAGTCCATTGGTGTTACAATTTCCGACTCCATGCTTTCCAATAATGCCACTCCAAGAGGTGGTGTCCGTGCCTACTCTGGCATTGAAATCCCCAAGGAGTATAAGTTTGTCTCCTTTGGGAACAGATGTTAATACATTGTGCAGGTCCTCATAGAACTTATTCTTGACATCATCTTCGTTGGTCATAGTTGGTGCGTAGACACTCACAATGGTTGCGTGCTTCCTTCCATTCAGCAGAGGCAACTTCATGGTCATGAGCCTGTCGTTTACAGCCTTTGGAAATCCAGCTAATTTGCCAACCAGGGCCGACTTAATGGCAAATCCCACACCGGATTGGCGTCTTTCCTCGCTTTTCCTTCCACTCCAGAAAAATGTGTAGCCGGCACCAATTTCACAGATTTGGCCTTCTTCTGCAAGTCGTGTCTCGCTCAAGGCTGCAATGTCGATGTTGTACCTGCCCAGCTCTCTCCCAATCAGTGCTGTTCGTCTCTCTGGACCCGACGCGCCATCTCTGTCAAGTAGCGTGCGTACATTCCAAGTTCCGATTGTTAAGGGAATATGGTTTACTCTTTTAGCTTTGCTTGTTTTATCTTTCTTTGTATGTCGACCGCAGTTTAGGGTACCCACCAACCGCGGCTAGCTGGTTAGGTAGTGATGAAGCAGACAATGTTTAGGGCACCTTTTCTAGCCCCTTCCTCATGCTATGGAGGTGAGCAATGTGTTCCTATAGAGGGCTGCTCAGTCGCTCAGGGGGCTGCCGAATCCCACTGCTGCTCCGGTCAGTAGAAGACGACCATATGGCCTGAGCCGCCTGTGTGCAGGTCTGCGACTACGGCTGCCAGCGTACCCACGCCTGCCGCTTTGCCGCTCGCCCATCGCCACAGGGCTTGAAGGTGATATGTGACGTTGGATGAAGAATGACTTGCGCGATGACTTGGATTAAAGTGAGGAAGAGTTGCGCAATTCGTCGACCTCACTCTCTCGCCTGAGTCCATCTGAGTCCAGTGGCAAGACAAGTCGAGACGATTGGAGACGAATACAGGTGCAGTGGATGACCAGGGCGCTCTATGTTATTTTATATGTGTCATGACGCCGTTCTATATGTATCATGGCTTCTTTGATGTGTCATGATGCCGTTTAGTGTGTGTCAAGGCGTCGTTTTATATGTATCAAGGCGCTGTTTTATATGTATCATAACGTTATTTTATATGTACCATGACGCCGTTTTGTATGTGTCATGGCGTTATGTTATATGAGTCATGAACCCGTTTTATATGTGTTATGGGGCCATTGTATATGTCATGACGCCGTTTAATATCCTGTAGCAACCCATTCTTATTCAATAGACAGTCACACCTTCCACATCGCGAATAGAACCACGTGGAACCTTGCTCCCTTCACGTGATTATAGCGGACAGAAACTACACATACTAGAGGCGTTTAAACCTAAAACCATCCGGGAGAATACAAGTGCACTATTCAGTTTTCGACACCTGTTACCTATAAATAATTCAGCTAATTTCTTTCATTCTTCTATTTCACATTTTGTATGCCTTCAGTTTGTCAGCTGTAAGTTTAATGAAAAGAAAGATTGAGAAGAGCAGCAAGAAACAGTGTAGATAATCATATAGCATCACCAGAGATT
This sequence comes from Cepaea nemoralis, assembly GCA_014155875.1. Classification (NCBI taxonomy): domain Eukaryota; kingdom Metazoa; phylum Mollusca; class Gastropoda; order Stylommatophora; family Helicidae; genus Cepaea; species Cepaea nemoralis. The sequence goes on from JACEFZ010002688.1 coordinate 180,925, forward strand.
CGATATGCTGATGATATAGTATTACTATCCACATCACAGAATGGTATAGAAATGCTAATGATCTCAACCCAAACGAATAGTAAAAATCCCAGCTTATATCTTAACAGGGCAGAAACAAAGATAATGCATACAGATAAAACTAATATGGAGAAAGAAATATATGTTAATGTGGAAAAATTGGAGGTGGAGGACAATTTCGAATATCTTAGTTAATTAATTAGCAACAATGGTGACACAATGAGGGAAATTAAAAGACTAATATCCATTGCTCTTGAGAAACTAAATCAACTGAATAAATTGTGGGCTTGGGGAAGATAGAATTATAGAAAAATTAGATTTTTAAGAGCATACCTCTTTCCCATTGCAACATATGCCAGTGACACCTGACCACTTAATAAACGAGTTGAACAGTGCATAAATGCCTTTGAATATAAATGTTATAAACGGGTTCTAAGAATATCTTGGATACAGAAAAGAGCAAATGCACCCATAAGACAAGATCTGAATATTTAAGAAGATTGGCTACTAAAGACGATAAAACAAAGAAAATTAAAATATATTTGTCACTGGAAACGTCATGAAAGTTTGGAGAGAACAATAATGGAGGGGTATATGCCCAGGAAGAGAGGAAGGGGAAGGCCAAAGAGAAGGTGGGTGCAGGATGTGACAGATGATCTCCAGATGGGTGTATCGGAGGCGGGACATCTTGCTTGTGACCGAGAAGTTTTCTAAAAGGTTGTTATGGGAGCGAAGGTTCTGCAAATGGCATGCTACTGAATGAATGAAGGAATCATTATCATCAAGTGACTTGCCGACTGGCCTGGGCGATCATGTTTCTCCATATCTTGTGATATCCAACTGCGTGTATCGGTTCGTGTGCTGACTCTCGTCCATGCCATGACAGACAACTGTCACACATTTTCTCTCGCTGTCCTCCTCTATCTCTTTTCCCAAAAAAATCTTTCCAGTTGTTACAACATTTACCAGGTTGATTATTTTTTAAAGCCAGTGTTACGTTCAGTTTGCCATCTCTTTGTGAACGAGAAGTCAACACTTAATCCCAACTAACCGGTGTAATTAATGAACCAACTAATTCACCGTCAGCGCACAGGAAGTTTAAACGTAACCGTCATATTGACCTCTAGAATATGCGAAGGATTAACAATTGACACACAAACATCTAACAGTCTCATGGGCCTACGTGTTGTGTTATAGCAAGAACAGTCACTTGGTTGTCGTAATCACCTACCGTAGGAAAGAGAGGCCGGCTATATCTCTCTGGCGTTCAGCTTATCAATGTCACATTCCAACACCAACATCATCAACCACAACATCCGGTTTAACTTCTGGACACTTGACTTCACCGTCCCGCAACCGCCGCCCAGTACAAAGATTCCAGGTGAGATTAACAGAGGCCCATAAACAAACGGCCAGGCTTACGGAATCAGGCCATATTCTCATCTGACAAAACACCCTATCTGTGACCAGGACTTCACCTGAAAGATTATCAGTTAAGAGGCTACACGAGTGTATCTTAAGTTTCACCGTTGAGGGTAGTAGGACTGATAGGAAGCTGAACCGGCGTCTGTGGCGATGGAGCTGCGAACGTGATTCGTAATCCTGCATACTGTGTTAGAAATCAGGTGTAGGTGATATGTGAGCAGACCGCCTTCTTTTGATTTTTAACAGAAAGGCAATGCATGAATCACACAAAAAAAAAAAAAACACGAGAGGAAGACCGTAAGCGTTAATAGAACACGACAACAAAAGACAAAATGGACACTGCAGACAAAGCCTTCATCGGAACAGAAAACAATGGAAAACTCATCATCATCATCATCATCATCATCATCATCATATGCCATGCCGATAAGCATGGGCGGTCATGTTTCGCCATCTCACGCGATCGCCAGAGTCATGGATCAGCTCTGTGTTCTTGGCTCGACCATACCAAACGGCCATGCCATCCAGGTATTTACTTCTCTGCCATCATCTTGTTCTTATCCCCTCAATCTTGCCGGTTGTCACCAAGTTCTCCCATTTATTTCTTATCATAACGTCTCCAAAATATTGCGACTGTCTATGTTTTTTTTATTTTAGTTTATTTTTTTTAATTAATTTTTTTATTTCGCTCGCTCACTTTGACTTCCAGCATAGTCCACACAGACTATTTTCTAGTAGTGATGGACTGAATTTTACGCGTGGATTAGCTTTCCCTGTCACCAGTGTCCCTCAGAGGTACCCGTAATTAACGTCCCCATGACAAGGACGACAGGTCAACATTTTAGTCCAGCTGTCCGGTGTAGGTGTTGTACCGCTTACATCGGCATCAACACACCGGATGTTTAAGAACACTCGTTCTTACCCATTCGGCCATGCGGACCTTCACTGTCTACTATTTGTTTCTTGTAGGACTTGGTCATTGGTTTTCCCATCTATCCATGGTATTCTTTGCATTTTCCTCAGAAACCACAGTTCCACAGCCATTAGATGGTTTTCAGCTTGTCCGCTCATTGTCCACGCTTCACATCCATACAAAAGTACAGGTTTATGTAGCACTTCAATACTCTTTTTCTCGCTGCACATGCCATCTTTCTATTGGTCAGTATGTTTTCCATCTTGCAACGCGCTACCTTCGCCATAGCGATTCTTATTATAATCTATTCAAGGCACATCCCATCAGATGTTATGACTGTTACGGGATAATTGTACCGATTCACTTGTTTAAGAATATTCAAAGGAAAACTACTGGCGGGAAAATTGCCTAGAAAATCACACTGTTAGTGGGGTTGATCACAACGTCTTTAAGCGGAAAGACCAGGATTTGTTTAATGTTGTATGTTTTATACAACTTTCCTGTCGCAACTCAAATGGCTGTTAGTCAGGGTCTTTTCGCAGACACTTGGTCATTCAGAAATCTATGGCAAACAACTGAACGTAAACTTGTCTGGTACATTACAAACAGCCAACATGCTGAGGTTGACTGTGGCGTCCTGTAAACAACATGTAACTAGCTATGATAAATTACAAACAGCCAACATGCTGAGGTTGACTGTGGCGTCCTGTAAACAACAGTAACAGTCAACCTCAGCATGTTGGCTGTTTGTAATTTATCATAGCTAGTTACCGACCGACCGACCGACCGACCGACCGACCGACCGACCGACCGACCGACCGACCGACCGACCGACCGACCGACCGACCGACCGACCGACCGACCGACCGACCGACCGACCGACCAGACCAGACAGACAGACATCTGGAATTGACTCAGATGTCCTGTAAAGGATATGCATCTAACTTAACATCGTTTCACACCTGCAGCGTTCCTTGCACATTAACTGACTAATTGCCATAGGATGGTAAATCGTTTTAGTCAATATTCCCGTAACAGCCATGGGTTTATAAATCAAACTATAGTTACAATATCAATACTGTCATTTAAGCTGTTATTTTACTGCAATATATTACATTGCGGTGTTTAACAGGGAATCTATATAATACAACGCAAAGCTTCAATTTACGCCAACATTCGCATTCATATGATATGCAACATGACATGTCGTAATGGGCAGCGTTGCTTCGTTGTGGCTAGACACTCCCCGGCCGGCTCTGTGTTCATGGGTTTGAATCCGCATTGGAGCTAGTTGTTTAAAATGAAACGTCAACACAGTCTAAAACAGGTACCAAGGAATGTCTTGGGAAGTAAAGTCTACCGGTGTGAACATGACCACGTGACCCACCTGGTGTCATGTGTTTATACAAAGGGTTCTTTACTTCTGTTTTTTTTTAAACTCCTCATCTTTTCTCCTTTTCTGCTCTATGACAGTAGGCTTCGCAGGCTTGTTTTATGATTGGTTTCCTAACTAGCGCTCGCTAGGTCGCTTGGTATGCTGAAATGTTGTGGGTTTTCAAGATGTTGATGACTCTTACGATCCACCTTTTTCGTGATCTTCCCCTGCCTCTTGATGTTTCCATTTTCATGATGCATGGTCTTGCTGCTGGCGACATTGGGTTCATTCTCACTAGGTGGCTGAACCCGTTAAGTCTTTGTTTATCAACGCATTTAACAACTGGTTTTGTAAACTAATGTATCATAATGGGGATCCCGGCAGTGTTGTGGCTAGGCACTCAAATACCGACCCTGTGCTTATGAGTTAGAGTCCGCATCGGAATGCATTTTTAAATTAATAATAATCTGGCCTCCTACCTGGATACAGCCTGAAGCGGGTACTAATAAATGTTTTGGGACGCAAAGTTTGCCGGCGTGACCCCCATCACCCACCGAGTGTTATTTGGTCTATGCAAATATGGGTTTAGCACCATATGGTCCGTCCGCCTTAAGACACGTAAAAGTATCCTTTACTGTTTCTTAACTAACATATGGTAATAGCAAGGCAGTACTGGTACGCTACAACAGTCACTCTTAGCTTGTATCTATTCACATTTCACGCTCATTGCTTCCTCCATTACTACATATCAACTTTACAACTGCATAATTACCAGAATCCGTCATAAAGTGAATGGTAGAATGTCGACAACCACAGGTGAAGTGTTGAACCGGAGTCTTCAAATATTGCCTTACATGTGCTACGTGAATATGTTCATGTGAATCGACTCGACAAATAGGCCAGGCCCTTCACATGTACTTCTAGCAGCCCAAACGAGGTCTTCGCCACATCCAGTGTTGACATATGCGTTTTATTACGAAAGCATCTCATGGCATCATTAGCATAGTGAGATTATTTTTAGTGGCTGTGGATACTAGAGGCAAGGGAAACACTACAGCTGAGAATGTGTTGAGTCTTCTGAGTTTTAGTTGACTAGTTAGTTAGCTAGCTTGTTAATTGGCTAGTTTCAGTTAGTTAGTTAATTGTCTAGTTAGATAGTTAGTTAGTTAACTAGTTAGTTAGTTAGCTACATAGCTAGGTGCTAGTTAGTTAGTTAGTTAGGTAGGTAGGTAGGTAGGTTGGTTGGTTGGTTGCTTTGTTGGTTAGTTGGTTAGTTGATTAGTTGTGTAATAGTCTGGCGCGATACATGATGATGATGATGATAATGTTACCAATACCAGCATCCCTTGCAGTGCCCTGGGGTACGATGGGAAGCCGCTCTGGAAGTGAGAATAAATAGAGGCGCGTGTCAGTTTCCCGTCTCTCCAACCAGACAACCGTGGCCGAAGGAGCGATGATGTAGATCGCTGTAGTATAGAATGGGGAGGCCCAGTCACTGGACCAGAGCAGGGAGTCACAAATGCCTCTAGATTTAACCATGACTGGCTTGTGTGGCCCACACACGAGGACCGAGGAAATCCATCAAAATAACTGGCAATTTGTAAGCCCACTCTTGGTAGTGACCTCTGGCCATGTTTGTGGTTTGTAGAGCAAACTTGAGCCCCGGCTCTGGTTAATGTCGTAGGCCACTCACATCCCCTTCCTTTTTTTTTATACCCCTTCGTATACCTGTTTATGCGTGTTTATGCCACTATATCTCTGCTGTTAGGGTTATAGTTTTGTTATTCGTTATGTTATGGTTTTTCGCTGTATCTGGTCCCAGTCGACTTATGTGATGCGGGTGTCTTGTGTGGGTATTGAGGGTGCCCTTCGACTCAACTGAGCATGATTGAGGTCTCACTGTCATTTAGAGACCGCCCCTGTAGTTAGTACTAGGCAGCAGTTATCTCTGTGGGATTTCAGATTCCCATTTCTGTATGTACCAACTGTCCATGAGTCCTGAGATGATTACAATAGAGAGTCCATACCTGCTGTTACCGTTGTTGTTTACGTTGAGGCTCCGTTGTTGCCATGTCCTTGTTGGTTTGTGGAGATGGGTACCTAGTCATGTGCGTAGCGATGTTAGGCAGCAGTGATTACTGTGGGAACATAGGTTCCCATTTCTGTATATGTCAGTTATGTGACATGTCAAGATGCCTGTTTGTCCCTAACCATGCAGTTCTGTCAATAAAAACCTAATTTTGTTGTTCTTAATTTGTTTTGTTTAGTCTGTAGTTTGTTGTGTAAACTCATTGATCCTGTTACAGTCCAGCAGTGTAATCTTCTGTCTGGGGTGTACAACAGTACATCCCCCGCCCTAAGAACTCCTGGAATCTTCTGTCTTAATTTCTACCCCTTTTCTTGTTAACAGAGGAGGATATACACAGTGCTCTTTCTCTATTTCTCCTTATTGTCCTCTTCTTCTCTGGCCCATTAAAAGTCAGTGTTGCGCTTCTTTGTCTTTGAGCACTTAAGTATAGGAAATTACATCTTCCTGTCCTTTATATTCTACCTCCTATGACAAGTGGCGAGCCTGCCAGGATTGTTTGGCGGCCTTTAGATTATCTTGTTGGTGTCTGTTTCCAGTCTTCAATGATTCTTTTAGGTGGTAGTTCCATGTTTTTATTTTTTTTGGCTTTTTGGGGGTGTGAGAGGTCCCTGGCAAAGACATTAACTGGGTTCAGGTTTGTTCCCAAGTCTCCAAGAAGCACAGCATTGAGAGAAGAGCCTCCAGATCTACACCACATCTCAAGTCGTCGAAATTAAAGGTGACCTTATTCCATGTTTAGGGAACCGAAGTTTCCCACCCAGCCGGCGCTCAGTCTGAGTCCGCTGGTATAAATTAAGAGTGAGAAACAACGAAGGTCACCAAACTTTAGCTATAAAGTCTTTTGGATATGCATGTATATTCCTACTGAAACCATCAAGCTTTACTCAGAAAGATATAGAGGTGGTTGACGACTCCATGAGAGCAGAATTCCCCCACATTCAATAGAGGCTGGGGCTGTGCTTGTCCAAGAGAAAAATTCTGTTGATTCTTTTGGGAGAACAGTTGTGGACTGTTCATGTGACTGATTTCAGCAGTGCCAACATCTGGGGCCATCCATAGAAGTACCTTTCCCTTGTTTGTCTGGAAGAGGGGACATCAGAAATCCATCCCACCAGTGTGTCCCACCAGCAGCAGAGCGCTGGACATCCATATTCAATCCCCACCGGTGGCACCATCACCTGAGATCATCGAGGGGGATGTTTCCCTTATTGTGCATCAGTTCACCATGTCCGTTTGAAGTGACAGATGACAATGTTACCTGTGGTGATAAGAAATCCTTTCCTTATAGGCGGAAGCAGAGGAGTTAATACTAGCGTGTTCATCCATGTTCATGATGTCATGGGTGGACATATTGAGTGTTGCGGGTCGAGTGAACAGTGATTTCCTATATTTCCCCCGTGCATAGAAAATTTAGAAGCGACACATAATAGACATTCAGTGAGAAGAAATAGCATCCAGCGAGAATCATCGAGCAGTGAATGAACTGATTTCCTATATTTCCCCCGTGCATAGAAAATTTAGAAGCGACACATAATAGACATTCAGTGAGAAGAAATAGCATCCAGCGAGAATCATCGAGCAGTGAATGGACTGATTTCCTATATTTCCCCTGTGCATAAGACAATTCAAAAGAGACACATAATAGTGGGAGGAAACGATATCCAATGAGCATCATCAGACAGAAACATTCGTTATATATTTCTGCGACACACTTTATGGACAAATAATTAATTACTAGTTAATTATTTTGTGTCATGCAATATTAATTCGAATTAGGAATCCCCACGCACAGAAAGTGAGTCTAAGACGCCATGTCTTCCAGCATGTTTGTTTTGCTTTGTTTTGTTTCCCATGTACAGGTATTTTCCTACCCCGCTTCATTTGGGTACCATGGTGACAACTGAGAAATTACTGACTCATCCCATGGAACTGGTGGATGCGGCTGGCGGAAGCGGGGCTACCAGAATCAGACCGGGGAAACAAAAACTGGGTTTGCTTGCATAGTCATGGGAATTATATACTTTTTTCAGTGGCAAGGAAGTCTGCATCTTGGTTTGCAGGTGATCTAGTGGATAGCATGCATGTTATTCCGGTCATTGTTGTTTTTGGGTTACAAGTAGGGATTGTAAATTTAAGGAGATGCCTGTGTGAAATTTTTTTTGGTGCCCCTACGTATTTCATCCATGGAGCTAAGTGTTGATGTTGATGTCAGGTTTGCTAGTTTATTGTGTATGCAGACTGCATATTCCTCATGGCCACTCATAAGATATGGTATTATCTTTTGTCAGGGACTGATTTTTTAAAATTGTCACTGATGTATGTTTTTAAGGCAGGTTCAGAAAATATAACTGGTAACAATTTTATGCTGAGAGGTTTAAGTACCGTGATGAAACCCCCTTAATTGATTGTTTACTTAAATAGCCCTAGTGTTTTGTCTAAACCCTAAGGGTCTAGAGTATTCGACGGGGACCTCGAAAAATTGGGGGTGTGATGTGTAATAGTCTGGCGCGATACATGATGATGATGATGATAATGTTACCAATACCAGCATCCCTTGCAGTGCCCTGGGGTACGGTGGGAAGCCGCTCTGGAAGTGAGAATAAATAGAGGCGCGTGTCAGTTTCCCCGTCTCTCCAAACCAGACAACCGTGGCCGAAGGAGCGATGATGTAGATCGCTGTAGTATAGAATGGGGAGGCCCAGTCACTGGACCAGAGCAGGGAGTCACAAATGCCTCTAGATTTAACCATGACTGGCTTGTGTGGCCCACACACGAGGACCGAGGAAATCCATCAAAATAACTGGCAATTTGTAAGCCCACTCTTGGTAGTGACCTCTGGCCATGTTTGTGGTTTGTAGAGCAAACTTGAGCCCCGGCTCTGGTTAATGTCGTAGGCCACTCACATCCCCTTCCTTTTTTTTTATACCCCTTCGTATACCTGTTTATGCGTGTTTATGCCACTATATCTCTGCTGTTAGGGTTATAGTTTTGTTATTCGTTATGTTATGGTTTTTCGCTGTATCTGGTCCCAGTCGACTTATGTGATGCGGGTGTCTTGTGTGGGTATTGAGGGTGCCCTTCGACTCAACTGAGCATGATTGAGGTCTCACTGTCATTTAGAGACCGCCCCTGTAGTTAGTACTAGGCAGCAGTTATCTCTGTGGGATTTCAGATTCCCATTTCTGTATGTACCAACTGTCCATGAGTCCTGAGATGATTACAATAGAGAGTCCATACCTGCTGTTACCGTTGTTGTTTACGTTGAGGCTCCGTTGTTGCCATGTCCTTGTTGGTTTGTGGAGATGGGTACCTAGTCATGTGCGTAGCGATGTTAGGCAGCAGTGATTACTGTGGGAAACATAGGTTCCCATTTCTGTATATGTCAGTTATGTGACATGTCAAGATGCCTGTTTGTCCCTAACCATGCAGTTCTGTCAATAAAAACCTAATTTTGTTGTTCTTAATTTGTTTTGTTTAGTCTGTAGTTTGTTGTGTAAACTCATTGATCCTGTTACAGTCCAGCAGTGTAATCTTCTGTCTGGGGTGTACAACAGTACATCCCCCGCCCTAAGAACTCCTGGAATCTTCTGTCTTAATTCTACCCCTTTTCTTGTTAACAGAGGAGGATATACACAGTGCTCTTTCTCTATTTCTCCTTATTGTCCTCTTCTTCTCTGGCCCATTAAAAGTCAGTGTTGCGCTTCTTTGTCTTTGAGCACTTAAGTATAGGAAATTACATCTTCCTGTCCTTTATATTCTACCTCCTATGACAGTTGGTTAGTTGGTTAGTTAGTTAGTTAGTTAGTTAGTTAGTTAGTTAGTTAGTTAGTTATGAAAGATGAAGAAGAAGAAGAAGAAGAAGAAGAAGAAGAAGAAGAAGAAGAAGAAGAAGAAGAAGGAGGAGGAGGAAGAGGAGGAGGAGGATGAGGAAGAAGAGGAGGAGGAGAAGAACAAGAACAAGAACAAGAAGAACAAGAAGAAGGAGGAAGAGGACGAAGAATAAGGACGAAGATGACGTAATTGTGATCAGGCATGATGGGTTAAGGAAGGCACCAGGCAACGCGGATGATTATGATGATGATGGTTGTAGTGGCGATGAAGATGGTAATTGTGCTGTTGATGGTGTTAATGTTGGTTATGATGATGATGATGATGACAACGATGATGTTGGCAATGATGATGATGATGGTGATAACGATGGATTTGATGGTGGTAATGAATGATCATCTTCATGTTAGTACGATAATATTCGTTGTGGTGATGTGTGATCATGGTGGTTGTGATGATAGTGGTTGTGGTACTCCCCGTGTGATTATGATAATGGTGACGAAAAGGATGATGATGATGGTTGTAATTGCGACTGACTGACTGACTAACTAACTGACGAATAATCATCAATATTGTTTTGAAAATCACTTAAATACTTAACCATTAATCTGTTATATTAAATTAGCACTCAGAATTGCTTCAAACCCTGATAGTCATTAAGGGTTAAGATTATAACCAGGAAACGGTTTAACAGAATGTGTTTTAACCCGCTAACTGATTGACAAACAACACACTTGCAGATAAGCGTGTCTAGACAAGGCGATAGTTCAGTGTCATTGCTCGTTGATATGCATTTTATTAGTGATAATCAACACGTAATGGGGAAATCTAAAATCCACCAATCACAGCTGGAAAACACATTAACTGATTGTTTGGCACTCTGAAGATATGCGGTAGCATTAACAAATCTTGACAAACCGAGAGTCAAAAATTTGATTGGCATGTCCTGGGATTCAAATTCGTTTAGTGGAGAGTTTTATGGCACTCATTTCTTTTAACAAGTGTGTGGGTGAATTGCTTTCATGTTTTTTTCCACTGTAGCTTTAATTTTCATTCTTTCTGCTGCCTATTTCGGCGTGATTGCTTCTTTGCTATAATTGCCAGTCAGAGGTAATACAGAAATAATAGCTGGGCAAAGAAGAGAATTAAAAGAGGGACAAGCAGACAGTCAGTCAGACAGACACAAAGATCGGTCGACAGACAGACAGGCAGACAGACAGATAGACAGACAGATAGACAGACAGACAGACAGACAGACAGACAGACAGACAGGACAGACAGACAGACAGACAGACAGACAGACGGACGGACGGACAGACGGACGGACGGACGGACGGACAGATAGATCAAGAGACAAGTCGACAGTTATACAGATTGACTAAAGGTATTTTTGTGGACAGACAGTTATACAAATTGATCAACAGACATGTATGTGGACGACAGTTATGGAGGATGTTCGTCCATCACGAATGATGAGGACCATTCCATTCATTGCATCTTTTGATTTGATGAAGAACGAATGATTTGCGCTTTAGTTTTGATTATAGTGAGGAAGTGGTTGCGCAACACCGTCGACCTCACTCTCTCGTCTGCGTCCATCTGGTTCCAGTGGCGAGCATGGCAAGACGATGGAGACGGACACAGATATAGTGCACGTTAGTGCTGCCACAGGCCAGTTATCCCTGTATATATTGGCTCTCAACAAACACATGGTAGCCAGAGCCTCGTGCAAACGGCCCTTCCGTCAATCCTTTAATTTTCAGCTTTAAGACAAGGGTAGTGAAAAGCGACAAGCGTATATGAATACTGATAGGATCAACCAGAAATCAATCGGATAGACAGACTGACCGCCGAACAGACCACACACACATGCGGCCAACGAGATTCTGCCACATATAATATTGCTCGTCTAAATTGCGAACAAACTCCTGATTTACGGCTGAGCCTCATCAGTTCACAAAGATATGATAAGGGAGGATCAACCAGATATCTATCGGCCAGACGGACTATTCACGCACCCCCAGGCAAGAGTAGCATCGCTAAAAAGCGCCCTATACGATTGATCAACCCGACATGTATGTCGACAGAAGTTATACAGATTGATCAAAAAGTATGTACGTCGACAGACAGTTAGACAGATCGACAACCGACCTGTGTGTGGACAGACAGTTAGACAGATTGATCAACAGACATGTAGGTCGACAGAAAGTTATATATATATTAATAATACATACACGTGTGTGGACAACCTTTTTCAGATTGATCAACAGACATGTAGTTGGACAGGCAGTTATACAAATAGATCGAGAGACAAGCACGTCGACAGACAGTTAGACAGACCGATCAACAGACATGCAGGTCGACAGACAGTTAGACAGACTGATCATCGGACATGTAGGTCGACAGACAGACAGACCGATCAACAGACACATATATCGACAGACAGTAGACAGATTGATCAACAGACACGTATATCGACAGAAAGTTAAACAGATGTTTCAACAGACACGTCAGAGTCGAACCCAAACCCCTGAAGCCTGAGCAGACAGTGTAAACGCTCCAGTCACGACTCCCCGACCCAAGGGAGTCCCCTAAATAGGAGTCTCCGTGGCGAAGTGGTAAAGACGTTTGACTCGGGCTCCAAAGGTTGGGGTTCGATTCCGGGCCGAGTTTCGGTTCACGAGTTAAATTTTTGGAGACTCCCGTGGGTCGTCGTTTGGGCTACGGAGTTCGTGCTTGTGTGACGCTTTCCGCGCTGTGGAAAGAGACCGAGCCATATGGGAAAAAACCGGTGCAATGAAGACGACCCTGTCGACTCGACTGAGTCACCTCAATAGATCGCAAAATTTTTAAAAGGCAAGGGCTATTAGCAAACAATAAGAGCCCAACCTGGAGGATCGTCGTCTCGTGCGACAGTACAGTGGTATTTGTGTCTATATTAAATATTTTATTGCATTCTCTGCTTCGCCTTTGTGGATATTTTTTCACATAACAAACTATGACAAGGGGGAAGGAAAGAACCGCCCTGAATCTTGGCAAGTGCGTTCACTTCAATATAATAGTTTAAAATCAGAGTTTTAAAACACTAAACACTCCTAGCAAATATAGAAAAATTAACGATTGAATCACAAAAATACACAAAAAATTAACAATGAATCACGCAGCCCTTTCTAATTTGTCTCCAGGAGTGTTTTCAGCAAAAACATACACAGAATAAGAAAAACATATTCTTTAAATACGATTGTTTAATCCCCAGGTCACGGGTCGCCGGGGAGACGCTCAAATTAAAAGGCCTGGTGCCGGCTAGCAGTTGGGGCTAGGAGGTGGTTTGGGTCTTTGTCGGCGATTATGAGAGGCGTTCTTGGGGTTGTAATTAAGCTCTTAAAGAAGTGTCACAATGGCAGATCCCTGTAGATCCTGTATCTGTGTGGGCGTTGGTAAAAGAGGCTGCCAGCGGGGTCGAAGGTTTGAGACGATTAGTTTCGTGTTGTACGTGTCACTTAAGGGGAAAGCTTTTCCTATCAGTTTAGGGACAATCTCAACCCATAGATCCAGTAAAGGGCAGGTGGGGGAAGCATCAAAACCGGGTCCTCTAATGTTTTTTTATTCTGAGGGGGAGAGAGAGAGAGAGAGAGAGAGAGAGAGAGGGGGGGGGGGGGGAGGGGGGGGGGGGGGGAAAGAGGAAAAAGCAAAAGTGGGGGGACGAGAAAAAGGGAAAGGGAGGAGAGAGAAGAGAAGAGAGAGAACGAGAGACAAAAGGGCCCGAGAGGGAAGAGAGGAGAGAGGAAAACGGGAGGGAAACAGAGAGGAGAAGAAAGAGAGAGAGAGCGAGGGAGAGAAGAAGGGGGAGAGAATGAAGTTGGATATAGAGAAAGAAAAAAACAGGGTGAAGTGAGGGGAAGAAAAAGAGATAGAGAAGAGCATAAAAAAGCATGGGAGGCGAGAGAGAGAGAGAGAGCGGGAGAGAGAGAGGGGAGAAGAAGGGGGCGGAGATAACGAGAAAGAGAAGGGGGAGGATACAGAGAGAGAGTTAGAGTTAAGAGTTGGAGTAAGACAGCTAGAGAAAGAAGAGAGAGAGAGAGAGAGAGAGAGAGAGAGAAGGAGGGGGGGGAGGGAGAGAGAGGTCCGTGCAAGAATGCGAGGGTCATTTTCATCATGTGATGTTCCTAAAGAAAGGATGCATCTATGCTACACAGAACTATCAGTAGCGGAGGAACACTTGACCCAAAAGATAGCACGTGGAACATATTCAAAAGTAGAACCGGGAAAAATCCTAAAGAGGAAGGGAAAAAAAGGTTGAGAAAAAGGACTCACTAAAAAATAAAAAAATTGAAACCTTTAGACATCTAGGCACCAAATGATAAAACTAGGAAATATAACTTGATCTGCAAAAGCGCCCTTTAAAAATGTTAAGTTACTTGCATATCCTTTACAGGACGTCGCAATTAACACCGGTATTTTTTGTCTATTTGTGATTTATGGGAAATATTACGTTTAGTAGTTGCCATTGCTTTCTGAACTACCGAACTCATACCGCTGTATTACTCATACCATTGGATGAAAACCAGCGCAAAGTTTGGGGTTCTTAATTGCCTGCAGTGCATTTTGAACGCGTGTTCACGATTGGCAGCAGACCGCGTCGCGCAGGGTTTTAACGTGTTGGTATGGGAGCCGGTGTTTCAGAAATCAATGACAAACTACTGAACGTAAAACTTACTAAGACATCAATAACACAGTAAAATGCTGGTGTTGACAGCGATGTCCTAAAAATAGGATATGGGAAAAAAAATCTGGAATGCAATTGGTTCGTAACCCTTTTGCCACAGCGCTGGTGTCCAAAATAAAGGTGTGCATATACCCCATACCCCCCCCCCCCCCCAATTTTTTCCAGACAATGATTCAGTCCAACATACATCAACTCCCTGAGAGTAAGTCAAAGTTGACCATAATTGTTCACGAGTTTTGGGTATCTCTTTGTCGAAAAAAGCTCACCCAACCCCCAAAAATCTATCTCATTGCCAACAATCCCCAACAACGCCCAAATTCAACCTCATTGTCAACAAATCCCACACCAACGCCCAAATTCTACCTCATTGTCAAAAAACCCACACCAACCCCCAAATTCTACCTCATTGTCAACAAACCCCACACCAACGCCCAAATTTTTACCTCATTGTCAACAAATCCCACACCAACGCCCAAATTCTACCTCTTTGTCAACAAACCCACCAACCCCCTAATCCACCTCATTGCCAACAAATCCCACACCAACGCCCATAATCCACCTCATTGTCAACAAAGCCCACCCCAACGCCCATAATCCACCTCATTGTCAACAAATCCCACACCAACGCCCAAATTCTACCTCATTGTCAACAAAGCCCACCCCAATCTCCAGATGTTTCCAAAATGTGGTTTCTGAGAAAAATGAAACGAACACATGATTAGACAAGAAAGACGAATGAGGCAGCTTTTTAAGAGCCAAACGAAACTGAATGGATTAGAGAAATTAGGCTAGAAAAATGGAAATATGTGACACTTTATGAGGAGTAATAAGCGTGAAAACTTAACGATAACTGGCTAACTTTATGGGGAAGAGAGCAATAGAAAAAAAAAAGATATAAAACTTATCAATGGTTTGATATCATCGGGCAAGAAGACTCAAGTGATCGGGTCAAGGAAAAGAAGGAAGAAGAAGGAGGGGAAAGAAGTATAAAGAGGGAAAGGGAAAAAGAGGAAGAAAGCAGGAAGACGAAGGGAGACGAAAGAAACAGAAGAAGAAGAAAGAGAAAAAGAAAGAAGGAGGAAGTAAAAGGAGAAGAAGAAGGAAGAAGACGGAGGAAGAAAAAAAAAAGAGAAGGCAGAAGAAGATGAACGAAGAAGAAGGAGGACGAAAGGAAAAGTAGAAAGAAGTAGAAATAATAAGGAATAATAAGAAGAAAAGGGAAAAAGAAGAAGAATGAAAGTGGGGGAAATAGGAGTAAGAGAAAAGGAGAAGGAAGACGAAATAAAGAAGAAGAAGAAGAAAAAGAAGAAAGAAGAAGAAGAAAAAAGAAGAAGAAGAAAAGAAGAAGAAGAAGGAGAAGAAGAAGAAAGAAGAAGAATGGAAGAGGAATGGAAAAGAAGAAGAAGAAGGAAGAAGAAGGAGGGAGGGAATTACACGAATTAAGAAATGTAACTATTTCTAGTCATGCTAACAGATCACCGTATAATTAGGTGCTTTAAGCAACTTTTTTCATGTACAACATTCTACAACTCTTTAACGAAACATCGGCGCTCGTCAAGTTTCCAAAATTTCACTACAAATTCAGCACGAAGGCGATTCAAAGGCGGTTCAGTTTTCAGTAGAAAAATATTGTTATTTGCTGTATCTGCAAAATTAGGTTCGTAAAAACAGCTTCCCGCACGTGCGGCATTAGTTAGTAATGTCCTGGAGTGAAATTTTATGCTGTGATGGGGTAAATATTTTTAGCTTCACAAAGTATGCAGCTGCAAAATTTTTCGCCTGCGCGTACTCAGCACGATCTTTGTCTATTCAACTTCTCGTCCAGCATTGGTGTTTGCTGTTAGCAGAATCTGCTTGCATGTCTTGTATCGCTGAGGCATTTGCTGCAGTTTGTGGCATAAAGTTTTTTGTTTTTAAATTCCCC
>JACEFZ010002689.1:0-16187 GCA_014155875.1 Cepaea nemoralis
CCAGGGAGACCGGCTTTGTTAATTATGAGACACTAGCTGACCCGGCCCGGCTTCGCCCAGTCCCTGGAGGGGATCTATCTATCTATCAGACTGTCTGTCTGTCTGTCTGTCTGCTTGTTTGTTTGTCTGGCTGTCTGTCTGTCTTGCTGACCCGGCCCGGCTTCACCCAGTCCCTGGTGGGGAGCATCTCATTTAATTCATATAAGTAGTCATATAAGCTCCCGTTCCCGACTATCTGTCTGTCTGTCTGTCTGACCCGGCCCGGCTTCACCCAGTCCCTGGTGGGGAGCATCTCATTTAATTCATATACGTAGTCATATAAGCTCCCGTTCCCGACTATCTGTCTGTCTGTCTGTCTGTCTGTCTGTCTGTCTGTCTGTCTGCCTGATCCGGCCCGGCTTCACCCAGTCCCTGGTGGGGAGCATCTCATTTAATTCACATACGTAGTCATATAAGCTCCCGTTCCAGACTATCTGTCTGTCTGTCTATCTGTCTGTCTGTCTGAGCCGGCCCGGCTTCACCCAGTCCCTGGTGGGGAGCATCTCATTTAATTCATATAAGTAGTCATATAAGCTCCCGTTCCCGACTATCTGTCTGTCTGTCTGTCTGTCTATCTATCTGACCCGGCGTGGCTTCGCCCAGCTCCTGGCGCACAGTAACTTAAAAGAATGTCCTTCCACACACCATCCATTATTTTTAATGAAAACTGTTTTAATCACCTACATGACTGTAGATAACTTCTTTAAGCATAAAAAGATGAGTTACAATGTTATGCATTATGCTTTATTTTTATGAAAACTTTGAAAATGCCTTACAGATTATATCATTATTTATTATAACTCATATGCCTGTAAATAACTATAGACAAAGAGTTTATAAATCTTTGAAAACGATGCAACAATATGACTATAAAGTATATAGAAATGTTATTAAAAGTTATGCCCCTTGAAATAACTTTTCTAGAGTTAAGTCCCCTTGCTATATAGAAATTATAATGAAAAATGAAATATTAAATTTTAGTAAGTAAGTAGCCGTTTTTACACTAAAAAACTATGACAGAAAGTTGCAAAGGAATGAAAAGAAGACGTGTAGAAAATTTCATCTCAATCGGATGGACCGTTCGCGAACGCATAAAGAACGGACGGACGGACACACATCGCCTTTTATAGATATAGATGTTAAATGCCAAATACGTTAAAGGGATGGCAAACTTAGAAATAAATCGCCTGTTTCACTTTCACACTAACAAATTGCAACAACGGCAAACCTTCCTGGGCCCAGTTGGCATTTGCTCCCCTTTTCCTAATGCCCTAATTAAAGGTAAAATCAGCTTTCTTTTGTTGATCTTCTAGAAAATATGCCAACAAATTTCTGGGGAAGCTCATTCAGAACGTCCTGGGCAAATGAATGGGAGAATCCCTAACAAGAAAACAATTAAACGCGGCTCATCGGTGAGCTAATCGGAAAGGACAGGTAGCAACTTCGGACTTGGCGAGTTGGATTAAGTTAGCCTAACCATTGTGGAATTTACGGTGAAGAGATGATTGTTTGTGCCGGGGAGATTGAGGGGACCACATGGGAGATTGCAATACCTGAGATGACGTTCGTGGGAAAATGTTTGACTATACCAGACATGCATGGGTGATTATGGAACAGTACGTGGATCGCATGATGGTTTTCAGCTGCGAGTTGTCCAGCCGGTTACTGTCTGAACCCATTCAGATTTAGCTGGTAGTTTGACTACATTCTTCTGTACCTTTCATCGACTACATGAACCCACTCGGTGTTATCTAGGAGTCTGGCGTTAAATTCTTCTGTCGCATTCAGCGACTACATGAACCCACTCGGTGTTATCTATGAGTTTGGCGTTAAATTCTTCTGTCGCATTCAACGACTACATGAACCCACTCGGTGTTACCTGGGAGTTTGGCGTTAAATTCTTCTGTCGCATTCAGAGACTACATGAACCCACTCGATGTTACCTGGGAGTTTGGCGTTAAATTCTTCTGTCCCATTCAGCGACTACATGAACCCACTCGATGTTATCTAGGAGTTTGGCGTTAAATTCTTCTTCACCTTTCTTCGACTACATTAACCCAATCGGTGTTATCTAGTTGTAACTTCAACTCCTTCTGTCCCATCAAGTGGCTACACAAACCCATTCAGCGGCTACATAAACCCATTCAGTGGCTACACAACCCATTCAGGACCAGCTAAGATTGTAACTTCAACTCCTTCTGTTTCAATAGACAAAAAGGAAATATATTTGAAAACTTAGTAACAACTGGCAAATTTAATGCATGAAAATCTCCAACTATCAGTTATAATTTTAACAGATCCATTCCACCTCATCCCACTTATGCCTAGGATATTTATTATATATTTTCCATTTCTCTTACCACATTATTCAACTTTGTTACCTCAGTATCATACCATTCCACGATCTGAATTCAAATTTATTTATTTTAGTTTTGGTTTTGCCATTAGATTTGTCCATCTTTCCATTCGCGTTCTTATTCCTTAGTGTAGTCACTGTAGTGTCTTCCCCATCTTTATCTGTTATGATTTGTGAATTTAAAAAAAAAAAATTTTTTGCTGATGAAGGCTAGTCGCCGCAACGTCCTATGATTTCCGAAATTGTGTTCTGTAAAGCTGCATTACTTTGTATTATTTTATACTGTATACTTTTAATATTTAGAACCTCACAGTGAAGCACTGCGTATTTTCTTTCTATCTGCTTGCATATTTACTTTTTATACGTTTATTTCACCTGATTTCACGATATTGTCATTCGATGAGGAGAGAGACATTGGAGAACATCGTGACAACTGGAAAGATCATTGAGAAGCAGAGGCAGAGGCAGACCTAATACATTAGTTGACATTTTGAGGTTGACTTCTCGTTCAGGCAGCAATAGCAAACTGCTGATCGTAAAACTGTCTAGAATGTCAAGCAAAATGTTGGGGTTGATCACAGCGTCCTGAAAAGGACGTGCAATATATATATAAATATATATATATATATATATATATATATATATATATATATATATATATATATATATATATATATAGACAGGCCGAGACTTTATGATTGTATGAGATGGTGACCCACGCAAATGAACGTCCATTCTTATCGGCATGGCACGTTATGATGATAAGGGAAATAAAAGAGTTAAAATTCGAGAAGATGGACTTCCTTGCCCCGGGCTTTATCCCATATGGCTCGGTCTCTTTCTGCAGGACTGCCTGCCGAAAGCATCGCCCAAAGCACGAACTCCGTAGCTCCGGTGACAACCCCCCGGGAGTCTCCAAGAAAAACGCACTCGAGAATCGAAAGACGTAGCCCGGAATCGAACCCACAACCTTCGTAGTGCGAGGCAAACGGCTTGACTACTTCGCCACGGAGTTATGATAAGAAGAGAGATACAAACCTTTTTATTTGACAGGAACAAGAAATGTGGTGGGCTACTATTATTTACCAACCTCAGACAGTGATTCCGTGACAAATTTGCAACCAGACATTTATTTTACAACACGCTTTAATCCAAGCTTGTTCTCTGTAAGCTCTTCCTTCAATACTCCAATATGACACATCAATCAATTCGCGACCAACGAAATGAAGCTCTTCCCAAAGAGATGTATAATCAACAGTAAAGTTCATTGACAGATTGACTTCATTTTCTATTCCTAATGTCCCGACAGCCTGGCCAACAGAGTGCATAACGACGTCATGCTGGTCAGTAGACCGAGCCCACGGCCGCTAATGGTCAGTGCCGGGAATCTAACAATACATGTCATCTTTCTCCCGCCCAATTATTTTCTCTTTGTGACGGCGTTCTGTTAAGACCAGCTCAGATAATGCTGGTCACGCGATTAGGTTATTGCCTGGTCGGCTAATAGGTGGGTGATTGTACCCCCTTGTACCCGATATGTTGGCCCGGGTGACAAATTTGACCTTAAAAGAGGTGATAAGCAGGTGATTTTACAGAACCGCATAGGTCACGGCATGGTCTCCCGTTCGGTGTTTCCAAGTAGGTTATGAAATGTTACAATTGGATGACCCTTATCAAGCTTTTGTCACAAGCGAGTAGATGTGAAAAGTGACTGGGAAGTTCGATAAAAGAAAGAAACACAGAGATATAAATGGATGTTTAGACCAGAGTCTTTGTTAATTAGACATACAAATTTATAAAACTGACTGTTGAGACCACAGTCCTTGTGAAATTAAAATAGATACAAACCAGAATGTTTAGAATAATGTCTTTGTGAATTAGAAACAAACAAATTCAAACTCGAAGAATGCTTAAACCAGAATCTGTGTGAATTACAAACACAAAAATGCAAAATGTAAGATGTTTAAACCAGAATGTTTGTGAATTACAAACACATAAATACAAAAAGTATAAAGTGATAGTTGCCGAAGCTATCAAGTGATAGTTGCCGAAGCTACCAAGTGATTGTTGCCGCGTGATATTCAGCTGTGATATTTGCACCTTTCGGCCGAACATCCGACTTCTTCAGGTACTTGTTGACAGGGTTAACCTTCCCGGGACACAGTGGTATGAGTGGCGGTCGTTCAGAAAGCAACAGTAAATTCCGGAACATTAACTTACCAATATATCACAAACAGCTACAAATGATGGGGGTTGACTGCGACGTCCTGTAAATGCTATGCAGTGAACTTTCTATAGTACAAACTGTCTCATTCAGAATTAATTAGGTGTGATAATTGTCTGGAAATAAGGGGGAAGAAAACGAAAACCGAGATATGATATGTTAATGTAAGAACTGTCTCATTCAGAAGAGTTAATGAAATAGCTGTCTGGAACTAAAATAAGACAACAAAACAAGTTACGACAATAAAGTCAATACTGTTCATTCAGAACGAGGATTTCATGTAAGTACACTGACTTAGCCGGCTTCCTGGCCTAGAGGTTAGCGACTTTTCTCCGTAATCTCGTATACTCTCGTAAGTAACGTGACGACGGTGAGAATCAGCAGTGGTTCGAATCATGTCGGTAACTTACTGGGTATGTGAGCCGGCCGCTCAGAAAGCAATGGCAAACTACTGAGCGTAATCTTGCCAATAAATCAACAATCAGTTGAAAGATGCTGATGTTGACAGCGATGTCCTGTAAAGGATATGCAAACATTTTTTCACACACTGACTTAATCAGACCTGTAACCACACGGTTACCTTGTCATACCTGCAGAGAATCTGTTTGTTGATTATACGTTAAGAAATAAAAGACAGAAGCAGTGAAAGAAAGAAAGAAAGAAAGAAAGAAAGAAAGAAAGAAAGAAAGAAAGAAAGAAAGAAAGAAAGACAGACAGACAGACAGACAGACAGACAGAAAGACAGACAGACAGACAGAAAGAAAGGCATATGCCTGTAGCAGAGACACAGTTAAGAACACAAGCTGGGGAGGCACACAGTCAGAATGGCCGATAAGTCAAAGACAACAGAAACGCAATAAGAACATAGAATTTAGTAACAAAGCAAGAAAGAATAGATGACACTTAGAACAGTGGTTCTCAACCTTTTTTGGCCTATGCACCCCTTCACCATATGTTCAGAAAGGCACCCCCCCCCCCCTCCTTCTATAATTCCTCTCTATAAATCCCCCTCCCCGCCCCTAGACAGTATACGTAAAACTTGAAGCTAAATTTAATAACACATACTAGAACAAGTCTAGACGTTTACATAAAACGTGATGTGCGAGTCGACTTATGTTATAACACGGATTTCAGAAGGGCGAGAAGTACAGAACTGTAAAGTATGGAGGGAAAAATAATATCAAGTAATCGGTTCTTGTATTAACGTAATCTTGAAATAATTTTAAATCCCCCAGGACACCATAAAATCCCTCTCTCCTCTCTCTCTCTCTCTCTCTCTCTCTCTCTCTCTCTCTCTCTCTCTCTCTCTCTCTCTCTCTCTCTCTCTCTCTCTCTCTCTCTCTCTCTCTCCCCACCGGTTGAGAACCACTGACTTAGAACAAGAAAGAATGGATTATCATCCTGCGCCATGTCGACAAGCGTGGGTGGTCATAGTTTGTCATCACGCGCGATCTTCCAAGTGTCAGATGACACGACCACGATATCCCAGCAGCATATGTTTCTTTCTCTCGCTTGTAACTACAGCCTAGTCCATATACGTGCTGCTACTCCTGCTGAGGAGTGCTCTGGACTGATGTTTGCCTGTGGATTAGCCTTTCCCTATTAACCAGTGTCCCTAGCCATCTAGCAAACCCACTCCGACTTCTGAGGTACACGTAATATGCGTACCCAAGTCAAGGATGAGAAATGAACATTTTAGTTCACGTGAACGGTGTAGGGTTTGAACCCGCTACCTTGTCATCAACGCACCAGATATTTAAAAGTGGGTTCTCTTATCCATTCGGCCACGCTACTACCTACACTGAAAATGTCAATTCACTACATTGATTTTCATATCTAAATTGGAAATTCGTGCTTGCAAAAACAGAAAATACTGACAAGGAGTCGAAGACAAGATGAAATAGATGAAGACTTAGAAGAACGATTGATGAAAGGCGTGATGTCGTTCTTGGTGTGATGAGGCGGTTGCCGTTTGGAGGAAACAAGAGGATGAAGTGACAGGATACAGAAATACCAGTCACAGACGTCTTAAAGACAGGCGGATAAAGTCAAACCCGGGAAATTAAACTATGAACGTGAGAAGCTTTGAGGTCACGCGCGAAGACCAGAACTCGCAAGCTGCTCCCAAAGACAACTTCCACATTCCCATAGGAGCTGAGAAACTAACACGGCTGTCTGTGGCCCAGCCCTGGCTTTACGTGAGCGGAGCTATAATTGTTGTCAGATCTGTTGTTTCCAAGCCACGGGGGAATACGGACACTAACTGATCCTTCTTCCGCAAGATGGCCAAAAAATTGGAGGCCCTCAAATTATCCGCGGATTTGCTCGCATTCTATAAGCGTCTAGGCTAATAGGACGCGTATCTGCCATGGCACTGGGTACTGCTCAAGGCGGATTAATGATGGCTCCAGCTGCAATCAAGGTTAAGAAAGCTTAGGCGTCTGCACGAAAGGTTTTGCCTTTCAATTTTGCTCAAGACAAGGGGGAGATACAAGGTTGTTTCTGAGACAGTGTTACTGGCAGGGTCAAACACTTGGGGACAATTATGATGTGGTTACATGAACAGACAGACAGACAGACAGACAGACAGACAGACAGCCAGACAGACAGACAGACAGACAGACAGACAGACTCACACATCCATATATATATATATATATATATATATATATATATATATATATATATATATATATATATATATATATATATATATCACAACATGGAAATCATAATGCAGTATAGAATAAAACAACAAATCCCTTGTTGTAACGGTTAAGATGTTACACTTAGAGTGGCATGAGCGCGGTCGGTCCATGGGACTCGATGCCAGATTTCGACGTTCGCTGCTGGAGGGAATGACTGACCACCAATTTCTCCATGCACTCCGGCCTACAACATGTGATGGTCCTCACACTTCGTATACTCACGGCATGTCCACGAGAAGTCACGTTAGCCCAGCTGACAGGTGTAGGGGTTGAACCCGCACACCACAAGTTTAAGAGCAAGCAAGCTCTCTGATCCTTTCGGCTATGCTAACCTACTATTATTATTAGTTTGTATTATTATTATTATTATTATTATTAGTTTTATTATTATTATTATTATTAGTTATTATTATTATTATTATTATTATTATTATTATTATTATTATTATTATTATTATTATCAGAAATGGAATAAAGACAAAGGAGAAAATTATTGCAGATAAGTCACACACCGAGCGTGTGAGACGTAAGATGGTGCATGATGGTGGAAATGACCACGTGTTCACATGCACCCACTGTGAACGAACATTTACAGCGCGAATTGGCCTTATCAGTCAAATTCGCTACCGCCATGGGTAAAAGTTATTATGCCTTTTTGAAGCACAAACTATCGTCTGTCAAGACGGCAAGGTGCTATTGATGAATGAAAATTATTATTATTATTATTATTATTATTATTATTATTATTATTATTATTATTATTATTATTATTATTCATACCTCTACTACAACTACTACTGCCCGCTCCGGAGGCAGTTGGTAATCCCGCATAACGCGTTAACAATACAGTTGTGGGCGATTTGGCAGCACACCGCGTCACGTTGTTTTTTTTTTTAAGAAGTGGTATGGGTGCCTGTAGTTCAGAAAGCAATGGCAAACTACTGAATGTAAACTTGCTAAGAAATCACGAACATCCAAACAATGCTGGGGTTGGTTGCGACGTCCTGTAAAGGATATGCAACTAACTTCATTGTAACTACTACTACTACTACTACTACTACTACTACTACTACTACTACTACTACTACTACTACTACTACTACTAGTAGTGTTGTTATTATGTCCTATCAAATGTGCTGACAGCTCAGTGGCCGTGCACTCGCATCTACATTAAGAAGGAATGATTGACGTGATGACGTATTTCCGGAATCCACATGCCTCATAAGATGGGCGCGTTACAGTATTTTGAAGGTCAACAACCAATGTTAAACTCACCACATCAGCCTCTGGGACTGCGGTGGCATAGTGACTAGACGCAGCTTTGCCGGCCGACTGGTTTATCGGCTGGAATCCGCATCGCGACAGATTTTTAAAATTGACTGGAGTTTCCAAGATTCCCCCCCCCCACACACACACACACACACACGCACGCACACACGCACACACGCACGCACGCGCACACACACACACACACACTAGAGCACAGACACACCACACACATCACACACACACCACACACACACGCACACACAACTCACACGCACGCACGCACATATACGCGCAAAGAGTGAAGAAAACGTTGCTGAGTACGATCAAGGTCAGACAAGTTAGACACGGCGGTCACATGAAGGGACACAACTCTTTGTTAAATAAGATTTACGAAAGATGCGCTGCACAAGAAACGAACGAACGAACGAACGAACGAAACGAAAGAGCGTTATTTTCACAGGGTTAAGAATATGGAGTCCTTCGTGGCTAAAGGGTTGCGAACGCGATTCGTGAGTCGCTTACCACGCGTTCGAAACACAGCGGCGGCCGATTTGCCAGCAGACCGTGTCGCGCTGGGTGTTAACGTTGGTATGGGAGCCGGTCGTTCAGAAATCATTGGCAAACTACTCAATGTAAACTTGCCAAGATATCAACAACAGCAGTAAAATGCTTGTGTTGACAGCGATGCCATGTAAATAGAATATGCAAAAGAAAAAAAAGAGTAGGGAGATGTGGTTTTATAGAAGATCAATCCACATTCTTTTGGCATGTCATGAAAAGAGGAAAGCTGAAGTACGGGAGAGTTGAAGGCGAGAACGGAGAGTCAAACAAAATTCGAGAAGATGTTAGAGACAGAGAGAGGGGGAGAGACAGATGGACAGACAGAGGTGAAACATACATTCCGCGTAAACTTGTGAAGGTGGAAAGGAAGCGTATGCAAGGAATGCACGTGTGCATGCACCGTGCCCATAGCTGTGATGTCATCAAATGTGTATATGTATGTATTTGTGTCACTTAACACTAACAAATGGCAATGCTCTGTGATATTACACAAACAAATAAACAACACACATTACACCTTGTAAATACACAGTCATTTGTATGAAATACAAGCTTAAAACACAAAACTTAAAAAACTAAAATAAAAAGGGGGTGGGGTGTTTGACATTTTGACATCCTGGCATGGAGGAACATCGCTAAAAGAAAGTATAGGCAGGACATGAGCTAGAAGGCAGTGGTGGACAGACGTGACTACAAACGCCATAAGGCATGGACTGTAAGAAGAATTGGGGACGTATGCTAGTCAAACATTCTGTCCTTGTTATCCCTGTTTAAATATATATTGTTTTCGTTAATGCAACTCTTATTTGGATATACTCAAACATTAAAACCATCAATTACAACAATAATAATTTGCGCATTATAAACACACGAGGAATTATATCGACAAGAGGGGGTGTGCGGATGCCGGACTGTTGTGGTAGTTCGAATCAAAACAAAATATGACCAATAAGCGCGACAGATGGACACACACATACAGACGCTGGTGGACGTTGCGAACGAAATCTTTATCTACCGAACACACCAAAACACGAAATAATTGTTTTATTTTTTTTTTTTAACAGACAATACAACGGAATATTAATCTAATAATTAATCATGTGCCATGCCGGAAAGCATGGGCGGTCATGACTCGCCATTTCACTCGATCAACAGAGTCGTGGATCAGCTCAGTGTTCCTGTCTCGACTATGCCATGTGGTCAAGCCCCCAGGTATTTACTTCTCGGTCTTCCCCTTGGTCTGTTCCCTTCGATCTTGCCAGTTGTCACTAAGTTCTCCAATCCATTTCTTCTCATAACATGTCCAAAAAAATTTTGACTGTCTACGTCTAATTTCTCTAATCAATTTACGATTTTCATTTGTCTCCTAAAGTACTTGGTCATTGGTTTTTCTGTCTGACCATGGTATTCTTTGCATTCTCCTCAGAAACCACATTTCTGCAGCCATCAGATGTTTTTCAGCTTGACTGCTCATTGTCCAAGTTTCACATCCATACAAAATGATTTTTTATTAATATGGACGGAGTCAATTCAACGAAGCTTGGGAACTGAAGTGAAAATAAAACAAAATAAGAAACAGAACGCTGCTCCTCTTTGCGACAAGTCAAAAGTGGGGCGGCCATATTTAAACTGTCCTGTATGACATCACCGTGTTCGTCTGCATCGTGATGGCACGTGCTTAGCATTTTTGACATCATTAACAATAATATTGGCAGGTTACGAAACAATAGCATGGTTATTGTAATTTCTATCACACTCTTAGGGATTTCATTTGAAATATACGTGATATCATTATTATAATTATCATCGTCATTATCATCACCATGATTCACTCTGTTTGCCCATGTCAGTGCATTCTGTACTTCACATTTGTCCTCTAGTATGTTTTTGTTTCCGGTATCCTCTTCTTCATGCTGCCTCATGGCGCGCATCATCATGCATTATGCGAAGGAAGTCATGGTTGGCATCCTACACTCTTACCAGAGTCCTGGATCATGTATGTCTTCTTGTCCTGGTTATGCTGTGTGGTCAAGCAAACCAGCTATCTTCGAGAGTAAGTTAACAAATAAGTCACAAATGGCTGTAGACAAGTAACCAAAGATGATAACAACTTGAAACCAGTTTACATACATTCCATTACATACATACATTATTCCTTTATTTCTCAATATAATTTCCACCAACATTGATGCACTTATCGCATCGTTTTATCAGTCCTCGGAAACCGGCTGAATGGAACTGCGTGCTTTGTTTTTATTTACCTGCCATCCCACAGAACTGTGTGACTTACTTATTGACTCGCCGTCGTTACGTTTTCTACCCAGCTATGCACCGCTTTACGGGACAAACATTTGTCAGCATAAACAGGAAACACACCTCCCACACATTTCGCGAATGACGCCGAAGTTGAATGTGAAGTGAAAACGTGGTTTAGAAAACAGAGCACGCAGTTCTATGCAGCCGGTTTAGGAGGACTAATAAAACGATGGGATAAGTGCATCAATGTTGGTGGAAATTATGTTGAGAAATAAAGGCACAATGTATCTAGGAAAATAAACTGGTTTCAAGTTGTTATCATCTTTAATTATTTTTCTACATCCATGTGTGACTTACTTAATTAACTTACCCTCGTATCTTTTTGTCTTCCCCCGATTTTCGCCCGTCAGCGTCACCAGTTGTCACTAAGATCCAAGTCTATTTATTATTGAACGTGATAAGGAAACAAAACTGCAATTTACGAGAACGGGTGCCCTTAGAAAGATATAGCCAGATGCAATATAATTGATGTCTCTGCTGTATAAGAGAAGTCACGGCTGCAACGGGATAAAACAATAAGAAATAACATTACTTAGGTAAGTGTAACTCCTGCAACAAAGTGAGACATAATAAACACAGGTACAGTATACATAACTTACAACCAACTCCACAACGGTAACGGTAACATCACAGGAAGGGCGGGTTGGGGGAAGGGGGGGGGGGGGTAAATATAAAATCATAATAAAATTAAAATAAGTATACTAAGCCACGACGAACAACGTTTCGATTATACTCATCTTCATCAGGAACAACATAAACAAATATTAAAACACAAATATTTCGTTGCTAGGAAGGCGCGCGGAAGTTCAGTTCAGTTCAGTTGTGAACGATGCCAAATAAGAACATGTGGCGCCGAAGATGCACAAACAGTTAGACATAGACACTCTAAAGCCGGTCTGACGGTCAAACATACACGACAGTTCGGACACTCTCAGTAAGGATGGGAAGCCGTCAGGGTAATACAGGATATTTTTTTTTTTTTAAATTCGCATATCCTTTACAGGACATCGCTGTCAACAGCAGCATCTTTCAGCTGTCTGTTGATTTCTTGGCAAGATTACGCTCAGTAGTTTGTCATTGCTTTCTGAGCGGCCGGCTCAGTTATCCCGCAAGTCACCAGCAGGGGTAGAACCGCTCCCAGTTCTCGCCCGCTACGAGACTGCGTGATAAACGACATTACGGAGAAAGTGTTGTAACCCCTCGGCCAGAGAGACCGGCAATACAGGATATACTTTGAGAGAAAGAATCTGTTTTCAGATATACAGGAGAATTAAGTTTCCTCTTTGTCTTTCCTTTGCTTGAAAATTGCCTGTATCTGCAATGCTGTCTCTTCTAAGAAGTCTTTTGGTTCATTCAGGGGTCCTTAGACTTTATCTACTACTTTCTTTTTTTGTCTCTAGGCCAGAATGTTTGCCTAGATATGTTGTATTTTGGGCATCTTGGAGTAAGTGATCTGCTGTCTGCGGCGCCAAGCCACGTGTGAACATGGCTGACTGGCCATTCTTGAAATGGAGAATTTAGTGACTTCAACGCAATTAACAGAGGACTTAGATGAGGATTTTGTGTATTATTTGGTCTTCTTAATATTTACAGCGACACAATACACGGAATTGTCGAACATCTTGATGGCGCTCAAGTTGGGGGACAAATATGAATATCGGGAGACAGGCGGCTGATGCAGATTTTATAGCAGAGTTTGTACGTAATCTGCAGATCATTCTTGGCAAGGTCCTGGAGGAGCTTGAGAAGCAGGGCAATTCATTAGAAGTTAACAAACATGAATGCATGATGTTTCCAAAGCGGCACAGAGTCGATTAAACCAGTGGTTCTCAACCTTTTTTGGCTCGTGCCCCCCCCCCTTCACCATATTTTCAGAACGTTATTCCCCCCCTCCCCCCTTCGTATTTCCTACCTAAAAATTTGGCCCGTGGCCCCCCCCCCCCCCCTCTTCACCATATTTTCAGAACGTCATTCCCCCTTTCGTATTTCCTACCTAAAAATTTGGCCCGTGCCCCCCTTCACCATATTTTCAGACTGTCATTCCCCCCTTTCGTATTTCCTACCACAAAATCCCGCCCCACCCATACATATTATACGTAATAAAGGAAGCTAAATTTAATAGCACATACTAAAACAAGTGTAGACGTCCACATAACACATAATTTGTGGGTCTACTTACTTTATAAATTGAATTTTAGAAGGGTGAGACGTACAGAACCGTACATTATGAAGGGAAAAACAATATCAAGTAATCGGTTCTTGTATTAACGCGATCTTGAAATAATCTTAATCTCTCCCCCCCCCCCCCCATGGAAACCCCCCTTGGGGGGGGGGGGGAAATTCCCCACCGGTTGAGAACCACTGGATTAAACTGTATGTACAGCAAAGGTGTAGAAATCGGGCAGATCAAGTCTTCTGCATATCTATTCTACACAGCAACATCCAATGGAAGATGTAACACGATCATCAAGAAAACAATCGCTCGTCCAATTTTAATAGTATTTGTTTAAAGTGTGTTATGTATGTGTATGTGTGTGTGTGTACACACACACACACACACACACACACACACACACACACACACACACACACACAGGTGTAAAGTTTCTCATGTAGTTAAATATGTCTTCCATGTCTCTTGTCCAGGTTTTCATTACACGACAAAGGACGATATTTTCTATTCCAAATAGTGTGGCGTACATTTCATTTCTCTTTCCCTTGTGGTTATCTTGAGTGGTCCAGTATCTCACACAGCTGTCGGCACCTCAGCCTTTGTTTTGTTCTTGTTTGACAGTACTCTCAACGTTCTTCCAACAATACCTGCATGTCCCATACAACCTGCTTCCCCACAATTTCTTTAGCATCTTCTGTGAGTGCTGTTCAGTACACGCGAGGTTCTTGCTCATACTTGCCAGCAGTTAATGGTTTATGAGTGAAAGGAATGATGAGGTAAATAGGAATTGTTTACGTCAGTTGTGTTACCAGAGCGATCAACATCCACACTGATATTTGCTGAAAGATCTAGATAATCTATAAGTTTGCTCGGGTTGCTATGATATCGAATCACTGACAACCGAACAGTCGTATGCTAGTGTAGATCTGATAAGGCAAACTCACATGGGACCCAAGAAATAGTTCTTCTTATCAGAAACTCCTCTTATGAGAGTTCAAGCATATAGTAATGCAATTATAACGTACAATACAATATTGTTCTTCACAACAAAAATTCGCCACATCCGAGATCGCCATTAAGCGGTTTGCACAAATATGAGATTGTGACTGTCTATATAAATAATACAGGATGGAAGCATATAAAATAAAGCAATATTTTTTTACGTCTTCTGCAGGACGTTGCGATCAACCCTAACTTGATTCACACGGCAATTTTATCTTCAGAAGTTTACCATTGCTTTCGAGGAAGAGGCCGACTACGTAAACGTTGGGCGAAGGAAATAACAGAGTCCATGGGAATATCGATACATGAAGCCCATAATCGGGCACTCTCACGATGTTTATACTTCACCTCGACACCGCAAGGTACAAGTGGAACATGATGAGATGAGATGAGATGAGATGAGCTGAGATGAGATGAGATGAGATGAGACCATTGCTTTCTGAAGGCGACGTTCACGTCCCACTGTCCAGGTGTGTGGGGCGAGGTAAGACAGACAAGTAATAATAAACACTATTTTGTCCAAGTATATGATAAGACACCGGCTCCGTGGCGAAGAGTTACGGACGCAGTTCCTGATCACACATACCCGCTTTCGAAACACAGCTGCGCCATTGGGCAGCAGACAGCGCTGTGTTGTTTATTTTTTTACACAATTGTATGGGTGTCGGTAGTTCAGAAAGCAATGACAAACTACTGAACAGTAAACTTGCCAAGAGATGACCAAAACGAATGATGGTGTTGACTGCAACGTCCTGAAAAGCTTATGCATCTAACTTTTATATGACAAGACATGAATTATTGAAAAATTATAATTTCTAGTCAAAGGGAGTTTATCGGAATATTGCAATCTAGAATATTGTCTCTTACCTCCCCTTGCTTGAGACTTCCAATATGTTGACACAAATTACACTTGCGGAAGAGGGTAATCTTATTGCTAGACGCACACGAGGCGGTCCCGTGGGTATGGATTCGAAACGACATGGGGAAGGATTTTAAAAATTAATCTGGACTCGCAGGTGGACCCAGCCTAACAGGGGTACCAGAAAATCTCTTCAACGTAAAGGCGGCTGGCATTTACTGACCACAGAACTCACCGAGTGCTCATTGGTCCCTAACAATATAAGAAACTCCAGAGTATTGTGAGCAGGCAAGAAAACCGACATATCAAAATCATGATGTGTGAAGTGAATGCAAAGATAGGATCGGATAAAACAGGCATTGGGGAGATCACGGGAAAACATGGATATGGAATAATGAACTGGAATTGAGAGCTATTTGCTAATTTATGTGCAGAGTGTCAGTACATCATAGGAGGAAGATTTTTTCCACACGAAAGAATTCGTAAATTAAAATGGTCTTCGCCTGAACGCAAAACAGAAAACCTCATTAACCACATCTGTATCAGCAAGAAACGTAGATCTTCTCTACATGACGTGAGAGTATTTAGAGGAACAGGCGCCTATGCAGATCATCACTTGCTGATGGGTAAAAAGAAACTGAAGCTTCAGACATACATCATATCCCATAAACACATAAGTC
>JACEFZ010002690.1:0-16504 GCA_014155875.1 Cepaea nemoralis
ACAATCTAAGAGGACGAGCCCCCACGTTCACACATGTCAGGGTCTTAAACCTGGCTCGTTGTACCTAACACATGTGAGACAAGTACAAGTACAAAGTGATTGGACTTGACACACAATGACACTAAGTTCAATGGATTTATTCACAATTCACATGCAAGACAATCTAGTTTGGCATGTGATGATCATTACAATACATATACAATACATCAGTACACTTACATACAAAACCCACAGCATCACAGTCTATCGCACAAGATATACAAGCACTCGACTTTCGGGCACAGAAACGATACGAAGCCTTTCTCAACCCACACGTCTTGTCATGTCCGAGTTCCCAAGCAGTCTGCCGGTTTCCTCACACAGTGCTTGCCCTGTGGACTGGCTTCACGAGGACTGCGTGCGTCCTGCTTTGTCCTTGCCTGACCGCTGACTGATCGCGTCAGCCCGCAACCTGTGGGCAGGTAACTGGTACTCGCCTGGCGGCCGTAACGATGTTACTGCATCCCGGCTGGCGACTATTTCCCTGGCGGGCGTAACGATGTTCCTGCATCTCGGTTGGAGACATAGAGATTCTGACACAGGAGACGAGACTGTGTAATCAGTTACTCCAAATTGCCGATTTCAAATGTTTCTACAGAAGGCGACACCTAGGAATGGCGATTCTCATCCG
The DNA here is from genome assembly GCA_014155875.1 of Cepaea nemoralis. Lineage (NCBI taxonomy): Eukaryota > Metazoa > Mollusca > Gastropoda > Stylommatophora > Helicidae > Cepaea > Cepaea nemoralis. Next base: position 671 of record JACEFZ010002690.1, read on the forward strand.
CGACAGTCTGGTGGCTTCAGAGCTAGACATTTCCAGTTGGGACAGTGACGACATAAAAATACAGGCAGTTAAAGTTCAATCCAGTCTAACATTCGTGTTGGTTAATGTTTATGTCTGTAACGCGAGCCTGGATTCTCAGAAGTGGCAGTGCTTAAATAAGGTCCAGTGAGAAATATTATTTTCTGTGGCGATTTCAATGCTAAAGGCAGGTCCATGGAAAAACATTTCCTCCAACACACAGGGGGAAAAGCTCATGACCGCACTTGAAACCACTGACCTGATTTGTATCAACAGTGGCTGTGTCACCAGGACAGCACGTCGTCCTGGTGATGAGGACAGTGTTATTGATCTGGCGCTGGCCTCTCAGTCACTCACTACAGTATGTAAATGGGGTGTCCTAGGGTTCCACGGCAGCGACCACCACCCGTGCAGCGTATTGGTGGAGAAAGGCAGAACCAGGCAGCACAAGTCAACGGTCAAGACGTTCCAGTATGACAGTACATGGCAAGATATGGTGAGTAAAATTAGGCGCGACAAGCACAGAAAGCTTCAGGTCAGGAAAAAAAAAACTGGGAGCAGCCACCTTGGTGGAATTTTGAGGCGGATAAGGCTGGGTGGATAAACGTAGTGCTGTAAGGAAATGGTAAAACGAAAAAAAGAACACAGCTGCCCATCCTACTCCCTGGATGCACTTAACAGACTGTTTTATACGAACAGACTTTATTTTCAAAGGGTAACAAATTGGGCACGCAGGCCCGTCTTACATTCGGCCCTTCCACTCACTCAGCTTTCTTTCATCAACAGTGCATAGGAAAAAACATTGTCACATGAATTTTGTAAACATAAACAATGCATATTACTATGTTATGAGACACATCCACCACCCACCCACACATCCCCCATTCACTCCAACTCCCCCACCCAACCACACACATAACCCACACACACATACATTCCCCCACCCATCCACCACATCCCTACACCTACACATCTCCCCACCACACACACCTCTCACCACCACACATCCCATCCACCCACACCCCAAGCACACATACATTCAATAACCCACACATCCCCCACCTACACACATCTCCCCACCCACTCACATATCCTCTACCCGTCCCATTACCCACCAACAATCACTCACCCACATATCCTCCTCCACCCACACACCTCCACCCACCCAGCCAAACACACATTCCTCAGCCACACACACATCTCCCCGTCAACTCACATATTCCGCACCTACCCACACACAAATTCCGCACCCACCCACATAATCTCCCATCTCCCCCAGCCCACTCACAGATCCCGAGCCCACACCTACAAACATCCCCCACCATCTCCTAACCTGCACACACTCACCCACCCACATATCCTCTACCCACCCATCCCCCAACCAAACATCCCTTAACCACACACCCTTACTCATATACAATCACCCACCCACACATCCTCTACCCAACCACACATCCTCCATCCACCCATCCCCCAGCCACACATCCCTTAACCACACACCCCTACCCATATACACACACATCCCCACCCACGCACAATCTCCCCACCCATACACACATCCCTCCCACCAACACATCCCCCATTCACAAAACACACCTCCCATCCACGCACACACAACCCACACACACATCCCCAACTCATACACTCATCCCCAGACACACGTACTTATCCCTCAACCACTAACACCCACACATCCCTTACCCACTCATCAACACATACATCTCCTATCTACCCACCCACACTCACACACCCCAACCACCCATCTAAGCACACATCCCCACCCTCACACACATCCTTCACCCACCCGAAAACCCAACCACACCTTCACCCACCCACACACACATCATTTATCCACAACCAGCTCCCCTCCCACACAACACCACACCCACACACATCCCAAAGACACATCCCTCACCCACACACACATCTCCCCACACATCTCCTACCCATCCACACATCCCCCAACTACAATCACCCTCACTACCCACACATACATCCTCCATCCAGCCACACACCCCCACCCAGCCAGACATATCCCCCACCCACACACACATCTCCAAATCCATCACCCACACCCATCATGCACCCCTCCCCAACCCACATACATCCCCCACACATATCTCACCCACACACACTCCCCACCCAGCCACCCAAATATCCCACACCCATACACATCCCTCACCCACACCCCCAAACCCACAACCACCCCCACCTGCACAATCTCCCACCCACCACATATCCCCACACCCACATCTCCCCACCCATACATATACCCCCACCCATCCCATAACCCATCATCAATCATCCACCAACATATCCTCCTCCACCCACTCACCCACAACCACCTAGCCAAACACACATCCCCACCCACACACACATCTCCCCGCCAACCCATACATCCCGCACGTACCCACACACAAATCCCCCACCCACCCACACAATCCCACCCCGCCCACCCACACACACATCCCCCTATCCCCCAACCTACTATTATGATCAAACTCCCACACTTTACACACACATACAGTGACGATTGTCGTGAGCATTGTCGCAAAATTGTAAAGAAAATGGAGAAAAATTGTACATATACATTTTGTAACTTAAAAATTAGTGATGCAATTCAACTCTCTCTCTCTCTCTCTCTCTCTCTCTCTCTCTCTCTCTCTCTCTCTCTCTCTCTCTCTCTCTCTCTCTCTCTCTCTCTCTCTCTCTCATACTCTCTAATTCTCTCACCCACTCTACAGTGATGTACATGTGTTCATGTTATAAATTATAACATCAGTTGGCATTCAAAATGGTAATATGAACATGAGAATACACAACATATATGGAATAGCATGTTAAGTCACTCTCTCCATCTTTCATTTACTCAATATCACACTCTCTTTCACTCTAACTCACACACAGACAGACACACACCCTCTCGCTATCAAATACACACTCCCTCGCGTGCGCAAGAAAGCATATACACATACACACACGAGCATACACACAATATACACACGCAAATACACACATATCCCCACGCACACATACACACCCATATACACATACTTACACACACACACACACAAATACACACTCCCTCGCATACACTGCATGCATGCACACATACACACAATCATGCACTCACATACACGAACATATATATATATATATATATATATATATATATATATATATATATATATATATATACATATATATACGCACATACACACATATACACCCGCACATACATATAAACACACGCATACATTTACGCACACATATAAACATACTTACACACACAAGCACACATACAAACACACATTTACACACACTTACACATACACACCCACATTCAGACGTGCACACACATACACACACATAAACACACGCATACACACATATGGACACACGTACACACTAACCCATCCACCCACACACTTACTCACACATACACGCTGCCTCACATAATCTCACCCTCTCACTCACTCATTTACTCTCTAAACCACACTAACTCACTCTCTTACAAGCACAGACAAGTACACAGACACACACACATTCACCCACTCTCTCTCTCTCTTTCTCACCCTTCAATCACCTGCACATCCCACACCTCCCCACCTCTCACACATCTCCCCTCCCACACAAATCTCCACCCATAAACACATTCCCCCCCCCACACACACCCCCCACATACCTTCCCCATACACATCCCCGCCCACACATCTCCCCACCAACTCACACATCCTCCACCTACAAACATTCTCGCCACCCACACATACATTTTCCACCCACTCACATTTACCCCATCCACACTCACACACTCCCACCCACGCAGACATATCCCATTCACAGACACCCCCACACTCATCCCCCACACCCATTACACACTCATCCCCCAACCCACACAATCTCCTACACACCCATTCACCCACCCAAACAAAACAAAAAAAGCGTAAAAATTAGTGATGCAATTCAACTCTCTCTCTCTCTCTCTTGCTCTCTCTCTCTCTCTCTTGCTCTCTCTCTCTCTCTCTCTCTCTCTCTCTCTCTCTCTCTCTCTCTCTCTCTCTCTCTCTCTCTCTCAACACATCACAGTAATGTTATATTATACATGATAAAATCAAATGGCATACAAAATGATGAGAATAAACACCCCCCCCCCCCCCAAAAAAAAAAATAATATATATATGTATATATATATATATATATATATATATATATATATATATATAGATATATATATATATATATATATATATATATATATATATATATATATATATATGGAATGGCATGTTACAGGACAGTCAAGTGGCATTAAAAGATACCTCGTAATATGAAAGATGAGAATACATTAAAAAATATGGAATAGCATGTTACATGAAATGCGTGCGCTCGACTCTCTCTCTCTCTCTCTCTCTCTCTCTCTCTCTCTCTCTCTCTCTCTCTCTCTCTCTCTCTCTCTCTCTCTCTCTCTCTCTCTTCTCTCACACACATGTACATACACACACCCACACACATCCATATACTTACTCACACGTACTCACATAACACCCGAATATACACGCCCTCGCATACACTGCATGCATGCACACTTACACATACAAAGATATACGATACATACACGAGCACACACACACACATTCATCCATGCACACATATGCACACGCATATAAACGCATATAAACACATGAACGCACACCTTAACACACGTACAGACATACACACAGAGGCACACGCAGATACGCACATGTACACACACATGTACACTTTTCCAGACATGCACACACATACATCACACTTTCTAATGTACTCTCTCATTCACCCACGCTCTCTCTTTTACACACTCACTCGCTCTCACACTCACTCATTCGAGCACATACACGCATACCCACATATTCTCTCTCACTCATTCACGCTTCCTTACTCAAACAGTGATTGTGAGAGAAATCAAGGCTGTGCTTCGACATTTAAAAAAAAAACAGCGCTTAATGGCCAGATGGCATAAGCTATGACGACATCGATATGTGTACCGACAACGAGCTAGAGAAATTAGCAGACATGTACAACAAAAGTATAGGGAGTGCTAGCATCATTGAGGAGTGGTTCCCTTGCCGACGCCTGGCAAAGACCACATAAAAATTCAGGGGTTTCGAGTAATAACCATGCAGAATAGAATAGGCAAACTGCTGGAGAAATTAATTGCCAGAAAAATATCAAGCCAGCTAGAGAGGCAAGGAGTTTTCCCACCTACCCTTGGGAGGGTACCGTCCATAAAGAGAAACCTGGACCAATGCAGCAGTTTTTGCACATGACGTCTTCGAGGGTCTCCGCTCAGACACTGAAACATTTTCTGTAGCGATTGATCTTGAGGACGCATACAACTGAGTATCATTGAACTTTTTAATGCTTCAGCCTCTTGAACTCAAGATAAATCCTGCCTCCTTAGCTGGATCTCTTCCAACGGAAAGTAGTTTTTAGATGTGGCAGTTGGACTTCAGAACCAACAACAATATATCCTGGCCTACCACAGGGGATCACCATTATCTCCGGTGCTGTTCAACGCCTACACTGTGAGAATCACCAGCGAGCAAATCATAGGACCGGGCAGGACATTGTCGTATGCAGACGAAGTTTTAGTGTATCGTCAGGGCAAGGATAGAGATCGGGGTGCTGTGGAACTACAAACCGAACTCAATCGCATAAGAAATTGGTGCGTTGAAGCTGGGGCAATGGTCAACCCAACAAAGGCAACAGTGACATGGTTCTCTTTGAATAACCATATTGTCAACACTCCAACGTCAACTGTAAATCTGCGTCCAGAGACGGTGAAAAGAACGCAGGCAATGAATTACCTGGGATAAGATTTGATCGAAGCCTAGCTTATACTGAGCATGTAGACCAGGTGATAACAAAGGCTAAGCGGGGTTTGGCTGCGATGCGGGTGATAGCTGCGGCAAACTTTGAGCTGCGCCATCTATGTCGTCTTTACGAGGGTCTGGACCGTTCTGTTTTGGAGTATGCGATGGCAATCCTGACTCTCAGCCGTAAGCAGATAGAAAGGATGGGACAGATTACAGAAGGAAGCTTATGCGCATTATTCTTGGATGTACAAGAGATACAGCATGCAGGGCGATGCACTACCTTATTGGTTTTCTAGCCATGAGGGACAGAATACAATTTAGCCAAGCACGTGCCTATCTCAGAGTCAACGCAAACACACAACATCCACTACACAGCGATATTAAGAAGGTAAAGGGCAGAAGGTTAAAAAGAGGAAAGTCGTGGATGGGTCAAGCCGAAGACTTTCTTCAGCAGGTGTGTTCACTTGCAGACTTAGAACCTGGCGATGATTGGGTACAAATGCTAACATAGATCCGTGCATCCTTCTCAATGTGCATCCAACTACACAGAAAATGCAGACAAGAAAATCCAGCTGTTGTGGAGACGAAAGTACAGGCTCTGATCTTCGAGAATTCTTTAGAGGATGATACTGTCATTTACACAGATGGGTCGGTCGTCCGAGGAGTGAGAAGTTCATGGGCCTTTACGGCTCAGGCCGGAGGGAAAAGTGTGAAGGGAGAAAAAAAAATTGTTTGCATATCATTTACAGGACATTGCTGTCAACGTCAGCATCTTTCAGCTGATTGTTGATTACTTGGCAAGATTACGCTCAGTAGTTTGCCATTTCTTTTTAAGCGGCCGGCTTACATACCCCGTGAGTTACCGACGCGATTCGAACCACTGCTGATTCTCACCGTCGTCACTTTACTTACGAGAGTATACGAGATTACGGAGAAAGGTCGCTAACCTCTAGGCCAGGTAGCCGGCTTTGAAGGGAGAGTCTGGTGCTTTTGCAATGACCACAAGCAGCCTGACTATGGAAGTCATGGCAGTACTAAATCGATAACATGGCTCGAGACACAGACATTCAATCTGACATGTGTCCTTAGTGACTCAATGAGTATGCTCAGGAGGATAGAGATGTGGTGGGTCCGAAGAGAGTGGCTGTTGTCTCTGGAGCGATCTCATCTGGAAAAAAGTAGTTTCATCTTCGTGCCAGGCCATGCGGGTGTACAAGGAATGAGCAGTATGGAAGGCCGACGAGCCTGGACCAGGTAGACATTCTGAATGCTCTACGAGAAGTAAGTCGTTTACGAAAGCCAAGCGATGACTGGGAATCTACAACCATAGTCAGGCTGCGACAACAGCAATTTAAAAGAGGCGTGGCCAAACAAGAACACTACGCAGGAAGCCAAAGAAGAGTAATAAACCAACACAGAACTGGTGTCGTGAGCTGCTACACGCGGCGGGGTTTACAGAGGAGGGGGTCCGAGCACTAATGGACTGAATGGTTCGATGTGCCATAGGTTGATCTGTCGACTAACTAACTAACTAGCTAACTAACTAACTAACTAACTAACTAACTAACTAACTAACTAACTTTGTGAGTAGGATTTATTATTATGAAATTATTCCGAGGCAGAATCCAGTTCATTATGTTCTTTTCAATGTCCATCTGTCAAATATTTTTTTTAAATATATGCGCAATTAGCAAATTGTTCATTTAAGTGTCATTTAAAGTCGTGTTTTACATATTACTTAAGATGAATAGGTTAGAGAGAGGTGGGTAGAGTGAAATGCATTCATTGATAATTGGTTATCTGTGTATTCAATCGTGGAAACCAAAACCCGCATACTCTATCACCTTTAATGCAGAACAGAAGGTTTAAAAGGAACCAAATTAGTAATGGTTCTGTATTCCTCAGGAAACTTAAAATAAGCAAGGAGTAATGGACAACCATGTTTTCATCTAGTTACTTTCTAAATATTATGTACTCATTGTATGAAACTGTAATGTGTTTGTATTCATTAAATGTTGCCACTGAACACTATTCTTCAATAGTATCAAAATAACATCCCAAGGATGTCCGCTATGACAGTTGCGTGGTTACATCAAACTCAATATCTGAAAGTTAGTCTCGTGTAGAGTAATGCGTATTCTGTCATGAAATGTGGACTAATTGATCATATTAGTAAACACACAATACCTAGCTCTTAGCAAACAACTACACACACACACACACACACACACACACACACACACACACACACACACACACACACACACGGGGGCGCACGCACGCACACACATACGCACGCACGCATGAACTCGCTCACGCATGCACACACACGCACACGCACACACACACACACACACACATCCGTATCGAAAATGTTAGAATTATTGAATCCCTGTACAGTGACAATATTTTAAGAAATATAGAAGATATGGACGGAATAAACATTGGGGGACGATACATCAATAACATTAGATATGCAGATTATACAGTACTAGCTGACCCGGCCCGGCTTCGCCCAGACTCTGGTGGGGAGCATCTCATTTAATTCATATAAGTAGTCATATAAGTTCTCGTTCCCGTTACCGACTATCTGTCTGTCTGTCTGTCTGTCTATCTGTCTGTCTGTCTGTCTGTCTGTCTGACCCGGCCCGTCTTCGCCCAGACCCTGATGGGGAGCATCTCATTTAATTCATATAAGTAGTCATATAAGTTCCCGTTCCGACTATCTATCTGTCTGTCTGTCCTGACCCGGCCCGGCATCGGCCCAACTCCTGGTGGGGAGCATCTCATTTAATTCATATAAGTAGTCATATAAGTTCCCGTTCCCGACTGACTGTCTGGCTGTCTGTCTGTCTGTCTGTCTGTCTGTCTGTCTGTCTGTCTATCTATCTATCTATCTATCTGTCTGTCTGTCTGACCCGGCCCAGACCATGGTGGAGAGCATCTCATTTAAATATATAAGTAGTCATATAAGATCCCGTTCCCCACTATCTGTCTGACAAGCAATGCCAAGTTGAAAACATGAAATGGAAAACTGAATTATTGAATTCAAGAAATATTCACTATAGTTTATATTGTCTGCTGTAGAGTCGAGAATCTTGCAGGATCGTTCACATAATGAGCATGATTTCGTGAAGTATGTACGGTCAGCCTAAAGTAATACAATAATGTAGTCCTCACTTGCTGTGGCTGATTTCGTTTTAAATAAGACAATTTTAGAGGCAGTAATAGTGATTTATTTCTTCATTAGGTTAACATCAACAATGAGACTCTTGAGTCATTTGCACTCGTAATGACGTGCAGTTTTTATGTAACACTTGCTGAGACTACTTTAAATAATTTGCAAATAGATAAACTAACTTTGTATTTGAGAAACTTGACATGAAGAATATCATACAAATGTGTTATTTTAAAGTAATAAACTCCTGGAACAGAAAGAGTGATTATTATAGCAGTTTGAAATACAGAAAGTGAAAGCAACAAATAAACTTGCAACTGATACCGGGCATTTGCTGTGAATATACGATGTTATTGCACCTATTTTCTAAACACAACTGCACTTGATGTTGTTATTATTGTGCTGGCATGCTGGAAGTACCACATGGACCCCGGCACTTAAATCAACATCTTCTGACAATCATGTTTAGAGGATAATCATGTTGGATCCAAGTGGTTCAGAGGCAGGAGGTCTAAAGCAATAATCAAGGGCAGAATGGTTAAAGTTACACGAGGGCAGCTTTGTCAAATATACCCCAAAACTAAAGGTGTTAGATTACGACTATGACATAAAGCCAAAAATTTCCCCCAGGATCAAATGTGTTTAAAGAAACACCAGAACATAATGCATTTAAAAAGCATGAAGACATTTGTACTTTCTACTATTTCTCATTCTATTCTCCTCATCCTCCTTTTTTTTTTTTATCTTTCTCATCCTTTTCCGCCTTCTTCTTCTCAACCTCTTTTTCTTCTTCCCCTCTTTTTCATCCCCAAATTCTACTTCTTCTCATATTCCCATCCTTCTTCTCTTCTTTGCCTCCTCTCCTGCTTGCCTGCCTGCCTGCCTGCCTGCCTGCATGCCTGCCTGTCTGTCTGTCTATCTAGAGGAGAAAAGTTTGCTTAATGCTAGGATTATTTTTTTTAAATCTTGTATAAATTTCAAGTTATGGCCGAACACCAAATATGATGTCTAACGTAGTGCTTTTTGATAAACAATATTTTTTGTTTTTCTGTCTGGTGCGTAGACGAATAAATCCGAAGATTTTCCAACGCGTGAACAGGCCACATATAGCTGTCCGTGTGTGAAGCACGGATTTTCCAATTTAGTCCACACACATTGTAGCGATTGTCCCTGTGCTTTGTTGATCGTCATGGCAAATGCAACTCGCACCGGAAACTGCAGGCGTTTGAATTCGAATGGCATGTCTGTTGGAATCATTGGGATGCGAGGCACAGTACATCTTCTCCTTTAAATTTCCCATTCAAAATTGTAGCTTCGATGATATTGTTCATCATCTTTTGACTGCAAGCCTGGTACCGTTGCAAAGTCGAGGTGGATTGATGTTTCGGAGAAGAATGATAGGCACACCAATTTTCAATGTTAAAACGTGCGGCGGTATGCCTGGCAAATCAAGGGAATTCAAGAATTCAGTTGGATAATTGACAACTTCGTCTTGATTCATCATAGAATCGATGGACTTATACGTTGTCGCTTCGCCTGGTATTTCGTTTTGAATGGCGCAATTGATGGCATTGACATCGTTGTTTTTAGCTGCTAATATAGCACGTGCACTGAGCCATTGATGATTTTTGTGATTCCGTGCCATATTTGGGGAAAACTTTGTCAATTAATTCGTCTATAGTTTGCTGTGATGTTACAGAAGTTTGTTGGCAACGTGATACTATGTGTGGATTCATCGATTGGCATTTTTCCATTCCCAATATCCAACAATTGTTTTGCGAAAACTTCTGCGGATGCATCATGTTGTAGTTGTACACGCATGTTGGTCTTCAAAGTCAATTTCTGAACGTGTCGCCACAAAACTGATGATTTCAGACATGCATTAAGTTCATCAGCGGGTGTTGAACGTGGTATAACTGGTAGAGTTTGTCGAAAATCACCAGACAATAAAATAAGTGCGCCACCGAAGAGCTGTTCATTTCCTCTGAAATCTTGTAGTGTACGATGAGCGCCTCCAATGCTTTTTTGTGTGCCATAGTACATTCGTCCCATACAATGAGTTGACATGATTGGAGTACTTTACCCATTCCAGAATTTTTTCGGATATTGCATGTTGGTGTCTCAGTGATGTGAATATTCAAGGGCAATTTTAGTGCTGAATGTGCTGTTCGGCCACCATCCAAAAGAGTTGCCGCAATTCCAGATGATGCGATAGCCAGCGCAATATTTTGTCGTGATCGTATGGTTGCCAATATAAGTGAAATGAGAAAAGTTTTCCCTGTGCCCCCGGGCGCATCTAGGAAATACAATCCGCCGGTTTGGCTTTTAATTGCATGCATAATTATGTCATACACTATACGTTGTTCTGGAACCAATTTCAGAAGATTCGTTTGAACAAATGCACACAATTCGTCGACATCAAAGAGTGATTCTCGTTGCAAATCACGATCGAAAAGATCGTTTGCAGATCGATCTGGCGCAGTCATTCCCAATTGTACCAGTGGTTTGTTAGCGATTGCCAAACATATGTCCTCCGTCGAAACCAATGCTTCATTATACACATTTTGTGTGAATTGAATGTCCGGATTTTGATTCATTGTACGCAAACGATGTAGGATGTCTTCACTCATACAGTCTTTGTATTTTTCCCAAAGATCTTTTGGATTGGATGGGAAGCAAGTTGTCAATATGATGGCAAATAATGTGCGTATTTGCTGTGGTTGAGCAGTATTTGATGCATCAGCGAGTGAAGTGTCCCAGTGCATCGTTTTCAAGAAGATGTAATTCTTGGCAAGTTTCACGATAAGTGGCACATACTTGACCGTTTACTGTTCTTAATTCTTGAAAGGATGTCGGTCCACGTACGTTGATTAACAGTAATCGCAAGTAAAAGCATTCTGCATTGTTTGGGTGAACAGTGTACAGACGGCCTAACGCGTCGGTCGAATATAAATTGGTATGTCCTTCAACTGCTTTACCTTGTTTGCGACGTTGAAACTTTTCGCTGATGCCTTCCATGTGTAGTATGTTGGCACTTCAGAGTAAAGTAGTGTCTTTGCAAACATATCATTCCCACACAATGAAAAAAATGCAGTTAACGTTGTTGGTGTGGTGACAATGCTCGTTCACTTGCATTTTCGGTTGTGAAGTACACGCGCTGTCCATTTTCAAGGTGCACTGCCAATGAACAACTGTTGGATGACGTTCATGGATTGGAAATGATAAAATACGCCATACTGCTTCATTACTATTAATGTAGCGTCCCACTTGATATTGGTCTATTTCATCGATAGAAGCAGTTGCATTTCCCACTCCAAAAACTGCCATACGCTTCCTTTGTTGACATATTTGCAAATGTACTTGATCGATTTAACCGAATTGCAATACTCGACATTGATGTGTGCTTTGTACGTTTTCGAGAGTAACGGTGAATACGGTACAACCCAACGATTATCGACTTGAAGATCATTGTTTCGTACTTTTAAAGTGATAGATTTGCCGCCATCTTCAGTTGAGCGTCGACGATATAGTGGATATCCGTCATTGCCAGTGATTGTCTCTGCATGTAAATGTCTTGGGTACCGTTTTGTGCATTTTCCATCAGACATGCAAGGTGAATTGTTATTGAGGAAGCCACATGGACCATGAATCATGTTTTTGGTGACGACTTCAAGTAACTCTGGATCAATGTCGACATCTGGTATTTCTGCTGAGATGACTTGATCAATTTGATCTGGTGTGATTTTTTTCCATCAACCCAAATCAAAATGTGTGCATGTGGCAATCCTCTTTTTGCCATTCGATGGAATACATCCAACAGCGTGTCTCTTCCAAAAACGTGATGCTTGACAATTAAATCCATTAAAGATTTCAATTTTTGTTTGAACACACGTGCGGAAATATCAGGGCGATCTGATGATGATTGTCCAGTTAACAACAGTTCTGTTATTTCATCCCATGTAGGATTGCATGTGAAGGTAATAAACAAATCTGGGCGGCCATATGCGCGAACATATGTCATTGCATCTTGTGCGTATTCATGCATGTGCCGCTTGACCACCCATCTGACTGTGTTTGAATCAGTGTTTCTGATTCTGGTGTCTTGGTCCTCCTTCCTCTCACAAGTTTTTGTGTTCGTCTGTGGGTAGTCGTCGCTCTTCTTATTGGTAGTTTCATTGACTGTAGGTTCAGATACTTTATTACAGCTTGCATGCAGACTCTCCAAAGGCAGGTTCGTCTTCTTGATAGTCTGGTCGGTTTCTCACTATGCATCTTGAAGCTGCTTGTTTCTTTGTGCTATTACGACGTGCCATTTTCCCCCCGTATCAGACTGCTTGAAATGTGTAAGGCGTCTTGGCTTGATAGCGCTGAGAAGTGCTGTCAAGCGAATCGTGTCGATATGATGGCGGAAAACACTAAAGATGCGATGATATTGTTCAACATCTTTTAGATAACTTCTTAAGTATAGAAAGATGAGTTACAATGTTATGCATTATGCATTATTTTTATGTAAACTTTGAAAATGTCTAAAGATTGTATCATTAGTTATTATAACTCATATGCCGGTACATAACTATAGACAAAGAGTTTATAAAATCATTGAAAACGATACAACAATATGACTATAGTTATACAACAATGTTATTAAAAGTTATGCCCCTTGAAATAACTTTTTCTAGAGTTAAGTCCCTTAGCTAATGTGTAGTCACGTCATTTTCTTCCCTTTCCCAAGCGTTTTGGTTCGGGGATTCTTTCATCATCATCATCATATATTTACGTACGTATTTTGGGAATGGGAGGAGGGAGGAGGAGGAAGAAGAAAAAAAAATACGACAGTTGACAGCTCTGGAATGAAAGGAAGGCGTGTAGAAAATTTCATCTCAATCGGATGGGCCGTTAGCGAAAAAATAAAGGACATACATATTTACATATTTACATATTTACATACATACACTTTGTTTTATAGATATAGATTGATTGCAGACAATGAACAAGACCTGCAAAATTTAGTAAATGCGGTTGTTGCACTCAGTGAACAACTAGAGTTAGAACTGAATATTAAGAAGACACAGATTATGGTCGTCACTATGAAGAAAGAAATACCACAATACGAACGAACGAACGATCGAACAATTTTTATTTTCAAAAGGTTAAGAATTGGGCTCGCAGGCCCGTCTGACATTCTGCCCTTCTTCTCTAATTCCTCTCATACATTTTTTCATTCAACATCACATGTGAAGTTAATCTTAGACAACAAAAGAACAATAAGCATTGATACGCATTAAAATAATCAATAATACATGACTCACTGAGGCAATGTTTACCATGGGCATGATAGATACCTAAGGTTGGTGTGAAGTGCCATACATATAGGAATGTTTATTAACTAGTTGTCGTTTGGGTTAATTTACAATTATTATTTTTAGTGGGGCATGTAGTCTGTACTGAAGTAGTGTTCACATTGTAACAGTGCGGACGTGCAGGCACGGCATGCGCTCCACCAGTTGGCTCATAGTGGCTCATTCCAGGGTGACCTCGAGTTCCAACTCCATCTTCTTGATGTTATGGCCGATTGCTCGTAATAGTTGTAGCACCGTGATTCGTTTACGATAAGGATTTCTTCAGCGTTGTGTGTTTGATGTTGGCTTTCAGGTGATGATCCATAACTGCAAAACCTACCGCGAACTCAACATTGGAAGAACATAACAACTTCCACCTTGGATGATTCCATAATTTATTTCATGCTCCAAACCAAGCAATGAGATCGTGAAGAACAGATGGAATTACATTCAAAAACAGCATCCTCGCGTCATGAAAACCTCTCTCACTTTGACATAATATTATATGAATTTAGACGTCTTCTTCTCGATGTTAACCAGCACAGATCTACTTATAAACAATACGTCCTTCCTTGATGGAGACCTGGTCAGAACTGTCCTGTTGTTGTTGACAATCTTTCGTCATTTCCCCCCCCCCCCCCCCCCAATTTCTCTAAGTAATTGCTCTTTGGTGCATTTTCGTGCCAAAAGAAGCAAGTACGCGCATTTCCTATTTTTCAGTTCTTGCTAATATTATTCTCCCGCCAGTACTCTCTTCCCCAGGGGCTACTCTGTTACATACCCTTCATTGTTACCGTGAGACTTTTTGTAGAAAAGTCTTTTTAAAAAAACGTCCAATCCGCCTAACCTAAACTTATTTTATTCTAACCAAAACAACCATACCTATTCTAACATGGACCAAATCCTATGGCTTTACTATAATCCCTTCAGGTGGTAATGCTATCCGCAATATCCCAAAAATTGCATATCCATTTTATATGGATCCCATCTCTCATAACACCAAATATCATGGCTCTACCAATTGAACTTCTCTTAGACCATGGTTACTTCAGCTATCCGCAATAACCCGAAGATACTATTCTATATCATCATGAACATGCCCATTCACTATGGACTTTACCAAATACTATGGATCTACCACCTTTACTTAGTCTATAATCTCAGCAGATTGTGATACTATCCGCAATAACCCGAAGATTTTATTCTATATCAACATGAATATGCTCATTCACTATGGAATTTACCAAGTATCATGTCTCTACCAACTTCATTTAGTCTATAGTCTCAGCAGGTTGTGATGCTATCCGCAAAAACCCGAAGATACTATTCTATATCAACATGCCCATTCACTATGGAATTTACCTTTTAAACCCAAATTTTCATGGCCCCCCGAACCCAACCTGAAAAAAGTTCCCCTTAAGAAACCAAAAAAAAAGAAAAAAAA
>JACEFZ010002691.1:5000-97500 GCA_014155875.1 Cepaea nemoralis
TGAATATTAACAGTGAACTGTGTTATAAGAAAAAAAGATGAATATTTACAGTCAAAATTTATGTCACGAAGTCAAAGAAATAATGTACATTAGAATTGAAGGTCAAAGAGAATGACATTGATCAAGGTCAACAAACAAGCATGGCCACCAACTGGAAAAAGATAGTCCACGTCTCGGCCCAATATCAC
Source organism: Cepaea nemoralis (assembly GCA_014155875.1). Classification (NCBI taxonomy): domain Eukaryota; kingdom Metazoa; phylum Mollusca; class Gastropoda; order Stylommatophora; family Helicidae; genus Cepaea; species Cepaea nemoralis. The sequence goes on from JACEFZ010002691.1 coordinate 5,189, forward strand.
GTTGTGTAACTTATGTAAGCAATGTACTGTTGCAAAAGACATAACAGTGAAATTGTGTCAACATTTCATGTATTTGAATCAAGGAAAGAAAGTATGACATTCAGCCACACAAAGCAAAAGTACAGGGCCGTCGTTATGTGCTACATGCACTATAGTTCTCATATAAACTAATTAAATTATCAAGACCTAAGAAATCTTTTCCAGATACATTTTTCAAAATTCGTCATTGGTAAGACATGGAAAATTGACACCCCTTTTGAGGCGAATAATTTTTCTGAGACCTAAGTTGTAATGTGCCATGAATCAAACCAGAGTGCAGCCAAGCTGATCCATATCAATTCCTGAAACCAATCCGAAGTGGAGCCAAGCAGTCTGGAGCAAGCCACCTAAGGACACCGGAGCTGAATATACACAGGTTGAGTTGTTTCCTATTGATTTGTGTATGTGTCCTGCTTAGGTAGTCCAGAGTCAACAGGCACCCATTCATTACTATGTTTACTCACCCTCATCATTAGCGGGAGGTTGATGGGCTACTTTTGAGTTGATTTATGATCACACAAAAGTACGGTCCGTTCGGTTAGCATTCGAAATTGACTCCAAAATTTCAGTAAATTTTCGACTGCTAGCGAGAACTTAGTCTTGTTTGGTAAATGTGTCCACTATTTGTTGTTCTTTAACGTCATTTATGTCTCTATTGGTTAAGATTGTTTTCTCTACAGGTGTTACGTCATTTAGATAAACTTCTGATAGGTGTTATTGGTTGTCCTGTTTTGTTGCTACTATTGTTAAACAGCATTACAGCAGGTTCATCGCAGTAGGCTTCGCCAGAACAAGACCAGCAGCGACACTGACTAAAAGATATTCTTGCCATTGAGATTCTCTACCATCATCAACACAGATACTAGTACTCCAACACACTTATATAGGTAGTATCTGCAATTATTGTACATTGATTCCATCTACATATTATTGACACATATATAGTAGACAGTTATACAACAAAAACATGTCTACATTAGCAGATTTTGTAGCACCTGGTGAGAAATGTGGTTTCACAGGGCTGGAACTTATGGCATGGGCAGAAAAGACAGTCTCAGAATTTCAGGCGCAGCAAAGAGAAGACAGAGAAGCACAATACGCAGCAGCTAGAGAGCTTAGACAATCACAAGAGAGACAGAAAAATATAAAGCTAGCCTTAGAGAAAGAAAGATTAGATCTCGAAGCAAAAAGACTACAGTTCGAAAGAGATAAATTGAATTTCGAGATAGAGAAAATGCCATTACAACTAACACAGACAAACTACAAAAGTAACTTAAAATGTTATTGTTGTCATAGTTTTGGACACGAGGCCACGCATTGTAGGCTGAAACAGATAACTAAAGATGCCAAAATGGCATATGTTACGTATAGTAGGAAGAAGAACATGACCACAAGACAAGCATATTATCCACAGCGACAGACAGACATAATAGAAAACAGATTGATAATCCTGCAAATAATCATACAGTACCTACTCGACAGGCGAATGTGAGCAATATTTACAGCGGGACTTTGAAACTCCACAAAGCACTTGTGAACTGAAAGTTAATCACCTGCATTAGGGGTACAGGGGCGTCGATAAGTGGCGTAGATCAGAGTCTGGTAAAGCATGATGACTACACTGGAAAGAGTGTGACATGCCGGACCTTCGGCTTTACACTTGAGAAGTACCCTATGGCATGGGTTCATATATCCTCCCCATATTATGAAGGGAGAAAGTAGCAGTGTTAGCTTGTCCAAGGGCAGGACTAATGCTAGGTAATATGCCTGGAATAACAGAGTGTACAGAAAGTGAAGCCCAAACATGTGACGATAATGCTACACAGGGTAATACAGACTACACGCAGCATAGTAAGAAAGATAAAGAAGAAGATAAAGTAGTCATACTGCAGAATAACCACACAGACACTAGACAGGTAGCACACAAACAGAACAACGACTTCGCAAAACAACAAAGAGACGACGAGACACTGTGAACGCATTTTGAGCAAGTAAACCAACCACCTAAAAAAGCTAAAGGAGGTGGATAGAAATTTAGATTAGAGAACAACATCCTCACGAGAATATACAAGAAATATGCAACACGTATCTCACAAATCGTGATGTTAGTACAAAAGCGCAGCGACGTGCTAGAATTGGCACACGGTTCCTCGGGTACAGTCCATAAGGAATGACCAAGACTGGACAGATATGATTATCTCTATGCTACTGGCCAGGCGATGAAAAGGACGTTAGAAGCCATGTCCAATCATGTAAACTGTGCCAACAGACACACGTGCCAATCCCAGACATATAGACACGGAAATGCAACAAGCAACAGGGAGAAAACACACTTGATAAACACTATCAACAAGGTGACGAGAAATCAGAAACTCACCTCATAGATCAGGTTACTATCAAAGAAACAGATAGGTCGCTGACACATGAACAACCAAGAGTCACACAAACACCAAATTGCCTAATGAAATGTCAGTCTCGTGACACAGTTCTAGAGTTCAGCAAACATAAGTTGGTAACATTCAGCATGTTGATGACTACTATTGCTATAGGAAACCAGACACTGCAGCACATGTAGAAAACATTGACCACAATGACAAAATATATATTTAAGAAACAATATTGTACTTCAGAACATATAGAAAGCTTAAAACTTACTTATTACAGTGCACCACCAGTCAAAGCACATCAGATGCTTGTAACAGCATATACTTACTTGGTTCAGCAGACAATGGCAAAAACAGTAACATCAAACAGAAATTGTAGTTTAAAAAAATTAACACAACATTAGTACAACTCACAAGATAACGTCACATATCTCAACGTGAAACACTCTTGTCTTGTGATGTGTATATAATATATAGATAGTTTAGAATAGATATAATTGTGATTAGCAGAACGAATGCCTCAATAATGAAAATGTTGTTTGAATAGACATAATAGAAGGAAAAACATCAAATGCAAATATAGTAACAATACCTATAGCTCTGATATAGAGGAGCGAAAGTGTGATATGACATACTGTCCAGGTGATGCCATCATGATAGTATATCTGAACATGTGAATGGATACACTAGATTTCAGTGTCAAATATAGCTAAAGTAATACTTCTACAGCATTATGATGTTGAAATCTGTCAAATTCCATGCAAATATGAAAATCGTCTATGTGGATAGCAGAGAGAAAATTGCAAATGTACATCACATCGCCTACAAATCACTGATGTATTACCCCATGGAAAGGGTGCTTGAAGAATCACCAGCACTCTGAACTGCTAATCAGGACATTTGCATGTCACTGGAAACAGCTTAAAATTAGTTACTGCTATCTCTTGTATTCATACTTGTTATGTATTCATATGTATATAGATACATACATCCATAGATGTTATTATTCTCAGATAGCATTAGAGTGTCTGAAGCGGAATGGAGAGTAAGAATGAAGCTGCAGAAAGAAGACCAACGCCACTTGAATACAAAACGAGCACCATAGAAGTCCATAGACCATCAGAATATCCAAAAGCCAATGTGGAAGGGACACAAGATTGATCTACAATCACAAGTATTCATCAAGGGAACTAGTTCTAAACAATATTTTAGGACTATAATTTCTATCATTATCATCATCATCATCAAAGTTTTTGGAAAAAAGTAAAACACATAAGAAAACACAGAGAAAAAAAAAATGAAATGAAAATAAATAAGAAAAAAAAAATAAACAAGAACATTTTGAAATTTAAAAAAAAAAAAATGATTAAAGGAAAAAACATATTTCCCCTGATATTATTATCATCATTTCATTCATCATCATTGTGACAATTAATTTATAGTTACATAGATTTTTACAGATGTTGAAATTGAATAGTTCTACTGGAACTTATGATCTCATGAGAAGATCCACTACATATAGTACAAGAGTCACCGATGAATCTACAACTTGAATCCTCTACAACAGTATAACTATATGTTGGATACAAAACAACTACAAATCCAACAGTACGACATATACGGTCAAAAATTAAAACAAAAGGTGCATAACTGAGGCAAGTGGTAAAGCAAAGTATGGTTATATTCCAACAGAACATCTAAATGACAGCAAGTGAAAATGGAAGATTGAGAGAAATAAAACAATTAAATTGCTGCAGAAACATTCTAAACCAGAATACTTCAAATAGAACATGAATAGAACAACGAACACGTTGTATATGTGTTATATTACTGTATTGATTCAATGTACAGTGATGGCAAATCATGAAACATGTATACATTGGATGAAAAATATTATTTTAACATTGATTGCAAATCGGGAAACATGTATACATTCAATGGAATATATTGTCATTGATTACGAATGATGAAACATGTATTCATTGTATAAAAGATAATATTATTAGTTATAGTAGAATATAAAACACTTATGCATTGTATTAACATGATGATGCAGTAAGGTAAATGAGTCCCAGTAGTAAATGCAGAAATGGAAAGGAATAAGGTAATAAGTTGTATACAGAAGTTGTATGGATACCGAACATAAAACCAGCATCGCCATAACGTCCATGCCCAATGATAGCATCCAGACAAAGAAACATCAATTCAACGCACCCCAAAGCGGAAGATACCTGGGTAGAAGAGAGAAGAGATAAATACACTACATACATCGAGTCAGCAATAAGGTCAAACAGAGAAAATCAACGTCCAAGTCAAATAAGAGCGATCCATAGATACAAGAAAAGACAGTCGGAAGCCATACTTTATAAGCACATACAAATGCCTTACCCAGGGCGTGAGGGCTCAGAGAAGGGTAAGATGCTCATGTAAATTACATGATTGAGGAGCTGCTGGGGATGTTTAGAGATACATTGGATCCCAGATCAGACTAGATCTCAAACCACTGAATTAGGAAGGAGGCTGTGACTACACGGCTGTCTAGGGTGTAGACGGTGTACCGTGTCCGTATAATATATTATAATTTTTTTTGTGATGTTGCTTATTGATGGTGACTTTTCACGAGTCTAAATGAATCATGGAAGAGATCAGCTCAGGTGTAATGACAATTGCCGTACAGATATTGCGATTATTGACGATAAAGACCAAGGCGTGCCACCATAGAGCCAACAGAAAGAGACTGTAGTGTGTAACTATCCAACTCATGTCAAGAAGAAGGAGACTAAGTAAAGAAAGTAAAAATGTTTACAACATTTTTAAAAATAGGGGGGCATATTGCCATGAGATGGATACAAGAAATAGGGCAAATGTGTCGAACGAACAAACTAGATAGATGCCACTAAGACACACAGTTGAAAAACAAGTTAACACCGGTGGGCCTGAGTGGGCAATATATATATATATATATATATATATATATATATATATATATATATATATATATATATATATATATATATACACATATAGGCATTGGCACCTTTCCGTCTTGACAGACGATAGTTTGGTACATTGTGCTTCAAAAAGTCTTAATAACTACGACCCATGCCGGTGGCGTGTGTGGCTGGTAAGGCCAATTCTTGCTGCAAATGTTTGCCTACAGTAGATGCATTTGAAAACATGGTCATTTCCACCATTGTGCACCATCTTACGTCTCTCACGCTCGTGTGTGTGCTTTGTCTGCAATCATTTTCTCCTTTGTCTTTATTCCATTTCTAATAGTTGCCCACCATGCAACACGTTCAGCGGCGGCTTGCTCCCAATATGCATTATCAATGCCTGTATCAATCATGTCCCGCTTACACACATCTTTGTATCGTAGTAGAGGCCGACCCTTAGATCTCCTACCCATCTGTAATTCACCAAAAAAGATGTCCTTTGGTATTCTACCATCATCCATCCTCCTAACGTGTCCTATCCATCTAAGTCTACGAAGACTGAGCATGGAATACACCGTCACACAACCTGATCTTTCCAATACTTCAGTATTTGTGATTTTGTCTTGCCACTTAATACCAAGCATTCTCCGCAGACACCGCATATGAAAGCTGTTTAAACGTTTCTCTTGACGTGAGTAAGTTGTCCAGGTTTCACTGCCATAAAGAAGAGTACTAAGGACACAGGCTTGGTAGACAAGGACTTTTGTTTTGGCAGTAAGCGTCCTGTTCTCCCAGACTCTTTTTGCTAACATGTTCATTGTTGTTGCTGCCTTACCAATCCTGATGTTGATTTCCTGATCGAGGGATAATTTGCTATTACCTCTGATCCTAGATATGTAAAATGGTCTACTATCTCCAGTTCGGCGTCGTCAATAAAGATTGATGGTACCCCATGTGCACCTTGTGATATAATCTGTGTCTTCTTTTTGTTAATTGTTAAAACCAAATTCAGAACAAGCATTGGAGAATGCAGATAGTAGATGTTGTAATTCTTCCTCAGAGTGGGTCTTAATCGCTGCATCATTCACAAAAAGCAACTGCTCTGATTAGTACCCTTCTAATTTTGGTCTTGGCCTTCAATCTCTGAGCATTATAGAGGCCACCATCTGAGCGTGAGTGAATGTATATACCGTCATCCTTATCACGAAAGGCATATTTCAGTAGCAAGTGAAAAGTATATCCCAAAGAGGGTGGGGGATAGTACACAACCTTGCTTAATTTAACTCCACTCTTGATTTCAAACTCTTCTGAAGTTGAGCCATCAAACTTGATTATACCCTTCATGCCTATATATATATATATATATATATATATATATATATATATATATATATATATATATATATATATATATATATATATATATATATATATATATATATATATATATGTGTGTGTGTGTGTGTGTGTGTGTGTGATAGTGGGCAATGTTTGACATCCATGTTAAATAAGCGAGCTGTACTGTAGAAAGACATGTTATAGTCGCTAACCAATCGATCTTTAGTGTACATAGAACAACTACGGCTGCTTATTTTACAAGACAGCGAAAAGGTATTAAGCGAGATCCACCAAACTAAAATAATACAGCGGGAGTACTATCTAAACAACATGAAATCGCATATTCGTTTGAATATTATAGCTACTGCCTCATCTTCGATGCATAATATGAAATAGTACACAGCGATATCTAGCACGTTGTGATAAAAAAAGCAATTTAAAAGTAAATCACCACGTCGATTGGGATTCGAACACATAACAAAAGTGCTAACCACTGAGCTACCACTGCTCTACACTACAGTTGTATAACTGTATATACATGTAGATAATGCAATAAGTCAAGTGTGGAAAGTTTATGGCGCTGTATGCGCATGTTAAGATACATAAGGACATAACTTAATAATGGCACCGCTTACGCAATTTTATGCCCGGTTTAGTGTAGTCAACACATAAACTAAGACGAAACAATATAAGTTAAGAAGTTTACACAAAGAATCCACACACAATATGTTGCACAATTTATTGCCTGGCATATTCTGCCATATATATCGTCCATGTACATACTACATGATTAGATACCGTATGAAGTGAACACATGAATAATTTTTCGTTGAAATAAATAAATCACGCAGTAAATGATAGTTTTCAAATGTGGAGCAGTTGTTACCTTTTCTCTTTTGACTTTAGTGGTAAAATCTCCACAGGGATACAAGCACACTAGGATGCTTCTGATCATCAGACAAAGTCCCCCTTCGCCGAAAGTTTCGGCCCCTTAATCCTCCTGACACTCTCAGGGGGCGGACCCGTCTGAGTAATGGCTACCGGAAGTTTTTCTCCTGTCGTGCATATTTGTCGAGACGTTTTCCTTGTCGACATCGCTAAGTATGACTGCTCAGAGGCCATCCCACCCGCAGGAGCGGGGTGGGGTGGGGTGGGGGGGGGGGAGGGAATTAGACTAGGCACCGGGTGTATCTACCAACGTTGGCACTACACAGTGACTGACCGTGGAAAAGCCAGCTTCTTCCCCTCACAGTTAGCCGCAGTCTTCATCCGTCTTGGTGGCTAGCTACGACCCTGTCAGTAGACGTCATTGCTGCCGCGTTGCCTTCTTCGTGCCCCGTTCGCGGCTTGCGGATCCAGCCTCCTGCACTCTCCCAGCGGAGGCCAGCTCTTCTTTGTGCTCATTCTATTAAGGCTTGGGCCTCCATCTGGACCCTCGCCATCACTGCTGGATGTGGTCCTTCAAAGACGTACTATTCCACCACAAGCGGTCGTTGCCGGCGCATGGCTACAGAGGTTCGACTTTGGCTGACATTTCAATCCGTGTGATCGCTACACCCACTGTGGGTGCAATGTTCTTCACAGGTATGATAGCTCCCGGTTCGGCATGAGACCATTGCTGTTGTTTCGATCTCATTGTGAGGTTGCAATCTTCAATAGAGGATTTGTGCACTGAGGTTGTTCTTCTTGAGAGACAGTGACTCACAGTGCAGAGAAAGTTGAACCATTTACGGCATATCCTTGTCCCAACTCGCATTACGCGTGTTCAATAGCCAGCCCGATGCCTTCTCCGCTGCCTCGATCAGTCTTTTAAGTGCCCGTGTTCTTGCTTGTCCCTTTGCAGTTCTTTTGCCCTTTGCACCTAGTTGTTCCACACAAGTTGTATTCGAATACCCTTACGGTATATCCTTCCTGTCTCAGGCTTGCAACCATGTCACCGTATTTCTCCATCTTATAGATGTGCTGCTCCTCGACACTTGACTAAAACGGCTTATGAAATTTCATGCATGGTTTAGTGTAGCCAACGCGTACATACGACTGAACCATATAAGTTAAGAAGTTTGCACAAAGAAGCCAGACACATTATATTGCAATATTTATGACCTGGCATATTTTGATGCATCGCGTCATGTACATACTGCCGAATTATATACTGTATGAAGTGAACAGATGAATCATTTTTTCGTTGAAATAAATAAATCACGCAGTCAATGAATGTTTTTAAATGTGGAGTAGTTGTTACCTTTCTCTTTTGACCTTATTTCATTTGCTAGATTGTATAGGCTGTCTTTTTCTCATAATTTGAAATTATTTTTGCCTGTCCTCTTTTCTCTAGCTTGTAAACTTTATCGTATCATTTGAAATCCAATTGTTTCTAGCTCTATTATATGGTAGAACATATTTAGCTAATGATAATATGATATCTCTAGCACGTGTACCTAATGCATCTAGTGTGATCTTGCTTTCGCCTGTCATCATAATTTCAAACCGGTTGTTCTGTTCTATGGTTCATTCTTCTGGTATTTTGCAGGAATAATAGAGGTCTTGTTTTGGATCTTTAATCTATTTAGTGAGTTTAACTTCAGTATTGCCATTAACAGTTCAGCACGCCGCAGGGTTATGATTGTCATTAAGCTTGCTCTTCACCGATTGTATTATAGTTTAGTATAGTTGTTTTCTGGTTTTGTCATCTGATGATGTCAAGGTAAATAACCTTGTAGGATATTGTCGAAACATTGTATTGACATACATGTAATTTTGAATTAATTTTGAATGCAGAAAGCTATCAGTTTATCAACTGCTTCAAGTTTCAAAACTTTTCTGACAAAGCAGTTGTTTAATGGAACTCTTTATGTTGCAAAATAGATTTGGTATGAGTTCCCGGACCTCAGAATAAATGACAGTCCCTTCAGTAGAGAGAACACAAATAGATACCTCGAAACAACACCTGTCAGAAGTTAGTCTTTTGATGATGACGTGGGAGAGGTGTTGTCAAAAGTCAGTAAGAGATACGTATCAGGTTTTTATACAGCTCTCTACCAACAATTAGATGTGTTTGTGGGTGGGGATGTGTTTATAGGTGGGGGATGTGTAGTTGAGAGATGGAGGATGTTGGTGGGTGAGGGGTGTAGGTTGTCTGATGTGTGTGTGGGTGGGTGGGGGATATGTGGGTGGGTTGGGAATATTGTGTGGGTGCGGGATGTGTGTGTTGGTAGGTGCGGGATGTGCGGTTTGGCGGGGGTATTTGTGTGTGTGATTGGGTGATGTGTGTTTTGCTGGGTGGTTGGGGTGTGTGGTGGGTGCTGGAGAATATATGAGTGGGTGAGTGCGTGTCGGTTATGGGGTGGGTGGAGGATGTGTGTTTGGGTGGGGAGATATGTGTGGGTGAGAGATTGGTGGATGGTTGGCGGCATGTATGTTAGCCTGGGTCTGTGTGAGTGCGAGGAGGTATGTGTGGTTGGGTGGGGGAGTTGCGGTGGGTGGGGGATGTGTGGGTGGGTGAGGGATGTGTGTGTGGCTGTGGGATGTGTTGGTGGATGGGGGATGTGTCTCATAACATTGCAATATGCATTGTTTATATTTACAACTTTCATTTGACAATGTTTTTCTCCCCATGTCAATGTATCATGCGTAATATGCATTGTTTATGCTTACAAAATCCATTTGACAATGTTTTTCTTTTCCATACGTAAATGTAACATGCACATTTGATGAATGAAAGAAGAGTGATTGGAAGATCCGAATGTAAGACGGGCCTGTGTGCCCAATTTGTTACCCTTTTAAAATAAAGTTCGTTCGTTCGTTCGTTCGTTTGTACGTTCGTTCGTTCGTTCGTTCGTTCGTTCAATTAGTTATTTTAGTAATTGTGTCTGGCCTTGCGTTGCTGGCAATATCACCCAGCCACCTGGACAAGATGGAAAGCATGCAAAATGAAGCCACAGGAGTGATTTTAGGCATTCATTCATTCATTCATTCATTCATTCATTCATTCATTCATTCATTCAGTCATTCAGTCATTCATTCCATTGCATGTCCTTTGCAGAACCTCGCGCCCATAACAACTCTTCCGGAAAATTTTGGGCAGCACATGAGAAACAGCAGTTCACACTGGGTGCGTTGCTTGGGACATAAGTACTTAATTGAGAAAGAAAGGAAAAACAGCCGAGCTAGACAAAATCACGATGAAAATAATAGAAGTCTTGGTTGATAACCAGCCCCATCTGTTGGGCTTTTTCCTTTAATCAATATTTCCAATGTCTTTTGTTCATTTTCCCCTATAATATCTATATCATCTGCATAACCAAGCAGCTTGGATGTTCCTCCAATATCACATTCCTCCTTTACCTTCTTTACAACTTTCTCTAGAGCCAGATTGAAGAGTAGCGGCGATAGTGCATCACCCTTTTTCAAGCCAGATGTTATTTGGAAAGGGTCTGATTTCCTGCCTTTATATGTTACTATATTATAAGCATCTTCCATGCATAGTCTGGTCATGTTGATTAACTTCCTTGGTTTTCCAAATTCCTGCATAGCATTCCATAGACTATTCCTATGGACACTACCATAAGCCTTTTTAAAATGTTATGGAGATCTCTTTTATATTCCCAATATTTTCTCGGCTATTTGTCGTAAGATGAATATCTGATCTATTGATGATCTGTTTTGTCTAAAACCCGCCTGGTAGTCACCTAATATGTCTTCTGAATATGGTTTTAGTCTATTTAGTAATACTGCGGATAGTATCTTATAGCTTGTGGACAGTAGTGATATTCCTCTATAATTTTCACATTGGAACTTGTCTCCTTTCTTAAAGATAGGTATCAATAATGACTCTTTCCAGTCATGGGGTAATTCTTCTGTCCTCCAGATTTGTATTATTAGTTCGTATAGCTTTAGATGTAATGCATGGCCACCTGCCTTTATAAATTCAGCAGCAATTCCATCAGCCCATGTTGCCTTATTGTTTTTAAGTCGTGTGATTACATATAGGATTTCTTCAAATGCAGGTTCTTCAATTTGTGGTTCACACGTTAGAACCTCTTCCTGTGGGAAAGTGTTACTTGGAGCTTCACAATTTAGTAATTCAACAAAATATTCTTTCAATGTGTTGCACATTTCCTCATTGGTATTTATCATATTCCCATTTTTGTTGTCTTTTTAAACCATATGTGTTGTGTTGGTGTCCTCGTTTCATTGACTTAGTTCTTTAAAAAAACTTTCTGGATTCGTTTGTCTGGTGATTGGTTTCCATATCTTTGATTATATTACTCATATATTCTCGCTTCTGCTGTGGAACTATATTTGTAGCCCCTTTACATTCATTTCTATATTACTCTTCCTTTTGGATGTTGTTGATATCATTTAACCATAAATGTCTGGCATTTCTTTTCCTAATGACTGCTTCTTCACATTTTTGATTGAACCATCTGTTCTTTCTATGCGTGGTTAACACACCGAGACATTCTTCTGCGGTAGATTGAATTGTATTCTTGATGTTCAACCAAGTTTGGTCAACGCTTTCCTCCAAAGGGTTTTGCAGAGTTTCAAGTTTACGTTTTATTTCATCTGTAAATTTCTCTTTGACTGTTATTTCTTGTAGTTTTTCTCTGTTATATGTTGGGTGTAATCTTTGTTATTTAGTATAGAAAGCTCTCTTAAGTTTTATTTTAAATTTTGCTCCAACGAGGAAGTGGTCACTGTGGCACTCAGCTCCTCTATAACTTCTAACTTGTTTGATGCATTTCTGTTGTTAATTAAAATGTGATATATTTGATATTAGGTTCTCTTGTCACATGATGTCCAAGTTTGTTTGTGTATATCCTTTCTTTTTAGTCTGGTACTGCAAATCTGCAGTCCTTTGGCTTCTGCCAGGTTGACGACTCTCCATCCATTTTCATTTGAAGTTGTATGTAGGCTTTCCATACCGGCCACTTTTGTAATGAGTTTGCTCTCTACCTATTTTTTCATTGAAGTCTCCCAGCACAATGAGGATGTCCTGTTTGGGGGTTTCTTCTATTACATCTTCCAAATCATTATAAAAGTCTTCTTTAACGTCATCTTCTTTCTCTTCAGTAGGTGCATGTACATTAATTATCGTTATATCTTTCCATTTACCTTTTATTCATAATTTACTAATTCTGTCATTAACAGCTTTAAAGTTTAGAACTTTCCCCCATAACTCTCTTTTGATGACAAAACGTGTTCCTAATTCGTGTTAATTTTGGGTGTTTCCTCCATATATTACAATCATTCCATTTTGCTCTAAAGTACCCTCTCCTGGCCATCTTATTTCTTGAATTGCTGTTATATTCATTTGTTATTCAACCAGCTCCAGGGTTAGTTCTTCAGCCGCTCCAGCTCGATATAGTGACCGTACATTCCATGTTCCAATCTCAAGAGTCCTTTAACATTTCGATGTTGTTGTCCAAATAAGTCAGTCCGAATTCTATGTAACATGCAAGAAATACTTTTATTATTTCCAACAACAATGACTTATTGCATAACGTGTTCTACATTTGACATAATGCAATTATTTGTTGTCCTATTCTGTTCTTTATCTCAGTGATGCATCTTCCTTCTGACGTTATCCACGTCCCTATATCTTTCAATTTCTGCACTTGCTCTAAAATAACATCGTTTACCTTAATTGTAAATTTCGACACACTTGCTTGTTTGATATCACATGACGGCTGTCTTCCTATTATGCACGCTAAGGCCTATTGTTTCACTTTACACAAGCATTGTATCTATCATTTCCTGTAGTGTATTATACATAATAACAGCAATCTTTATTTTAATTTTATTTCCACAGATATTGTCACGACTAAATGATCTTGCCATTGGAAGCCGCGCAAATTCTCCTGAAGTTATCAAAGAGGTTATCACGTTAGTCACTTTGAGATATATGTTTCAGTTATTGCGTGGACAGATAACGCCAAGCTCATGACCGTGCTTACATGATACAATAAAATAAAGCAGCCTTCAATGTGACATTGGCTTCTGTTGATATTATACCGTTGTTTGCAATTCTTATTGCATTGGTTTGTTTTTGCTGGCATTTTGCACTTACTATTTAGCCATACTTCGTATTTCTTCGTCTACTTCTTCGTTCCTCTTGCGAGAGAAGTGCCACACACCTAGTTATACACCTTTAATGTCAGTGTGTCTGACTTCGGCGTGCAATTGTTTAAGGATTACGTCCTCAAGACTAATTGCATCCAGGGTAACGGGCTATGTCTACTCATTAATATTCGTACTTTTTCTCTATGTGTTCTTTTATATTTATCTGTGTCTTGTTAACTTGTATTGCCCTTATTGATCTATAATTCCTATATATTCACATATGTTTAAAATGTAACTTGATATTTCTTGGAGCCCTCTTTAATTTCTTGTTTTAGACTTAAATAACGTTAGCCGGTCTCCCTGCCGAAGGTGTTAACGACTTTCTCCGTAATCACAGGAGGAACACAGCTGCGCGAGATTCGGCAGCGGTCGCATCGCGTTGGTTACTTACGGGTATGTGAGCCAGTCGCTCAGAAAGCAATGGCAAACTACTGAGCATAATCTTGCCAAGAACATCAACAACATCTGAAAAATGCTGATGTTGACTGCAACGTCCTGTAAGGGATACGTAACTTTAAAAAATGTTCACAATCCCACATACGACGTTCGCAACCCAGCTGTGGGCGATTTGGAAGCAGACCGCCTTGCGCTGATGTTCATACAATGATAGAGTGGCAGTCGTTCCGAAAGCAAAAGCCAAGAAACCACAAAAAGTAAAATAATGCTGGAGTTACTGTGACATCCTGTAAAAGATATAAAACTAACTTTATTCTCAGTTTTCGCATTACAGGTGCCTGGTCACTTTTGCTACCTACTCATTGTCTTGTTTAAGCATATTTGAATTCGATTGCATTTTAGTATACAATCAATCTAATTACGAAAATTGTTTCCTGCACACTTCCATGCCCAAAGACGTCAACTAAGTTTATGAAAGATGGTGTTTCCGATCTTCATATTCTTTATCCTTGCTCATTCTACCAGTTTTACCCTCCCTCGTTTTTTTCTCCAAGGTCAAATCCACACCTTATAACTTCATCCCTTTCTTCTTACATTATTGCATTGAAATATCCATGTACAGTATGTTCCTTCACTATTGTTAATTGTGCTATAGCCATGTTAAGTTGTTCATAAAAGTCATCACTATCATCTGTGCTGTCTGTAGTCGGTGCAAAAACTTATTTGATGTTACTATCTACTATATTGTCCCCTAATCTGACTAACAAAACGTGATTTGATATGGTCATGTATCTGTAGCAGAATGTATAAGTTAGGTGGGCAAAGCTACAGCACGCTTGAGCATCAGGATGGAATGGGAAGAAAGATGCTCAAGTCGTGACGTAGGTTGTTGTTAGGGGAGTCAGAAAACACCTAAGACTAGAGAAGAGAAGTCGCCATCAGTACGGAATTGTAACAAGGTTTTTGTAGTGGTCATCAATTTGAAATAAAGCTCGATTTATATTCAACCAGCAGAACTTGTTAGTCCTCTCTGTGTGCGCTTTGTTACAGAGGACTAAATGGTGCCGTGACCAGGATTAGCTTGTGACAAATGTGAATTTGATTTTATTAGTATATACCAAAATATTTCAGCATAGCAAAAGAAACAACAGGATATGGCAACAGGCAGACTCATCACAGCACAGTAGAGAAACAGGCATAATTGGGAATTATTTCGGCTGAGCTCAAGACGAGTTTTTTTTCCAGGTACCGAGGAATATGCAGAGGAAGAAGTAGGAATATTGTTTCAAGCTTGATAGAAATTACAAAGAAGTTAATATGAATTACCTACATGTAGAATTACAACGTATCAGTACATGGTTGGGAGAGTTAAAGGTGGCAGTTAGTGAAGTAGAAAATTTTGTAGAAACGTTGCAGAACAGAACGACTAGACAAGAGCCTTATAGATTTAAGGTAGACTGTAATAGAGTAGGAAAGAATAACAGGAGACAGCCACTGCTTAATAAGGACAGAAGACAATATGGTTATGACGAACCAAGGCCTGATGTATATGGGGTAAAGGACGGTGAGAACAGACGTAATGGTGAAAAGTCGGACTGGTATAGCTGTTATAGATACAAGAATGGTCCTGAGAGAGACTTTTCCAATAAGTTATGGAAGTGGCCATCCCATAGCAAACATGCTAGGAAAAAACGTGACGACTGGTTTGAACAAAGACGGAGACAGTATCTGAGGTCAGGGTCAAAGAACAGAGTAGAAAACGTAAGTACTTCTAAACTGGTTGCGAATCTGACTCTTAGACAAGAACAGAAGAAAATAGACCAAGAGACTCAGACACAGGTAACTGAAGTGGTAGAACGGAACACACAAACACAGATTGATACAATAGAGAAAAAGGTCCAGGTACAACCAACCAACAAGATAACGAAGGGAAGTCAAACCGAGTTAATAGAAATTCAGTCAACACCAACCCACTTGACTAAGGGAGACACGGTTGAAATTGGGAAAGATAAACAGACGAGAACCAAAGACGAAAAGAAACCAAAGAAGAAAAGTATTAGAAAAAGAAATAGTAGTATGATAGTTAATAGAGGTACTGCTATGTCAAGTTCCTCAGGTATAGACATTAAATTAATCCCTAAATGGTGTAGAAATATTAGGTGTGAGAGTTCAGGTTACGGAGAAGATATTCCTACCGCCGCATATTATAGTAAATACCGTGATGCTGAGACAACTATAGATACTTATGATTCAGAGAATGAGAGAATTGCACTACGAGCAGATCCTGACTCGAAGCGTGATGTTTCCTCATACTGGTGTAGCTTGCTGGTGGACAGACGGACAGAGTTTTGGTTGGTGACTCTTTAGAACTAGATACCAGTTTATATGACAGGAAACTAGGGAAGGCTAAGAGACGAATACCAAGAAAGAGAAAGAAAGTCAGACGTTCTAAAGGCGACTATGGGAATAGGGTCGACGTGTCTGCAGTAAACTATTATGAATCTGATGAAGGAACTATTATCAGTGTGTCATCTGAAGACGAGATGGGGAAATGTAAACGTTATGTAAGGTATACAGGAAACAGTGAGCAGACCGACGCAAATAAAGGCAATAGAAAGAAATCATTTAAGAAGAATAATAATAATAGACAGATAGCTGAAATTTACTCAACGACAGAAAGTGACTTAAGAAAAATAGAAGAATATATGACCTTAAGACCTGAGTACTTTAACAACAGGTTAACAACAGATAGTGAAGAGGACATAATTAAAGAAAGACGTACTAATGTATTAAGAGATAATGAAATATTTGGCTTGGATGCGCTCTATGGCTGTTGAAATTCCTTGGGTGAGGAAGGACATATGGCATTGTTTTGGATTATGAGAAGAATTACGGATTGAGCAAATACATATGGGCTGTCTAAAATAGGCAGATGAATTTTTTGGTGTAGCATCACATAGTACAGGGTAGGCAATAGTGTTGTTGAGGATAGAGAGTTACGGCAAATGATATTCTACGTGGATACGTAATACAGGATATCTTGTGTTTGGTTGCGATGTAGGGAGAGTAAACAAGGTAAAAATAGTCCTTTGTCCGGAATGGATAGATACAGAGAGTTAATCACGTCGAGTGATGTATAACTGGTGTGATTAAAGTAGAGTAGATTCAGCACAGAATTAGTAGAGAGAGAGATAAACTAAGTATGAATGTTCGTACTAGAAATGCTTCGACTCAGAGCTATGACGTGATGTCTGAGATAGTTTCGCTTGGTGGTTTGAGAAGTAAGTATAGTATTGTTGACAGGTGAACCGAGAGTGTCTGATGAGGAGATATAGATTGAGGAGAAATTATCATGTGTAAAATAGCCAGTTGAACACGAGAATATTAAGAGTAAAAGACTGTAGAAGTTGATGCTTGAAGAATATGAGTTCTTGGTGAGGGGGATGACGTAATATGCTTGTGGAGAAAGAAGAGGTGATTAAATCTGAGAAAGTTGTTGTGTGGAGAAATATAGAAAGATAGTTACGAGGTTAGTGGCTCAGCGGAATGAGGTTTGTTCTGAGAGATAGTAGATAGTGCTGGTTAGTGTATAAAAGAGATATAGTTTGCGAGAGATAATGTATAGGTTCTGACCTTCGTAAAGGAGTGAATGATTGAGAAAAGTAGAAATAAGAAAGCAGTGAATTGTGAAAGTCCTGTGGAGTAATTCGTCTGGTTATGCGTTGTTCATACGTGAGTATAACTGTAGACAAACAGGTGTTCGTCGCGATGAGTGAAGTAGGAGTGAGGTTTGGAGACGTCGCCTAAGTGAAGTACATAGAAAAAATGTAATAGTTGCGCTGATATATCTTGTGTCAATGTGTGTAGAGGAGATCGACACACTTAGACTGTGGTGAGTGATTGCTATAATGTTGAATTGACTTCTAAGTGAAGTAATGGTATGGACACGTAACGTTGTCGCGATGCAAGAGTAGTCGTGAGATGAGAGCGAGGTTGTGTATCACTGTCCGTGTGAATATGCAAAGAGTGGTTGATAAGTGACGTTGATAAAACGTGGAACATAGAGTATGCGAAAATTGAGAGATAGCAAGAACATGATTAGAGAATTGTGATGTCTTTTCGTTAGAATATCTGACGTTGGACGGAAATTATGGAAGTTGTATGACAGGTTGGCGGAAAGAGAGTTAACATTCTGAATGACGTTTCATAAAACATGTTTAGTATTGTTGACAGGGACATGTTGAAGTATGAATGCCTGATACTGAGAAATGAGGAAAGTGAGGTCCGTTGTCAGTTATAAGTGGTGTGGGTTGCTGTTCTGGAAGAATCCCGATAAATAGGAAGAGGAGTGAAAGATACGAAAGTAAACAAGATTAGTTAAATGAATGTTGGAGAATGTGTTCCGATAAGTGTGACTAGTCTAACTATCATCGCGGTGCAAGAACGCTAGGAGAGACGTGAGGATAGCTTAAAGTAGTTGTGGTGAGAAGTTGGAAAGTAATGATACGTTAGTTAATTGCGTCGGGTAGACGAGAAACTTAAAAGTAGAATTAGTTATTGGTACAGTAGGTAGATGTATTGGTGAGAGGTCTATAGTAAATAGACAAAATGTTTTTGCTGGTCGTAGTAGGGTGGAGATACCGTAGTTAACGGTAATGATTAAGTAGTTGTAGTAATACTTGGAACAAATCCAAGGGAAACAATTGGTGTGCCGAGCCACAGGTTCTATTGGTAGATAGATGACTACTGGTACATTGAGGTAACATTGAGACAGTCGCCACACTAGTAGTGGATGAGGTGATTTGAACTGTAGTTTACAGTTAGATTTATATTCCAGATATTGTTCTGTCTGTAGGTAACAGATATATATATATATATATATATATATATATATATATATATATATATATATATATATATATATATATATATATATATATATATATATATATATATATACGTATTTTGGCATTAATGCTTGGCATTGAGTTGTTTTGTTTTATAACAAAATAGGCATGACTTAGGTGAATAGTTATGTGTTACATTGGTTCTTATAGGAGGCCAATGTTGCTTGGTCACTTTAAGTAGTTAATTCTATGTGAATTATTTTTTTTGAAAACCTTCTCTTTAGCGAGAAGACAGTTGTTTTTATTGAATTTGAGCTTTCAATGCCTCATATGTAATATTTTTTTTTGCTTGATTTGGTCCTGTAAAATGATTGTCACTATTTGATCTTAGAATAGGATTATTTTTTTTTTTTAAAGTCTTTTGCGTACAAACTACTGGTCCGTACAAGAGACCAGTAGTGTTAGGTAACACTAGATATTTTCTTCTAATTTAATAGGATGCATGTTATATTATTTTAAAATATGTTTTTCCTTGAATGAGTTGATATTTTTATTTAATATGAGGGGAAACATAAACATGTATAAAAAAAACTTGGGGGGGGGGGGGGTATGATGTCCTGTTGTGATTTTATTTCGCTTCACTCATAATTTAAGTGAATTGTCTTGTGTGTTAAATTACCTTGTTTATAAATATGTTAGAAATTTAGTTAAGTTAAGTCTAGAATAAAGACAATACATGGGGCTGTATTTAAGACCCTTCGTTCAGAAAAGAGTTAATGAACTACTGAGAACTAATAGAGTGACACATTCTCTTTGTGAATAATAAGTTCATGAGTATATTCTGGTTGCTGTGATAATCAGCGTAGAGAGGTTGATATGGCTATGAAGTGTTGGAAACATACGACGGGGTTACTACACAAGTAAAATGGTTATGGGGAATTTAAGTGAGCATTGATTGGAAATATATGGATTGGACGCCATATTGGGGAAGAAAAGATTAATGAATATAGCAGTGGGGTAAATGAGGGAAAAGTTTTGAATATAGTTTCCATGGGGTCAGAAGAGCCATGATATACTTTCATAAGAGACACGGGATTGCTGGTTTATAGAAGAAGAAGTGGGTAACGTGTTACCCCAGACAAATAGTAAAACATGAATTGAATCCATGTTTGATTAGACACTGTGGATAGCAGTACAATAGTAAAGGGTTGTAAGTGTGAGAAATGAACATTGTGGAGACATAATGACATGGGGTTTTTGAGGGTCCGTGATATATGGACTGAGATAGAATAAAGTTGATTGCAAGCAGTCACAGACAGGAGTTAGGGGCAGTATATGGTTGCTGTTGATAACGGCATAAATTGACAAGTGGAGGTTTTAGTAGATATGCCCATAATAAATGGACATTAAGAGAGAATTTTGAGTGAGGTATATTATGTGAGGTGATATTGGGACAGGTCTTGAGGGATAATGGACCTTTTTAATTGTGTCCTCGGGATGTGTTTTGTGGTTGACATTACAATGTGAGGTTGAAGTAAGGTTCAGAGCCATAAAATTAGTAGTGTCTGTAATATATAGACATTTGGGGAGTGAATAATAATTTTTGATGGTTGGTATTTGATGCTGTAGATAGCAGCGTAAACTGTTACCATAATAAGTGGTACTGTAGAAGATATAATTATTTTAGACTTTATTACATAAAGTCTCAAATGACATAGGGGGGTAAAGGAGTGTGTGATTTATCTGAGTGTGGTTTTTGTGTGGAAGAGTTCTACTTCTTCTTTGAATCTCCGGTGCGCACCGACTTCTTTGTCTTCCTATCGTGTGCGAGTGATTCTCAGGTTGATTGAAAGTAGGAGAATTAGTAGTAGTGTTGGTGATGACAATAGGGAGTTGGTATCAGAAGAGTACAGCGTTTGAAATTTTAAGCGGATTGCTTATGAAGAGGAGAAGAAGTATTTCAAAAAGCTAACCATATGTGTTATGATGAGATTTAAATGTTATTGAGGATATGTAAATAATATATGTTATGTTTTCTTTTGAAGGGCCAGAAATGAAGAGGACATATTTACTTAAGTTAGTTTGGGCCAGATTATAGAAATTGTGGGAGTTAAGGAAAGAGAGGGAATAGAATAGAGGGATTAGGAGTAAAGACTTTTTAAGGGAAAAAGTCTTTCTAAAACATTGGAAGGTGTAGCAGAATGTATAAGTTAGGTGGGCAAAGCTACAGCATCAGGATGGAATGGGAAGAAAGATGCTCAAGTCGTGACGTAGGTTGTTGTTAGGGGAGTCAGAAAACACCTAAGACTAGAGAAGAGAAGTCGCCATCAGTACGGAATTGTAACAAGGTTTTTGTAGTGGTCATCAATTTGAAATAAAGCTCGATTTATATTCAACCAGCAGAACTTGTTAGTCCTCTCTGTGTGCGCTTTGTTACATATCCTTTTACTGTATTCGCTCATACTCTGTTCAATATTATACTTACACCCCTTTGATGTTTATGCCCTCCTGTGTAAATTATTTATTTAATCTCCAGAGTGCATTTCTTTAGCTCGTAATTGTCTTTTCTCACAAAATTCCAAGATGTTAATATTCAAGCCCTTAATTGTATTGCCTAACAGAATCCAAAGATATTAATAGTCAAGCTCCTTATTGTCTTGTCTCACATAATCGCAAAATGTTAATATTCATTCTTTTCATTTTCTTCTTGATGTTTTTCAGCTTCGCAACTGGAATATATATATTGCATTGCATTGGCACCTTTCCGTCTTGACAGACGATAGTTTGGTACATTGTGCTTCAAAAAGGCTTAATAACTGTCATATGGCAATAACTACGACCCATGGCGGTGGCGAGTGTGGCTGGTAAGGCCAATTCTTGCTGTAAATGTTTGCCCACAGTAGGTGCATGTGAAAACATGTGTTTTCACACACACACACACACACACACACACACACACACACATATATATATATATATATATATATATATATATATATATATATATATATATATATATATATATACATTGGCACCTTGCCGTCTTGACAGACGATAGTGTGTGCTCTAAAAAGGCATAATAACTTTTAACTATGGCGGTAGCGAGTGTGACTGATAAGGCCAATTTGCGCTGTAAATGTCCGTTCACAGTGGGTGCATGTGAACACGTGGTCATTTCCACCATCATGCACCATCTTACGTCTCAAACGCTTGGTGTGTGACTTTTCTGCAATAATTTTCTCCTTTGACTTTATTCCATTTCTGATATTTGCTCTCCATGCAACACGTTCAGCGGCGACTTGCTCCCAATGTGCATTATCAATGCCTGTATCAATCATGTCCCGCTTACACACATCTTTGTATCGTAGTAGAGGCCGACCCTGAGATCTCTTACCCATCTGTAATTCACCAAAAAAGATATCCTTTGGTATTCTACCATCATCCATCCTCCTAAGATGTCCTATCCATCTAAGTCTACGAAGACTGAGCATGGAATAAACTGTCACACAACCTGATCTTTCCAATACTTCAGTATTTGTGATTTTGTCTTGCCACTTAATACCAAGAATTCTTCGCAGACACCGCATATGAAAGCTGTTTAAATTGTTCTCTTGGTGTGAGTAAGTTGTCCAGGTTTCACTGCCATAGAGAAGAGTACTAAGGACACAGGCTTGATAGACAAGGACTTTTGTTTTGGCAGTAAGCTTCCTGTTCTCCCAGACTCTTTTTCTTAACCTGTTCATTGTTGTTGCTGCCTTACCAATCCGGATGTTGATTTCCTGATCTAGGGATAATTTGCTATTTACCACTGATCCTAGATGTGTAACATGGTTTACCATCTCTAGTTCGGTGTCGTCAATAAAGATTGATGGTACCCCATGTGCACCTTGTGACATAATCTGTCTTCTTTTTGCTAATTGTTAAACCAAATTCAGAACAAGCATTGGAGAATGCAGATAGTAGACATTGCAATTCTTCTTCAGAGTGGGTCGTAACTGCAGCATCATCTGCAAAAAGCAACTCTCTGATCAGTACCCTCCTAATTTTGGTCTTAGCCTTCAATCTCTGAGCATTGTAGAGGCCGCCATCTGAGCGTGAGTGAATGTATATACCACCATCCTGATCACGAAATGCATATTTCAGTAGAAGTGAAAAGTATATTCCAAAGAGGGTGGGAGCTAGTACACAACCTTGCTTAACTCCACTCTTGATTTCAAATTCTTCAGAAGTTGCACCATCAAACTTGATTATACCCTTCATGCCTGTGTGGAACGATTCCACAATGGACAGAAGAGTTGGTGGGCAGCCAATCTTCTTTAGTGCCTTGAACAGACCCTCACGACTGACCAAATCAAATGCCTTTGTGAGGTCGATGAAGGCAATAAACAGTGGTTGATTCTGTTCACGGCATTTTTCTTGCATTTGTCGCAATGAGAATATCATATCAGTGGTAGACCGGTTCTGTCGAAAGCCACACTGTGATTCGGGGTAGACTTGATCTCCTAGGACTTGAAGCCTGCGCAGAACAATTCTGGCAAATACTTTTCCAACAATACACAGAAGTGAGATACCCCTATAGTTGTTACAGTCGCTCCGATCACCCTTGTTCTTGTACAGCGTTATGATGTTTGAATCTTTGAAATCCTGTGGGACTTGTCCTTCACGCCAGCATAGCTCTATTAGCTGGTGGATCTGTAGAGTGAGTGTGTCTTGCCCACTCCTGATAACCTCTATTGGAATCCCATCCTTACCTGGAGCCTTGCCAGATGCAAGTTCATTTATAGCACACTTAACTTCTGTTATGGTGGGAAGTGTGTCCAGGTGGTCAAGAGTTGGTAGAGCCTCTATGGCGTTAAGGGCATCATCCGCTAGTTTGGTCTCACTTGAGTAAAGCTCCAAATAGTGCTCTACCCATCTGTCCATCTGCTGTTTCTTATCAGTGATGACTTCTCCAGTCAAGGTTTTCAGCGGTGCACTTCTTTTGATCACTGGACCACAGGCTTTCTTTATTCCTTCATACATGCTTCTTATGTCTCCCTTATCACTTGCGATTTGAATGGACTCACATAACTTGATCCAATAATCATTTGCACACTGCCTGGCAGCCTTTTGCACATCCTTCCTAGCTTGCCTTAGCTCACTCAGAGTGTTACGCGTTGGTCTTTCCTTGTTTCTTAAGAGAGCTTTCTTCTTCTTATCAATCAAGGGCTGCAGAGTCTCGCTGTTGGCCGCAAACCAGTCCTGCCTCTTATGATCCACAGTGCCGTAAACCCCTACGGCAGTTTTATAGTTTCCTTAATTTGACCCCACTTTTCATTTACTGTACAATTTTCTGGTGTATCAGTGAAATCGTCTTCAAGTTGCTGTTGAAACTGAAAGCACTTTTCAGGATCATGAGTGTTAATAATATTAATCCTGGGGCTAGATTTGTGTTTAGCTGTGTAGATTCTCTTTGGTCTCAGTCTAACTCTTGCAACAACCAAAGAATGATCTGTATCACAGTCAGCACTGTGGTAACTACGAGTCAATGATATATGGTTCAGATGTTGTCTCCGTGTGATGATGAAGTCCAGCTGGTGCCAATGGCCGGATCTTGGATGTTTCCATGTGACCTTATGCATCTCTTTTGTTTTAAAAAAAGAGTTTGTAATACATAGGTCATTACTGGTGCAATGCTCTAGCAGCCTTTGCCCATTTTCATTCATGCGACCGATGTTGTATTTTCCAAGGGACACTGGCCATGAACTCGAGTCCTTGCCCACACGAGCATTGAAATCACCGAGCACCTCTCCATAGCACAAAGCCTGGGCTAAAATATAGAGATCATGTGTTGCCCATGCAGCATGATCCCTCTCTCGGCCTGCCTAGTTTACTCCAGAGGAAAGGTAACACCCCTACATCTGGAACAAGACAAGCTGCAGAAGCTGCCGGATCAGCAAAGCAATGCTCTAACTGTCCGCCTGTCGGAGCTTCGATCCTAGACCAGTCGCCAACCAAGGCTTAGGGCCTGGTCTGCCCTGCCATGACATTTTGTCTTTAGCTTGCATTTCCTCGCACCAGGGTAAGGCTTGTACCCTCCCAATTGCTCTCTTCCGCCCGAAGCCGTTGGCACAATGTGGGGTGTCGGGTTTGGTAAGCGCCGCCCAACGTTCAGCGCTAACAGAAACCAGGTAGTACCGTCTACTGTTATACGGTAGCTCAGTCATATCTGACTAAGACCTGACATATATATATATATATATATAGTCAAAATACCAAATTAGTGCACACAAGAATTCAGGAACTTACTAATAAAAGAACAAGCACATCAACAGGCTGTCTAAAAACTAAAGATGGCAAAATCATAATATATGTATCGAAAGATTATGTGAAAAACCTGTATAATGATAACAGAGAGGAACATTATGATTTAATAATGAAGGACCACCAATTTTAAAGATGGAGGTTCAAAATGTTCTTAAGCATATGAAAGATGGCAAGGCCCACTGTGCAGATAACATCACAACAGAAATGATTAAAGCTTAAGAAGAATTTAGACTAGAGCAAGTCACCAGACTGCTGAACACACTATATGATACTGGAGATATACCTTCTGAATTATGTAATTCTGTATTTATTGCAATCCCAAAGAAATCAGGAACCTTGGAATGTGTTCAAAATAGAACAATTAGTATAATGAGTCACATCACAAAGATCTTGTTACGAATTATCATGCAAAGAGTGAGGAAGAAAATACAACCTGAAATAGGGGAAGAACAATGTGGTTTTTTTTTTGTAGAAGGAAAGGGTACAGTAAATGCTGTGTATATGCTGCGAACAGTTATTGAACGTGCTATAGAAGTAAACAAGGATATACATCTTTGCTTTATTGACTACACAAAGGCTTTTGATAGCGTTAGACATGTCAACATGGTGGATATGCTTGCAGATCTACAAATTGATGGGAAAGACATTAGACTTATAAAAAACATATATTGGAAACAACAAGCTGCCATAAGGATTGATAATGAAGTGGGACAATATCAACCTATTAAGAGAGATGTTAGGCAGGGATGTGTAATGTCTCCAGATCTTTTTATCCCTATACAGTGAAAATATTTTCAGAAATGTAGAAGATATAAATGGAATCAGCATTGGAGGACGAAACATAAATAACATTAGATATGCAGATGAGATACAGTATTGATTGCAGACAATCCACAGGATCTGAAACAATTAGTAGACGCGGTTGTTGTCCACAGTGAGCAGCTGGGGTTGGAATTAAATTGTAAGAAGACACAGGTTATGGTCGTCACTAGGAAGAACGAAGTACCACAATGTAATATACAAGTAAATGGGAATATTCTTCAACAAGTGAATCGGTACAATTATCTCGGAACAGTCATAACATCTGATGTGAGATGCCTTGAAGAGATTAGAACAAGAATCGCCATGGCGAAAGTAGCCTTTAGCAAGATGAAAAACATTCTGACCAATAAAAAGATGTCAATTGAAACGAGAAAAAGAGTCTTGATGGAGTACATAGAGCCTGTTCTTTTGTATGGATGTGAAACTTGGACAATGTGCAGTCAAGCTGAAAAACATCTGATGGCTGCAGTAATGTGGTTTCTGAGGAAAATGCAAAGAATACCATGGACAGATAGAAAAACCAATGACCAAGTACTACAAGAGACAAATGAAAATCGTAGATTGATTAGAGAAATTAGACGTAGACAGTCAAAATTGTTTGGACATGTTATGAGAATAAATGGACTGGAGAACTTAGTGACAACTGGCAAGATCGAAGGGAACAGACCAAGAGGAAGACCGAGAGGAAAATATCTGGATGGCTTGGCCACATGGCATGGACGAGACAGGAACACTGAGCTGATCCACGACTCTAGGTGATCGAGTGAAATGGCGAGTCATGACCGCCCTACGCTTTCCGGCATGGCACATTATATATATATATATATATATATATATATATATATATATATATATATATATATATATATATATATATATATATATATATACTAACAGATATAGATATACTAACAGATTATATATATATATATATATATATATATATATATATATATATATATATATATATATATATATATATATATATATATATATATATATACCAGTCAGGTCTTAGTCAGATATGACTGAGCTACCGTATAACAGTAGACGGTACTACCTGGTTTCTGTTAGCGCCGAACGTTGGGCGGCGCTTACCAAACCCGACACCCCACATTGTGCCAACGGCTTCGGGCGGAAGAGCGCAATTGGGAGGGTACAAGCCTTACCCTGGTGCGAGGAAATGCAAGCTAAAGACAAAATTGTCATGGCAGGGCAGACCAGGCCCTAAGCCTTGGTTGGCGACTGGTCTAGGATCGAAGCTCCGACAGGCGGACAGTTATAGCATTGCTTTGCTGATCCGGCAGCTTCTGCAGCTTGTCTTGTTCCAGATGTAGGGGTGTTACCTTTCCTCTGGAGTGAACTAGGCAGGCCGAGAGAGGGATCATGCTGCATGGGCAACACATGATCTCTACATTTTAGCCCAGGCTTTGTGCTATGGAGAGGCAATAACTCCATCCCTGGTCTTAACTGGTCTCGGAATCAAAGCGAGAGGCAACTGTTACGGGTTATAAGTCCTTGTCAGTTGGCGTAGACATGGGGCGCCACGCGTTGCCTCTGACGGTGGGAGACACCTATAGGTGTCACTGATCAGCTACCGCCCGCCTCAAGCTGGGCAGCCCCCAGCCAATTGGGTGCTGATCCGCCACAGCCTGCCTGCTTCAATGGGTGCTTGGGGCTAGGACAAAATCTGAATCGCAGGCTGTAAAACCAATGCACCAGGTACAAACAAAAATAAAAATAGAAACCTCAAGCTACGGCTTGCAACCTGGAACGTGAGAACCATGTGTCCAGGATTTTCCACTGACTTGACCAATATTGACGATGTGAGAAAAACGGCTGTGATTGATGCCGAACTCAATCGTCTTAACATTGATATTGCTGGCCTGCAGGAGACTCGCCTCGCTGAGGAAGGGTCACTCAGGGAAAACAACTACACCTTTTTCTGGAAGGGTAGAGGGCAGGCAGAAAAAAGGCAACACGGTGTGGGCTTTGCAGTGAAGAATAAGCTACTGGGAATGATTGAAATTCCAGCAGGAGGAAATGAAAGACTATTGTCCCTGCGCTTGGCAACCTCTTGTGGGTTTGCCACCATTATTACTGCATATGCACCGACACTCGATTCCTCTGATGATGTGAAGGATTTGTTCTATGAGGAGTTAGACTCCGTGATCAAGGCAGTTCCAAAATCTGACTACATTTATATGCTCGGTGATTTCAATGCTCGTGTGGGCAAGGACTCGAGTTCATGGCCAGTGTGCCTTGGAAAATACAACATCGGTCGCATGAATGAAAATGGGCAAAGGCTGCTGGAGCATTGCACCAGTAATGACCTATGTATTACAAACTCTTTTTTTAAAACAAAAGAGATGCATAAGGTCACATGGAAACATCCAAGATCCGGCCATTGGCACCAGCTGGACTTCATCATCACACGGAGACAACATCTGAACCATATATCATTGACTCGTAGTTACCACAGTGCTGACTGTGATACGGATCATTCTTTGGTTGTTGCAAGGGTTAGACTGAGACCAAAGAGAATCTACACAGCTAAACACAAATCTAGCCCCAGGATTAATATTATTAACACTCATGATCCTGAAAAGTGCTTTCAGTTTCAACAGCAACTTGAAGACGCTTTCACTGATACACCAGAAAATTGTACAGTAAATGAAAAGTGGGGTCAAATTAAGGAAACTCTTTATAAAACTGCCGTAGGGGTTTACGGCACTGTGGATCATAAGAGGCAGGACTGGTTTGCGGCCAACAGCGAGACTCTGCAGCCCTTGATTGATAAGAAGAAGAAAGCTCTCTTAAGAAACAAGGAAAGACCAACGCGTAACACTCTGAGTGAGCTAAGGCAAGCTAGGAAGGATGTGCAAAAGGCTGCCAGGCAGTGTGCAAATGATTATTGGATCAAGTTATGTGAGTCCATTCAAATCGCAAGTGATAAAGGAGACATAAGAAGCATGTATGAAGGAATAAAGAAAGCCTGTGGTCCAGTGATCAAAAGAAGTGCACCATTGAAAACCTTGACTGGAGAAATCATCACTGACAAGAAACGGCAGATGGACAGATGGGTAGAGCACTATTTGGAGCTTTACTCAAGTGAGACCAAACTAGCGGATGATGCCCTCAACGCCATAGAGGCTCTACCAACTCTTGACCACCTGGACACACTTCCCACCATAACAGAAGTTAAGTGTGCTATAAATGAACTTGCATCTGGCAAGGCTCCAGGTAAGGATGGGATTCCAATAGAAGGTTATCAGGAGTGGGCAAGACACACTCACTCTACAGATCCACCAGCTAATAGAGCTATGCTGGCGTGAAGGACAAGTCCCACAGGATTTCAAAGATTCAAGCATCTTAACACTGTACAAGAACAAGGGCGATCGGAGCGACTGCAACAACTATAGGGGTATCTCACTTCTGTGTATTGTTGGAAAAGTATTTGCCAGAATTGTTCTGCGCAGACTTCAAGTCCTAGGAGATCAAGTCTACCCCGAATCACAGTGTGGCTTTCGACAGAACCGGTCTACCACTGATATGATATTCTCATTGCGACAAATGCAAGAAAAATGCCGTGAACAGAATCAACCACTGTTTATTGCCTTCATCGACCTCACAAAGGCATTTGATTTGGTCAGTCGTGAGGGTCTGTTCAAGGCACTAAAGAAGATTGGCTGCCCACCAACTCTTCTGTCCATTGTGGAATCGTTCCACACAGGCATGAAGGGTATAATCAAGTTTGATGGTGCAACTTCTGAAGAATTTGAAATCAAGAGTGGAGTTAAGCAAGGTTGTGTACTAGCTCCCACCCTCTTTGGAATATACTTTTCACTTCTACTGAAATATGCATTTCGTGATCAGGATGGTGGTATATACATTCACTCACGCTCAGATGGCGGCCTCTACAATGCTCAGAGATTGAAGGCTAAGACCAAAATTAGGAGGGTACTGATCAGAGAGTTGCTTTTTGCAGATGATGCTGCAGTTACGACCCACTCTGAGGAAGAATTGCAATGTCTACTATCTGCATTCTCCAATGCTTGTTCTGAATTTGGTTTAACAATTAGCAAAAAGAAGACACAGATTATGTCACAAGGTGCACATGGGGTACCATCAATCTTTATTGACGACGCTGAACTAGAGATAGTAGACCATTTTACATATCTAGGATCAGTGGTAATAGCAAATTATCCCTAGATCAGGAAATCAACATCCGGATTGGTAAGGCAGCAACAACAATGAACAGGTTAAGAAAAAGAGTCTGGGAGAACAGGAAGCTTACTGCCAAAACAAAAGTCCTTGTCTATCAAGCCTGTGTCCTTAGTACTCTTCTCTATGGCAGTGAAACCTGGACAACTTACTCACACCAAGAGAACAATTTAAACAGCTTTCATATGCGGTGTTTGCGAAGAATTCTTGGTATTAAGTGGCAAGACAAAATCACAAATACTGAAGTATTGGAAAGATCAGGTTGTGTGACAGTTTATTCCATGCTCAGTCTTCGTAGACTTAGATGGATAGGACATCTTAGGAGGATGGATGATGGTAGAATACCAAAGGATATCTTTTTTGGTGAATTACAGATGGGTAAGAGATCTCAGGGTCGGCCTCTACTACGATACAAAGATGTGTGTAAGCGGGACATGATTGATACAGGCATTGATAATGCACATTGGGAGCAAGTCGCCGCTGAACGTGTTGCATGGAGGGCAAATATCAGAAATGGAATAAAGTCAAAGGAGAAAATTATTGCAGAAAAGTCACACACCAAGCGTTTGAGACGTAAGATGGTGCATGATGGTGGAAATGACCACGTGTTCAGATGCACCCACTGTGAACGGACATTTACAGCGCAAATTGGCCTTATCAGTCACACTCGCTACCGCCATAGTTAAAAGTTATTATGCCTTTTTAAAGCACAAACTATTGTCTGTCAAGACGGCAAGGTGCCAATGGAATATATATATATATATATATATATATATATCTATCTATTAGTCAGGTCTTAGTCAGATATGACTGAGCTACCGTATAACAGTAGACGGTACTACCTGCTTTCTGTTAGGGCCGAATGTTGGGCGGCGCCTACCAAACCCGACACTCCACATTGTGTCAACGGCTTCAGACGGAAGAGAGCAATTGGGAGGGTACAAGTCTTACTCTGGTGCGAGGAAATGCAAGCTAAAGACAAGATGTCATGGAAGGGCAGACCAGGCCTTAAGCCTTGGTTAGCGGCTGGTCTAGGATCGAAGCTCCGACAGGCGGACAGTTAGATCATTGCTTTGGTGATCCGGCAGCTTCTGCAGCCATTCTTGTTCCAGATGTAGAGGTGTTACCTTTCCTCTGGAGTGAACTAGGCAGGCCGAGAGAGGGATCATTCTGTATGGGCAACACATGATCTCTATATTTTAGCCCAGGCTTTGTGCTATGGAGAGGCAATAACTCCATCCCTGGTCTTAACTGGTCTCGGAATCAAAGTGAGAGGCAACTGTTACGGGTTATAAGTCCTTGTCAGTTGGCGTAGACATGGGGCGCCACGCGTTGCCTCTGACGGTGGGAGACACCTATAGGTGTCACTGATCAGCTACCGCCCGCCTCAAGCTGGACAGCCCCCAGCCAATTGGATGCTGATCCGCCACAGCATGTCTGCTTCAATGGGTGCATGGGGCTAGGACAAAATCTGAATAGCAGGCTGTAAAACCAATGCACCACGTACTAATAAAAAAAGAAAAACAGAAACCTCAAGTTACGGCGTGCAACCTGGAACGTGAGAACCACGTGTCCAGGATTTTCCACTGACTTGACCAATATTGACGATGTGAGAAAAACGGCTGTGATTGATGCCGAACTCAATCGTCTTAACATTGATATTGCTGGCCTGCAGGAGACTCGCCTCTCCGAGGAAGGGTCACTCAGGGAAAACAATTACACCTTTGTTTGGAAGGGTAGAAGGCAGGCAGAAAAAAGGCAACACGGTGTGGGCTTTGCAGTGAAGAATTCGCTACTGGGAATGATTGAAATTCCAGCAGGAGGTAATGAAAGACTATTATCCCTGCGCTTGGCAACCTCTTGTGGTTTTGCCACCATTATTACTGCATATGCACCGACACTCGATTCCTCTGATGATGTGAAGGATTCGTTCTATGAGGAGTTAGACTCCGTGATCAAGGCAGTTCCAAAATCTGACTACATTTATATGCTCGGTGATTTCAATGCTCGTGTGGGCAAGGACTCGAGTTCATGGCCAGTGTGCCTTGGAAAATACAACATCGGTCGCATGAATGAAAATGGGCAAAGGCTGCTGGAGCATTGCACCAGAAATGACCTATGTATTACAAACTCCTTTTTTAAAACAAAAGAGCTGCATAAGGTCACATGGAAACATCCAAGATCCGGCCATTGGCACCAGCTGGACTTCATCATCACACGGAGACAACATCTGAACCATATATCATTGACTCGAAGTTACCACAGTGCTGACTGTGATACGGATCATTCTTTGGTTGTTGCAAGGGTTAGACTGAGACCAAAGAGAATCTACACAGCTAAACACAAATCTAGCCCCAGGATTAATATTATTAACACTCACGATCCTGAAAAGTGCTTTCAGTTTCAACAGCAACTTGAAGACGCTTTCACTGATACACCAGAAAATTTTACAGTAAGTGAAAAGTGGGGTCAACTTAAGGAAACTCTTTATAAAACTGCCGTAGGGGTTTACGGCACTGTGGATCATAAGAGGCAGGACTGGTTTGCGGCAAACAGCCAGACTCTGCAGCCCTTGATTGATAAGAAGAAGATAGCTCTCTTAAGAAACAAGGAAAGACCAACGCGTAACACTCTGAGTGAGCTAAAGCAAGCAAGGAAGAATGTGCAAAAGGCTGCCAGGCAGTGTGCAAATGATTATTGGATCAAGTTATGTGAGTCCATGCAAATCACAAGTGATAAGGGAAACGTCAGAAGCATGTATGAAGGAATAAAGAAAGCCTGTGGTCCAATGATCAAAAGAAGTGCACCATTGAAAACCTTGACTGGAGAAATCATAACTGATAAGAAACAGCAGATGGACAGATGGGTAGAGCACTATTTGGAGCTTTACTCAAGTGAGACCAAACTAGCGGATGATGCCCTCAACGCCATAGAGGCTCTACCAACTCTTGACCACCTGGACACACTTCCCACCATAACAGAAGTTAAGTGTGCTATAAATGAACTTGCATCTGGCGAGGCTCCAGGTAAGGATGGGATTCCAATAGAGGTTATCAGGAGTGGGCAAGACATACTCACTCTACAGATCCACCAGCTAATAGAGCTATGCTGGCGAGAAGGACAAGTCCCACAGGATTTCAAAGATTCAAGCATCATAACACTGTACAAGAACAAGGGCGATCGGAGCGACTGCAACAACTATAGGGGTATCTCACTTCTGTGTATTGTTGGAAAAGTATTTGCCAGAATTGTTCTGCGCAGACTTCAAGTCCTAGGAGATCAAGTCTACCCCGAATCACAGTGTGGCTTTCGACAGAACCGGTCTACCATTGATATGATATTCTCATTGCGACAAATGCAAGAAAAATGCCGTGAACAGAATCAACCACTGTTTATTGCCTTCATCGACCTCACAAAGGCATTTGATTTGGTCAGTCGTGAGGGTCTGTTCAAGGCACTAAAGAAGATTGGCTGCCCACCAACTCTTCTGTCCATTGTGGAATCGTTCCACACAGGCATGAAGGGTATAATCAAGTTTGATGGTGCAACTTCTGAAGAGTTTGAAATCAAGAGTGGAGTTAAGCAAGGTTGTGTACTAGCTCCCACCCTCTTTGGAATATACTTTTCACTTCTACTGAAATATGCCTTTCGTGATCAGGATGGTGGTATATACATTCACTCACGCTCAGATGGCGGCCTCTACAATGCTCAGAGATTGAAGGCCAAGACCAAAATTAGGAGGGTACTGATCAGAGAGTTGCTTTTTGCAGATGATGCTGCAGTTACGACCCACTCTGAGGAAGAATTACAATGTCTACTATCTGCATTCTCCAATGCTTGTTCTGAATTTGGTTTAACAATTAGCAAAAAGAAGACACAGATTATGTCACAAGGTGCACATGGGGTACCATCAATCTTTATTGACGACGCCGAACTAGAGATGGTAGACCATTTTACATATCTAGGATCAGTGGTAAATAGCAAATTATCCCTAGATCAGGAAATCAACATCCGGATTGGTAAGGCAGCAACAACAATGAACAGGTTAAGAAAAAGAGTCTGGGAGAACAGGAAGCTTACTGCCAAAACAAAAGTCCTTGTATATCAAGCCTGTGTCCTTAGTACTCTACTTTATGGCAGTGAAACCTGGACAACTTACTCACACCAAAAGAAACGTTTAAACAGCTTTCATATGCGGTGTCTGCGAAGAATTCTTGGTATTAAGTGGCAAGACAAAATCACAAATACTGAAGTATTGGAAAGATCAGGTTGTGTGACGGTTTATTCCATGCTCAGTCTTCGTAGACTTAGATGGATAGGACATCTTAGGAGGATGGATGATGGTAGAATACCAAAGGACATCTTTTTTGGTGAATTACAGATGGGTAAGAGATCTCAGGGTCGGCCTCTACTACGATACAAAGATGTGTGTAAGCGGGACATGATTGATACAGGCATTGATAATGCACATTGGGAGCAAGTCGCCGCTGAACGTGTTGCATGGAGGGCAAACATCAGAAATGGAATAAAGACAAAGGAGAAAATTATTGCAGATAAGTCACACACCGAGCGTGTGAGACGTAAGATGGTGCATGATGGTGGAAATGACCATGTGTTCACATGCACCCACTGTGAACGAACATTTACAGCGCGAATTGGCCTTATCAGTCACATTCGCTACCGCCATGGGTGAAAGTTATTATGCTTTTTGAAGCACAAACTATCGTCTGTGAAGACGGCAATGTGCCAATGACACACACACACACACACATACACACACATACACACACACACACACACACAAACAAACACACACACAAACACACACACGCACACACACACACAACACACACACACACACACGCGCACACACACGTAAGTGGGTCTCACCAACGAATCCTTTATTCATGATTTCAATGTCTGCTAGACTAATTCTGAGCATCTGTAGACGAGGTAGTCAGTCATCGCTTTCCGTCTTGGCAGTGACCAGACTGACAGGTGACCGTAGCAATTGTCTCTCTAAAGAGATCGTCTAACTATCGTCAGAGACCATAAACCAATAACTAACTACACATCGGCAGCTTTTAAGTTCCACCGGCCACATGCTCAGTTGGTTTCACGGTACCTTATTTTCTGGCATAAACGGATACTCAACCTTGTCCAAATGTGCCCGTGGTCAAGTGGAGGGAAGGAGGTGCCTTTAATCTCTCTAATAAAGGGTAAAAACAACTTTACTACTCAATGTAAACCATATATACCTGTACTAGTAATGTGCTTGTAATAGTTACAGTTAAACGATTTCAAATGATGATTAGTACAGCCAGAAAAAAAGCATTCAATCGACCCCACTGATGGATGATCTGTGCATCGTTGATTACATTGCCCTCATGTACAACACATGGAATCAAACAGAAGATAAATTAAACAGCCCTGATAGTGTTTTGTCATGAAAATCACCGTGGTTTAAACAGTTGATGGAAATACAGGCAGTCGGATTAACGGCATGTTTTCAAGGCCACACTTGTTTTAAACCGGTACAAAAAAAAAAAACAGTCTGTGTTGCAGCTGCACTTGTTTACTTCTGGTCGGCGAAATAGGAACATTCGGGAGACATTGAGAAGTTCCGACATCAAAGCGAATTGACGGCTTGTTGTTGGGACAATGCGGGAACTCGCTACCTTGTTTGGGTGTCAGGACAGGAGGAGATAACTGTGAACAAGAAAAGATAACTCTTGTAGTGATTTAATCTAAGGGGAGAGCACTGATTCTGAAATGGGTAATCTGCCCTTGAAACCATCTAGAATTTTGAGATCAAAAACGTCAAGGGAACAATTCAAGGCTGTTTGCCAAAGAAACATGATTTGGACACAGTGTAACTCAGACAGTTGATCTAGGCAGTAGTGTTT
This sequence comes from Cepaea nemoralis, assembly GCA_014155875.1. Classification (NCBI taxonomy): domain Eukaryota; kingdom Metazoa; phylum Mollusca; class Gastropoda; order Stylommatophora; family Helicidae; genus Cepaea; species Cepaea nemoralis. Next base: position 41,509 of record JACEFZ010002691.1, read on the forward strand.
TGGCATTGCAATTATGGATTGTCTACCGTGTGCGAATTAGGAGGATTTAATTTTACACGTGCCTGTCATGGCAAATGTAGATGTGATTTAAAGAACTGCGGTGTGGCCTAAGGTTCCCTCTGGTTGGGATGAAGAACACAGAACCATTGAAAAATCAGATCTCGGATAATTTTTGGTGCAGGAGGATTGGCCAGCAACTTTCTCAATGGGCCTATGCTAGAAGAAGTTGATAAACATTGCTAGGTGGAGCTGAATAGTATAAGTATCCCACAGGATAAATACTGAGTACATTACTAAGAAGACTTTACACTACCAGTAGACCGCAACATAGTAATGAGTTTTCATTTCATACCATTCGTGAACATACCAGTGGTGATGGATGTTCAGTCCACTTATTACTGGATCAGTAGGGACTGATGTTTACATTAGATGAAACCAAAATATTGGAGAGTGGTTGTTCCACGTATCAAGGAAATCATAACATTAAGACAATATCTAGAAAATTAAGATATTTATTTGAGTCTGAAAAAAAAAAAAAAAAACAATGACTGTGTTAAGAGTGAACACTGTAGAACATTTCGCAAGAAGGAAAAACGTCATGTTCATGGGACAGTGTTCCACTTTTTCACTGGGCAGGAATTGTTAGGTCTCAGTTTCTATAAACTATTAGGAACAATTTTTTTTTTTAGGAACAAAAATAGTATCGTTCCCGGACTAGATTTGAATGGGAATCAGATCTCAAGGTTATCAGAGCTCCTGGAGGAGGACATGTCTGGAGGGAAGGACACGGCATTTGGTGAGGTCCATTGTGCTGATTCTTGTGATGTCGTGACCTCTACATTTACATTAGAATACACAACACACATTTTCTTCGCATACACGTCTCACATACGTTACACTTTTCTTTTAATAAATTAATCTTTATTAATTTTTAGAAGCAAGAGTTGTTGAATATGTTGCGTTGGGGAAGTATGAGAGGGGGCATAGTACGACAGTGAGAGAGATAGGAAAAGGTGTCCATGAACTGAAGGAGTGTGTTGGACGGAAGCTGGTGGATTCTCCAGGATATTGAAAAGGTGGTAAAATATAATGTGGGTGTTGACTTCCCTCACTCCAGGGACGACACTTTAAATTAAGACACGACATGTGTCACAATTATTAGATCTCAAAAGATAGGGGAAAGTAACAGATAATTAGAATAAACCAAGCAAATGATAACGTCAAGCAAATGATAACATCACCTCCCTTCAGTAAATGAATCATTCACTAATTATGGTAGCAAGGGGGATATAGAGATACAAAAATAAGTATTCAGGCGACATAAATCGCTTTTATAGCACAGCAACATGTGAAAGTCACTGGCAGTTAAATCTATGATAAAGCTGAAACCTCAAATCAATACCGCTACATACGTCACAAATATTGAGAACGACTAACATAATTACTAATAAACTACACAAGATCAATAACTGGTAGTTGCGAGGAATGGAAGGGCTGAAATTGTATCATATAATGAGGTAGAATTCTTATCTTTAAAACTCTAATTTCTCCATAACTGGAGCTAAAATGATCTTTCCCAAAAAAAATTAAGTTGCATGTCCTTCACAGAACGTAGCAGTCAACCCCAGCATTTTCGCTTTTCGTGATTCCTGGGCAAATTTTACGTTCAGCAGTTTGCCATTGCTTTCTGAACGACCGGCTCCTATACCTTTTTCGAAAACAACCAGCACCGCCGTGTTTCGAACCCGGGTATACGGGCTCACAAACCGCGTTCGCAAGCCCTTAGCCACAGAGCTGGTTTTCACATAACATAAATAAATAATTAGAAGTATAATTAATTAATTGTATATGATGTAATAAAATAATTAAAAATGTTAGTTAAACATTTAATTCACCCGTTCACCCATCCGTTAAAAAATGTAATCAGTAAGTTTCCCTCAATCTAACTACTCTTGGACTCCTCCCGTCTATTTTAGGGTCAGACTATTTTACTAATTTAAAAACATAAGGAATAATAAATTTGTCCCTAAGCAGTCTCTTAGTATGGGTCTACGGTGTGATATGACCATTATATTTCGTAGGACTGAATTCACGTAGTAATGTTTCCCTCACTTAGCAGACGACAAGCGCAGGCGTCAAATTCTCGTCTAACCTTGCTTATGACATTATCAGTGGAGTTTCCTATCAACGTCGCTAACACGTCTGCTATTTACTAATTGGTTCACTATTATTTGTCTTGGATATGCGCCTCAAATTAAATATAGTCCTCCGTTTTTTGGTCACATGAGCCAAAGTTGCAAAGTGGCTAGCCATGATTTCATATCCACATAAGGGAGGTTCAATAAAACATCAACTGAGTTCCCAGGTCGAACTTGCCTAAAATTGACACCAGCAAGTGAATTGGGAAGTAAAGCCGTTCTACGTGATACTGAACGCATCATCTACCGAGAAATCCGATTGGTCTACAAACATATGTGACTAGTACCATAAGCACAGTGCGCCTGAATGTGTGTGAAAGGTTCTTTTACTATTGATTGGTCACATTGTTAAGATTTTCATATGTATAGCTTGTACATGTCTTCTTTAATTCCCATAGTTTCACCTCCCGTATAATTGGCTGTTTCGAGTAGCATGTTAGGCAGTTTTCGATAGTGAACAATGCGTGAATTCACATTGCTTAGCATTACTGTACAACACATTTCTATTGCATCAGTATTGCATCATTTTCTAATGTTTATCTATCACGTTCGGGCTTTCAAATTCCAATCTATACTATGGGGGTTGCATGTCCTTTGCAGGACATTGCGATCAACCCCAGGTTCATGTTCTAGGCAACTTTACGTTCAGTAGGTTGACATTGCTTACTGAACAATACGTCAACTTTTCAGTGTAAAATGAACCCACTATCTCACAGTCACCGCACAGGAAGTGTAAACGCAAGCAAAATAAACCTCTCGGCAACACAGACCTCTGTGATATTTTAGTAGTAGCTACATTCCACTACCGAGACCTGTAAATTCCGTGATTTTCGCATCAGTGGTTAAATTGCACCAACATCACGCGTGAATCCGGTATTGTGTTACCAGTGTCGTAAATCCTACGACTATCATCAAGTAAGAGGTCCATTAAAGAACGTGGCTCATATCGCATCGATTTCAAATCAGTTGTGTTCTCGTGCTCAGGATGTCTGCAATTTCCTGTTTCCATCTTCGTGGTCTTCAACTCTTTCAACTTCTTCAAGGAAGCACGCCTTCTATTATTGTTCTTTCTGAACCACTGTTAGTTAGTTAGTTAGTTAGTTAGTTAGTTAGTTAGTCGACAGATCATCCTCATTGCACATCGAACCATTCAGTCCATAAGTGCTCGGATCCCCTCCTCAGCAAATCCCGCAGCGTGTAGAAGCTAACGACACCAGTTCTGTGTTGGTTTATCAATTTCCTTTGGCTTCCTGCGTAGTGTTCTTGTTTGGCTATCCCTCTTTTAATTTGCTGTTCTCGCATCCTGCCCATGGTTGTAGATTCACAGTCATCATTTGGTTCTTGCGAACAATTTACTTTCCGTAAAGCATTCAGAATGTCAGCCTGGTCCATGGCTCGTCCGCCCTCCACATTAGCCTTACCTGCGAGCTTGTCAGTCCGCTCATTTCCTTGTACTCCCGCATACCCTGGCACGAAAATGAAACTAATCTTTGCCAGCCGAGACCGCACCAGAGACAGCACCCACTCTCTTCGGATCCACCCTATCTCTATCCTCTTAAGCATGCTCATTGAGTCGCTAAGGAAACATGCCCTAGTGAATGTGTGTGTCTCGAGCCATGTTATTGCTTCACTTATTGCTATGACTTCCATAGTCAGGCTACTTATGGTCACAACAAAAGCACCATAATCCTCCTTCACAGTTCTCCCTCCGGCCTGAGCCGTAAAGGCCCATGAGCTTCTCACACGCCGAACGACCGACCCATATGTGTAAATGACAGCATCATCGTCTAACGAATTCTCGAAAATCAACGCTTGTACTTCCGCCTCCACAGCAGCCGGACTTTCTTGTCTGCATTTTCTGTCTAGTTGGATGCAAACTGAAAAAGACGTACAAAAATCTGTTGGCACTTGTACCCACTCCTCGCCAGGTTCTAAGTCCTCAAGTGAACACACCTGTTGAAGAATGTCTTCGGCTTGACCCATCCACGACCTTCCTCTATTTAAACTGCTGTCTTAACCTTCTTAATTTCACTATGCAGTGGATGTTGTGTATTTGCATTGACTCTGAGGTAGGTACATGCTCTGCAAATTTGTATTCTGTCTTCAATTAATCAATCATGTGCCATGCCGGAAAGCGTGGGCGGGCATGACTCGCCATTTCACTCGATCACCAGTGTCGTGGATCAGCTCAGTGTTCCTGTCTCGTCCATGCCATGTGGCCAAGCCATCCAGGTATTTTCCTCTCGGTCTTATTCTTGGTCTGTTCCCTTCGATCTTGCCAGTTGTCACTAAGTTCTCCAATCCATTTCTTCTCATAACATGTCCAAATAATTTTGACTGTCTACGTCTAATTTCTCTAATCAGTTTACGATGTTCATTTGTCTCCTGTAGTACTTGGTCATTGGTTGTTCTTTCTGTCCATGGTATTCTTTGCATTTTCCTCAGAAACCACATTTCTGCAGCCATCAGATGCTTTTCAGCTTGACTGCTCATTGTCATTCTGTCTTCAATGGTTGGAAAATCAAGAAGATAGATCATCGCCCTGCATGCTGTATCGGTTGTATATCCAAGAATAATGCGCATAGCTTCATTCTGTATCCTTTCCATCCTTTCCATCTGCTTACGGCTGAGAGTCAGGATCGCCATCACATACTCAAAAACATACTCTGAGCCACTATGATGTTAAATATGGCCACGTGTTTCAGTGTGTAAGATATGACATTGTTTATAAGCCATTACAAACACACGATTAATCTTGTATGTCAGAATTGTTGTTCTTCTTTGTCAACCACCAGGTGTAAATTCAATAATCATGGGGTAGTCGGTAAATCCTATCTCAATCCTGTGGTTGCTTAGTATTCTAGTAAACTCGTCAACAGTAAACGGTTATGTGAAGCAAATGCTTGGAATGAAAAAGATTCGATGGTCACTTTAAGACACATATCTTTGAAGAACAACGGCTGTAATAGGCGTTCTGTATTTGCTAACAGTACCTTGGTTTTTATGCAATGAAAAGTATCTTGCGCAATAATACATCATTCTTATTTAATGTCATAAAGGGAGAAGTGACATGTTCTACAGTTTGCCAACCTCATTGAAGCATGATGACGCTGTACCAACATTACATGTGTTTCTATAGTTTTACTAACCACATTGAAGCGTAATGACGCTGTATCAACATTACATGTGTTTCTATATTTTCACCAACCACATTGAAGCATAATGACCACATTGAAGCATAATGACCACATTGAAGCATAATGAAGCTGTACCAACATTACATGTGTTTCTATAGTTTTACCAACCACATTGAAGCATAATGACCACACTGAAGCATAATGACACTGTACCAACATTACATATATTTCTATAGTTTTGCCAACCACATTGAAGCATAATGACCACATTGAAGCATAATGAAGCTGTACCATCATTACATGTGTTTCTATAGTTTTACCAACCACATTGAAACACGAACACGAATCCGCACCAAATTACACGCGTTTATATAATTTTAACAGATTGAAGCACAATGATCTTGCACCAACATTATATGTGTTTTAAAAGTTCATTCATAATGAGTTAACTTCGATATGTGGTTGTCTGACCACTGATGACATATCTTTTTGAGAAGCCAGTGACCTAATATTAATTGCTAAACCCACAACTCCCATAATCACCTTCAACACCACACCACTGCCACCACAGAGAGTAATGTAATTTATTATAATTGATTTTAGAAGATAAATTAGATATCCCTACTCTAGGAAGTATTATTGTAATAATAAAGTTTAAGCATGGGCCAAACATTAATAATTTACATTAAGAATATCTTTTACCCCATAAACCTTTGAAAATCAAACATCATAAAGAAACAAGCTGTAGACCCGCACTGTCGATTTACTATTATAGTGTGTGCATTTTATTTGATAATAAAAACTGAATATACGATGGGGCATACATAAAAAGACGTGTTTATTCCCTCACTCACTGCATGTCTACACTCCAGATAGTGCCAAATAAGGAGAATTGCAGCAGTGGTAAAAAATCATATGAAATTAACCATTTTTATAATTGCTTTTTCCATTATATTTCAGATTTGCCAAATGATTAGCGCCTCTTGTGGTTTTCTACATCAGTTAATTGCCATCTACACATTCAATATTGACTGCAACGCAACTCCAACACTTTCTGTCTCTCGCCCTGGTAATACACACTGTCAGACTGATGCTTGTCTGTCTCCTGGTGTTATTCACTTGTTTCGCTATCCACGTTTTGCTCACCTGCCTGAAACATTTCCCTCCGGTATAATTTTCACGAGAGTGCAAGTCCTTAAATGTGGTCGAAATATCTTACTTTTCTCTTTTTTACTTCTTTCATCAGCTCTCTTTTTATTCTAATTTTCTCTAGGATCTCTATCTTTGAGGTTTTATGTTTGTATGGAATATTACACATTTCTTCTGTATATCCACATCTCCAGGATCCCATTTCCACTTTCTATTTGCTTGTTCAGTATATAGGTGCTATATAGTAGTGTTGTACATTTTTGAATAACCTACCCATCACTAAATGCCATTGTTATCTTTCTTTGAACATTCATTTCAAATCCACACATTCTGTGCTGCGATTGCTTACTTGTTTCACGAGGTCTTGTAAATCCAGATCAATGTGTAGCACAGCATAATTAGCACATCTAAGTTTATGTATTATTCTTCTATTAATATTCACTCAATGACATTCGTTTTTAAACTCAGTTAAAATGTTTACTGTGTGTAGTTTCAAAAGGCTGGGGAGAGGAGGGGTGGGGATACCCATTCCTCTTACTTGAATGGATCGGTGTGTTATGAGCTAGTCATCATAAGGTGTTCTGATTAAGCTATAGTATAACAGTAGACGGTACCACCTGCTTTCTGTTAGTGCTGAATGTTGAGCGGCATTCACAAAAAACGGCACCCAAATTGTGACAATTTCTTCAGGCGGAGCAGCGCAAACTGGGAGGGTATAAGCTATATCCTAGCGCAAGGAAATGCAACCTGAAAACTACATGTAATGGTAGTGCAGACCAGGCCTAAGTCCTAGTCGGCAACTGGTCTAGGATCGAAGCTCCGACAGGCGGACAGTTAGAGCATTGCTTTGCTGATCCGGGAGCTTTTGCAGCCAGAGTTGTTCCACATGTATTGTGTCACCTTTCCTCTGGAGCAAACTTGATGGACCGATAGAGGAATCATGCTGCATGGGCAACACATGATCTCTAAAATTCAGCCCAGACTGTTTGCTATGGAGAGGTATAACTCCAACCCTTATCCCTGTTATGGTATGAGGTTATTTCTTTTTGAAGCACAATGTAACAAAGTATTGTCTGCTATGAGTAATTTTCAACACTCATGTTAATTAAGCAATATCTACTATAGAAAGGCCGGTCTCCCTGGTGTAGAGTTTACACGACTTTCTCTGTAATCCCGTATACTCTCATGAGTAACGAGACGTGCGCGAGAATCGGTAGAGGTTCTCTCCGCGTCGGTAACTTGCGAGGTATGTGAGCCGGTCGCTCAGAAAACAATGGCAAACTACTGAGTGTAATCTTGCCAAGAAATCAACAATCAGCTGAAAGATGCTGACAGCGATGTCCTGTAAAGGATATGCGAAAAAAAAAAAAAAAAACTATAGAAAGACTAGCTGTTGTTTCTAACCAATCGATCTCAAGTATAGGTAGATCAACTATGGCTGCTTACTTTACAAGACAGAGAAACATTATTAAGCGAGATCCACCAAACTGAAATAATACAGTAGCAGTAATATCTAAACCCAAATCTAAATCTAAGTCCCAAGAGCATGATTAGAAACCAGACTGATTATATTCTGATTAGCAGAAGGTGTAGATATGCGTTGAAAATTGCAAAAACAGTCCCCGATGCTGATTGTTACAGTGATCATAGATTAATTACAGTTACTTTGAGGGTAAATTTAAAGAAAGCCGAGTATTTAACAGGAAACACTAAATATGATCTGTGTATATTAAAAATGACAAGGAAATACAAAACAAATTCAGCATAGAAGTAAAGAACATATTTGATATACTGTCTGGGACGCAGAGGTGTTTCCAAGGCACCAAGGCTGGGTTCTATACTGGCCAAGACCTATTGATGCGTCCTCGCCGAGCGTCCTGGGCAACAGGTCCCTTTGGGGTCCTGGCTAAAGTCAGTAGGATCGTTTAGTGTCTGCCTGCATGGCGAGGAACCACCAGTCTGCACACCAATAAGCCAGACATGGGACGACGGATACTCACGCAACCCTCAGGTCCTGTATGGCATCATATTGATGTTGGACAACAGGATGCCTTCATCCGACATATAGTACTTCGCGCTGGAGTTCACAGCCAGCGAACACAAGCAAGCAAGCAAGCATATACTGTTTGATCTAGCGATCCTATTTCAAGATGTGGATGATATGTGGGAAATGTTGAAGAATTCAATCAATTTTGCTGCAGAAACAACTATCCCAAAATTAAAGAAAGTAGATCGTAAGAAATGGAAGACTGAAGAAACTTTAACACTAATGGAAACAAGAAGACACAACAAAAATAATCTTGACAAATATGAAGATATTCACAGGAAAGTCAGAAAATTATGTAAAGAAGCAAAAGAAGCATGGCTTGAAAATAATTTCATAGAAATTGAAAAAAATATACAGCAGTAAAATACCAAATTAATGTAAACAAGATTGCAGGAGCTTAATAATAAAAGAACACCTACATCAACAGGCTGCCTGAAAACAAAAGATGGAAACAATCCTAATAGAAAAACATGATAGTTTACATACATGATCAGATTATGTGAAAAACCTTCATGATGATACCAGAGAAGACATTATGATATTATAGAGAAATAATAGTGAAGGACCATCAATTTTGAAGATAGAAGTTCAGAATGCTCTTAATCATATGAAATCTGACAAGAACCCCGGTTCAGACAACATCACAACAGAAATGATTAATTCTTTAGAAGAATATGGAATAGGTCAAGTCACTAGACTGCTGAGCACAATATATGATACTTGAGATATACCTCCTGAATTATGTAATTCTATATTTATTGTAATCTCGAAGAAATCAGGAGTCAGGGAATGTGATCAATATCGAACAATTAGTATAATGAGCCACATAACAAAGATTTTGCTAAGAATGATCATGCAAGGAATTAGGATGAAAATACAACCGGAAGTAGAAGAAGAATAATGTGGGTTTGTAGAAGGCAAAGGTACAGTAAATGATGTGTACATGCTGAGAACAATAATTGAGCGTTCTATAGAAGTAAAGATATGCATCTTTGCTTCATTGACTACACAAAGGCTTTCGATGGAGTAAGATATGTAAACATGACAGGGATGCCTGCAGATCAACAAATTGATGGGAAAGACTTTAGACTTGTAAAAACATATATTGGAAACATCAAGCTGCCATCAGAATTGATAATGAAGTAGGTCAATATCAGCCTACTAGAGAGGGTTGCAAGAAAAATGTCAGGAACAGAACTCCGAACTGTTCTCCACATTTATTGATCTTACAAATGCTTTTGTTACAGTCAGCAGAGAAGGATTTGAAAGATTATGGTGAAATATGGCTGTGCACGAAAGTTTGTCCAAATATTGCGGTTATTTCATGATGGTATGCAGCAAGAGTACAGGAAAATGATTAACCGTCTAAGCTCTTTCCTGTCACCAATGTAGTGAAGCAAGGATGTGTCCTGGCACCAAAACTGTTCGGCCTCATGTTTTCGGCTATGATGACGAATGCCTTCGAAAACAACGACATTGAATAGACATCAACTACCGCATGGATGGCAAGTTGTTGGATCTCAGAAGGCTGAAAGCTAAAACCAAAACTACCAACGACACCGTCATACAGCTCCTGTTTGCTGGTGATTGCGCTCTATATGCCAACTCAGAGGCAGACATGCAACACAATGTTTCAGCTTTCTCATATGTCTGTGCCAACTTTGGGCTCAATGTCAACTTGGAGAAAACTATAGTTAAGTGTTAGATTAAGTGTTGTGTAAACTGAAGACTAAGTGTTGTGAAGAAATTCATTTATCTTGACAGCACTATGTCCCAAGCTGCAACAATTGTTGACGAAGTGAATGCAAGAATCTCCAAGGCCAGCGTGGCCTTTGGCAGACTGTACAAGAACGTGTGTGACAAAAATAGAATAAGCCTGTAAACAAAGCTGAAAGTCTACAAAGCAGTCGTATTATCCACACTACTATTTGCTTGTGAAACCTGGACTGTTTACCAGCGACACGCTAGGGAATTAAACAACTTCCACACAGTCTGCCTTATGAAGCTATTGCAGATTAAATGGCAAAACAACACCCGAGACACTGAAGTTCTAGAAAGAGCGTCCATGCCCAGTATCCACACTCCACTAATGAGGAATCAGATTCCCTGGGCTGGTCACTTGACTCGCATACCAGATGTCGGATACGTTAGGAATGGATCCTCAATCCCAAAGAGATAAAGGATGAAAAATCCTTTTTCCCAATGTGATCCTGCCCGTTTAATTAATTTAGCTGTACTGACTCAATTGTTGAGACCAGAAATAAAGTTTTAGAGAACCAAGGAATACCTTCAGGAATTAACTGACAAAGTTGTATTCCCTTTTATACCCAAAATATCCTTTAAGTGGTTCCTTGCCTCTCCTCTACCAACTAATTAATTCTATCTAGGGTAATTTAAAACAGTTTGACTATGACAAGTAAAATACAATCAATACATGACATGACCTCAGTTTTTATGATTTAATAAACACAAATATGGATTTTGTAAATTGCATTCAAAATTACAATTTCCTGTCATAAAATAAGGACATATACATATATATTAAATATACAGGATTGATGTGCCAATGATAAGGTAGATATTAACAGTTATATTTTTCTCAGTGGCATGTAATGCTAATCTTTTACTGGCCTGGATGATCTGGAAAAAAAGAACTGTCTACAATCAGGATTCTCCACTTCCAGCTTTGGGAATCACTCTGGCTATCATCAATTGTAGTATTAGTGTTCCAGGGCGTAGTAGAACATAAGTTGGCTCTTGGTTTTCCTTTGTTTTGGCAGGTAATTGTTTAAATAAAGATTACCTCTCCTATGAGACAAATGGAATGGTTGCAGGTAGATAAGGTTCTGCGCTACTCTATCAAGGGCATCACTCAACAATGTGCTCACTCAACAGGTGCTGCAATCAATCTTCACCAAGTCAGGTCTGGATTGACATGAATAAGACCACTACCTGAAATTCCATCAATCACATAATTCTAATAATATCATAAATATGACATTAGAATTTACATGTAAAAGCCCAAGAACATAACCAGTGAAAACAATAAAATGAATCCTGTTCTTAGAGAAAATAAACATAGAAGAAAGATAGTCATGGTGTTCTCATTTAGTTCTCACCAACATAGTTGTTTGCTCTCACTCCAATCTTCCACAATCAGGGGTTCAAGGTTTAACTAGCAGATGTGCAGTTTCATCATCACTTATGCCTTTCCTCAGGTCTATAGAAGTAATACCTTGAGTGATTGGGAATTTGACAATTATGTTGACCATTCTCTTCTGTATCTAGTTTTGTTCTCTACTTCATCTTTTCCTATTCAAGAAAAAGGGTCTCATCCATTAAGGGCTTTTAAAAATCAGTTCCCATTTCCATGAGTATTTGCTTATAAACAAGATAAGTACATTCTGGTATTATTCTTGTATAGCATTCAGGTGTATTCTTCTTCATTAAATGCTTCAAGTGAGAAGATTTCTTCCATTCTCATGGATGTAATGTTTATCATCATCATCATCATCATCATCATCATGGTTTCCTTACATCATTGTAATTACAATCCTTATCATTATTATCATAATTATTACATTGTCATTACAATCATCATCATTATTATCATGCTTATGACATTAGAAATTCATTACATTATTCTACATTATCATCATAATCATTGTTATATCATTTTCATTACATTACAGTCATCATCATTATCTTTGTAGTACATTATTATCATTACAATAGACCATATGTGTTAACATGAACTACAAAGTGGGATTGTGCTTAAATTACAAACACAGATGCTGGTGCTATGCGTAATGTATGATATGGTTTGTGTCGTGCTTAGAGCACAAAACTAGATGATAGGAATATGAATGATATTTTATACAAAGTGGTGTTATGCGCCGGAGTGTACTAAATTATTTTTTAGTTTATGGGTTACACCGAAGCATTTCTCTGGTGATAGGCATGGCATTCCACATCAAAGTTGCCGGCTATCATGAGATTGACTGTTGGCTTATACTCCCTCTCTCTCTCAGCATGTAACTTCACTCACTCACTCAATTTCCTCATGCATCAGTCAACATATCCATCTTTGCATGTGGGGTCAATGCACTCTCTCTGACATCATTCATATGTATGGATGATAATTTCACTCAGTCCATAGACACATTCATATTGGTATGGGTGATCATTTCACTCAGTCTATAGACACATTCATATTGGTATGGGTGATCATATAGGAATCATTCATCACACATCCTTCATACTGTCATGTAAGGTGGGTACTTATGTGATTTCCCAATGATAACCTTAAATGTTAACACCATTGACATCACAATGAGATCTCACCCATTCATCAGACACAATCATATCTGTATGGATGACAATCATGCATATGTAAGGTGCTTTACACAGAATACATTCACAGATTCACAAGAGTGACATTACAAGGAAATCTCATCCTTCAATCTAACTTATACTATTTCATGGATATTTAGTCATGCATGCTGATGGGGTTTATTAAATGATACATTCACATGTGTTTAACAATGATGAAATCACACATGAATCCTCACATACATGCTATCAGCAATGACATATTGATCATTGTGATCATTAGACACACTTAGGCAATTCACCCAGGATTTAGCAACATTAAATCCAGGAGTTATCACATGATCTCATAAAATACATACAATTTAGGTGATATATCCAATTCACCTTCAGGCATTATGAATCTTAACCATTCTAACATGCCGGTTGACTAAGTATTATTATGGATGTGGCACAAACATTAATTCCATATGTTTACAACATTGAAAATACATTTGACTCACTGCATGGGTGCCTTAACTCAACACACAAAATTATGATACCTGTAGAATCTGGTTCTCATGGGTTCATGAATTATAAGAAAACTATTTGGTTGTCCATGTGCTCATGTCACAATTAAATCTACTGATTAATTACACATTACACTAGTTTGACTTACCAGTGTTTACACATTTACAATAGTTTCCTTAAGTCTTAAGTTACTCATGTTCATTGTAGATTGAGTTGCTTAAGAAATAAAATTTACAACATGTGTCTAATGCTTTATACATTAACTAAGTTGCTTAGCTGGGAGAAAATAAACACTGTAGTTTTCTCCTAATGTACAGTTTATCTTATGACTATGATAACTGAGTATAATATTATTTAGTTTGTACTAAATTAAATTCTTTAAGAACTCACCATTTCAATCATTGTAGATTGAGTTGCTTAAGAAATTAAATGTACAGCTTGCATTAATAGCTTTTTATACATTAAATCAGGTGTTTACTTTTGGGAGAAAATAAAATTCACTATGAGCATTCTTAATTAATAGTTTATCTATAAACTATAACAATTAAATTAACTTCTTAATTCACCACACGTGTTCACCGAGTCTACTTACCAACTCTTCTTCTAGGAAAAATAGGCTCACACTTAATCTAAGATTTAAAATAAATTATATTCACCTCATCCAAACAGGACGACTCCCAAACACTTCAGCGACAGATTTAAGATTTTTTTTCCAGTGCGATGACGTGGGCTGATGTTTGTCTTATCTATCTAACTTATACTAAATTATCTTTGCTAAGTTGATTTTGAAGAGACTATCACTCCCTTCCTCATCGAATCTCTCCTGCGTCGTGTGTGTGTGTGTTGGTTCACAAAAACAGACAGTTTCTTTCCGGCATGGGCTTTTATTTAGATTTCGCTGTTCCGGTGGTGACGTCACAATGGGTCGATGAAAAAGTCGGATTACCGCTGCCGGGAATGAGCGGTGTCAAACTATTTTCATTGCCCGGAATTATTTACTGCATGTTACTCTTGTGAAAATATATATCACACCAGATCACAGGCTCCCTAAAAATTGTTTTTACGGCTAGCTGCGTTGTGGTAAATGCTCTCAAGGCGGTCAGAGAAAACGCTTTAAATACACTCTGAAGATCTTACTAACGTACTACTTACGCAAGGCTGCAGTCACTTGTTAAGCAGCCAGAACTGCAAGAGCTGTGGGAATAAAGGCTCGACAGAAAAACCACTGCAGGAGATCCTCCTCCTAGAACGTCAAGCATTCTTTGCCCACATTGTCGAAGAACATTTCGAACCAAAATAGGCCTTATCAACCATCTTAGAACTCACAGCTCCATACATTCAACCCCACTGGATAAAATGAATGGTCATCATCATTCTTGATGGACAAATAACATTAAGAGAGGTATGAGACAGGGATGTGTAATGTCTCCGGATATATTTTCCCTGTACAGCGAAATTGTTTTCAGAAATGTTGACGATATGACAGGAATCATTATTGGGGGACACAACATGGATATTATTAGATATGCGGATGATACATTATTGATTGCTGACAATGCGCAGGAGCTGCAACACTTAGTAGATGCGATTGTTGCATACAGTGAACACGTTGAGTTAGTATTAAATTGTAAGAAGTCACAGATTATTTACGTCACTGGGAAGAAGGAAATACCACAATGTAATATACAAGTAAATGGGAATAATCTTAAACAAGTGAATCGGTACAATTACCACGGAACAGTCATAACATCTGATGGGAGATGCCCTGAAGAGATTAGAACAAGAATCGCCATAGCGAAGTCAGCCTTTTGCAAGATGAATAATATACTGACCAATAAAAATATGTCATTTGCATCGAGAAAAAGAGTGTTAAAGTTTTACATAGAACCTGTGCTTTTGAATGGATGTGAATCGTGGACAATGAGTAGACTAGTTGAAAAAACATCTGATGGCTGTGGAAATATGGTGTTTGAGGAAAATGCAAAGAATACCATGGACAGACTGAAAAACCAATGACCTAGTTCTACAAGAAACAAATAAAAACAGGTAAACTGATTAGAGAAATTAGACGTAGACAGTCACAATTTGCTGGTCACGTTATGAGAAGAAATGGATTGGAGAACTTAGTGACAACTGGCAAGATCGAAGGGAACAGACCAAGAGGAAGACCGAGAGGAAAATACCTGGATGGCTTGGCCACATGGCATGGACGAGACCGGAATACTAAGCTGATCCACGACACTGGTGATCGAGTGAAATGGCAAAACATGACCGCCCACGCTTACCGGCATGGCAGATGATGATAATGAATATCCTAACAACGTGAAATCACACATTCGTTTGAATATGATGGCAATTGCCTTATCTTTCAATGAATGAATCACTGAAAAACGAGAAGTAGATTGTGAGGTTTATCTATGCACGACTACAAAAAACAAAATGGACGTTGCGGTAAAAGCATTCGTCAGCACAGAACAAACAAACAAAAATAGACTAACAAATACACGAAAGTATAAATTTCACTTATCTGTGTCCAAGATTGAACGGCTATCCCAGGATGGAATGATCTGAAATCTTTATCTTTCAAGCACAGTATGAAATAGTAAGCCATAATAGCTGGTACACCGTGAGCAAGGAGAAAGAAAAACAATTTAAAAATAAATAACCACATAGATTGGGATTCGACCACATAACTACTGGGCCAAGAATCAAAAGTGCTAGCCACTTATCTACCACTGCTCCGCATTATGGTTGTATAACTCAGTGATCTTCTATGAGAGAAAGAGGACGTTCGAGAAGAAAATCGATTTAGGACATAAACGACATTGTACAATCACATGGAATGACACTATTCAGTGCCACCTGTCTGGCTGGAATATCAACTGTTCCTGCCCACGACGCGTGGCTGCAAAAATAGATGATGATGATGATGATAATGATGACATACAAGTGATCAATTTAGCTAGATTAAAAGGGAATTATAAGTTTGGGGCTTCCACCTTCTATTCGTGTTAACTTACCTGGGTATAGGATGGTAAATTCAAACACAAGCTAGGAAGCCTCTGGGTGCGGATTATTGTCTTTTTCTCTTTTATCTTATCAATTAAAGAAATGAAATAAGCCTACCAGCAGGTAGATCCTTTTATAAGGCACATGACAGTAATGCCTTAAACGTTTAGAACAGTTCCCTGGAGTATCCTATTTAGATGCAATAAATTAGTGAAACAACTTTTAGATATGGCATAGAGTTGATGAAGTATTAGTAGGCGTGAAAAGATAACCAGGAGAGAGAGAGAGAGAGAGAGAGAGAGAGAGAGAGAGAGAGAGAGAGAGAGAGAGAGAGAGAGAGAGAGAGAGAGAGAGAGAGAGAGAGAGAGAGAGAGAGAGAGAGAGAGAGAGAGAGAGAGAGAGCATTTATGAAGCAGTGGCTTATGCCGCGGTTTTGATTTCTTTTCTATTTCCAGCTTTAATGTCGAGTGTCCAGTAACTTCGCACAACTCACCATAACAATCAAATGCTAGTTCACACGACCAGAGTCCAGCTCGTGAACCTGACGGTTCCGAACCACCTTTTCTGTCAATCTGAATGTTTCCAGGGGCGTGACTAATGTATCATCACAGGTTCTTAAGTTGCTTTACCAGTAAAATAACAACTGACTATTCTCACCATTCTACAGATACGTATGAGAAAAAGACTGAACAGAAGACAGAACTCTAATGATCACACGATCATTAGCGGCAGTGTACGATCTGTTGTCACATGTTGCGTGACAGGCGATTTAACCAATTTGATCATCATCACATCATTACTTCATGTGACCATGTTGAGTGACATATTGCACTCAGCACCAGAGAACCTCCACTATGTGCGTTCTAAATTTAGGATTCTGAATTCTCCCCCCTCCCCCTTCAACTGAGAAGCGTCGTCAGCAGAGAAAGAGTGTCATCCCAACTTGACCTCACCATCATCCATCCATCCATCATGTGCCATGCCGGTAAGCGTGGGCGGTCATGTTCTGCCATCTCACTCGATCACCAGAGTCGTGGATCAGCTCCGTGTTTCTGTCTCGACCATGCCACAAGGCCAAGCCATCCAGGTACTTGCTTCTAGGTCTTCCTCTTGGTCTGTTCCCCTCGATCGTACTAGTTGTCACCATCATCGGGTCATGTATTTTTGTTTTGTTTTGTTTTTCAGGCTGGTTCTACCATTTCATTGCACCATACATTGATATTACGAGTATTATTTCCAGTGATTTTCTTTTTCGCATATCCTTTACAGGACATCGCTGTCATCATCAGCATCTTTCAGCTGATTGGTGATTTCTTGGCAAGATTACGCTCAGTAGTTTGCTCCAGTGATTTAATAATTGCATATTCTGGATTTATTACTATAGCCGCTGTTTACCTAGTTGTTTCATTACATGATAAAACCAAAAATACAACTGCAGTATTCCCTTACTTCCAATAAATGTTTACTGCAGGACAGACTTTTGTTATGTTAACTATCAAACATGAGAATAACGAAGACACAAACAATAGATTGCACAATTTATTGCCTGGCATATTTCGCTGCATCTCGTCAGGTACATACTGCAGAAATCATACAACGTAAAGTGAATGAACTAGATACATCCTTCAAACTGAAATATACACATGTTCGCACAGTAATGTCGATTGTCTACCACGGTAATTTTAAACCGACTAACATGTCTTTCTGCTTGCACAAGGACGGCTTACGAAGGTTGATTATTATAGCTTCAGCAAACGTGAACAATCGACTACTTTGTGTGTTGAACAACACACGGAAGGCACTGTCTCTTTCAACCACGTTACCGCTCTCGAGCACATGTCTCGCGACTGATGAAGCAGGACTGTTCCGGTGTGTCGGTCTGCCTATGCTACCATCTTCTGTGTGTAGTATCTTGTCCACCCAGTTCGGAATGTGTTCTGAAACCCTGCAATGTAACTGTCGCTCAGTTCTACCTATGTAGATGGCCTCGCATCTGCATGTACTATGGACATAAACAAAAAACACGTAGCATCCATGGATATTGCCTCTTTATTCACCAACGTTCCATTAGGTGAGACCGTTTTCAGCGTCTTACATACACACAGGTATTTAAATCCTTCATACGTACTCAAGAAAACATCAGTCGTACGTATGTTCTGTAAATTTTAATTCAGGAAAACCTGATTATTGTCATAATATACACACAAGGCGGTGAAATCATTCTATACACAATGCCGCCTTACAAACACATATAGCACTCTACTTATAGCCAATTACACAAGCCCTGCACACAATTGCTCGCTATCTTCAACTAGCACTCCCGCAAAAGCTATACACTCGCTCCAGAACAACCACTGATCCTTCCTCTCAAACTGTCGGAGTCCCGTCTGACGTTTTCAAACTGGTCAGTACATTTCGTGGTCCTAGACCACGTGTCCCTCGTGACAACTCGGGCTGTCTCAACAGTCACGTAGTGCGTTAATCCGCCCGTGTTGTGTTGGGGCGTTCGGTGTAGTGCCGTCTGGTCAGTTCAGGACAGCGTCCCGTGAACTTATGTCCCTTATATTGACTAGGTCTTGTCCTGTCGGTGTCCTATCAGTGACATCTCTGTGTCCCCACCGATGTCCTGTCTCTAATCTCTATACCGTCCTGTCGATGTCCTCTCTTATGACATCCCTGTGCCCTTTACCCATGTCGTGTCTATCGTTATTTCTGCAGTCCTTGACTCTATTCTGTCCCTTGTCCTCTCTATGCCCTGTCCTTAATCCCCCAACACTCTGACAACAGTGAATGTAATAAGTGAACGCATTAGAGACAAACAACTAAAACTAGGCATACCATCAGCTATTCTGGAGAGGCTATTAAAATTCATGTACCACCAACATACAATTCAACTTTCTAAACAAGTCATACCGCCAAATTGACGGAGTGGCCATGGGCAGCCCGCTTGGACCTATTCTAGCGGACATCTTCATGGTACACTTAGAAGAAAAGAGATCCTCAGACATCAATAACTTGGCCTTCTACCGTCGTTACGTGGACGATATACTAATTATCACCACAGACGAGCTACAAGCAACGTCGTTCCAGGTCACAATGAACGGGACACATAAAAACATCTCTCTATCTATGGAACACGAACACAACGAAGCGTTTCCGTTTCTAGATATCCTAATGAGACGTAGAGCAGACGGCACAATTCAAAGATCGGTGTACCGTAAAGAAACATGGACTGGCCAATACTTAAATTTTCAGAGCTTCGCACCTGTCCAGTACAAACGGGGCTTAGTACGGACCCTGTTTGACCGTGCTAGGAAGATATGCACCCAGGGCACACTGACAGAAGAATTTGATACTCTGAAGAATGCCTTAAACCTGAATGGGTACTCCACAGGATTTATAAAGCGCCACTGCCAACAGTCCAAACCGAAACCAGAAGTAACTACAGTCCCTAACCTCAGGGTATTCATCCAGTTAACCTTCCGAGGAGATGACGTAGTGCAACGTCTGCGGGACCGGCTCATCACAGCAGTCGGGCGAACATTCTGTGCTGCAACTCCAGTCATTAGGTACAGAACCACACCGATCCCCATTCCCAGCAGTAAAAGAACCTGTAGCTTTATACGCCAAATCAAATTTTATTTACCAATTTACATGCAGATGCGAGGCCATCTACATAAGTAGAACTGAGCGACAGTTAGATTTGTAACAAGACCCCCGGGGCTTGGACAGGTTATGTACTATAGTTAATATCCCCAGCCTTTGCTCCGACCACCCCAATAGAACTTTACATCTACAAGGCCCCACACAAGCCGGGACAGCTGAATCTCCCCTCCCCACTTAGGGATTCCTACCCCAAAGGGGCTCGGACAAGACACCAGTCATACTAATACACAAAGCCATGGCTAACAAAGCAAAATTTAATTTCTAACTACGTCAACTGTAACTCAGAGAAGGATGGCTGAAAGCCTGACTAAAAGACACTATGTACATGAGAAGATCTACTGATGATTCATCTTCATCACGGAGACTGTGACTTCAGTTCGTGCGGTTGTCCTGTCGTGGTTACGACTCACCCGGGGAACCTCCAGTGGACCGGAACTCCAAGGTGTACCTCCTTTCCAAAGTTCTCTCCTCCCACTGTGAGCCAGATCTCGGGCTGGTCAGGCGTAGGACCACTGCCTGACAGACACTGCACCGAAGGTCGAGGATCCTCCCTCGATGTCGTACTACATCACACGTCCCACTCCGCTGATGAAGTCTGGGCAGACCCTAGAATCCTAGCTGTCTCTCAACTGCAGAAAAGTACTTGTAGCACCATACACTAATGTACAAGAGCCTGGTTGCTCTTCTGTCTCGTAAGTGACTAGACACACTGATCAGCAACCTATAACAGGAGCGTTGGCTCCATATTAACACAATGTCACAATTGCAAAATCCAACAGGTGAATGCAAGAACTCCACATATTCACATGTCACTAGGAATATAAGATCTTAACATATTCACATGTCACTACCCTGTTTTGTAGGTATCAACTCACTTCACAACCTACACTGTCTATGTTCACCAACACCTAGGAATGGGGTAGATCCCTACCCTACCAAGAATGTCACTCCGGTGTTCATACAACAAGTCAATCACTGTCTTCGGTCACTGGACCAAGTTTCGGCTTCACTAAGGTTAACCACTGTAGATTCACACCAATTAAGCATGACGGTATACAATGTGTCCCATGACGACCCAGCCGGGCCGGAAGCATAATAAACAGGCCATTGTGACGGGTAAACAGAGATCACTCATCTCAACATCATTGAAATTCATTGCCTTGAAATTACCAAGGTCCTCCCTGAGTTCGAATTATACCAGTGCCTCACTGGCTGGAATCAATAGACGCTTCAGTCTTGGACCCTACCTGGATCTGATGACAATCGTCGGACTCTTTGCGGCGGTCTTAGCATAGACCTACCGAGCTATTCTCAACTCAGAACTTTCAAGTGTTGATTTTGGCAGATTCCGATGACCGCTCCCAGTAATGCCTCAACCATCATCTTGATCGGCACTGGAACGAGCAGGTCCCCTTGAGCTCATGGTCAAACTCAGGAATCTCCATAGGATATATCTATAACAGATCCTGAAACATGGAGGGTTGGTGTGAGTACTCAACTACAACAAGGACTACACTGCATCTCCACATTGACACATGCCTCTCAGTTATACATAATACAATATATATATATATTATGTGATCATCAATATCATAGATCCACTCTTAACTACAATGTATAGGCATGAGGCTGCAAGAGAAAGCAATAGTACACAAGTGTATAGTCAAGTAACTCGTCTGGGCAACAGATAGCCCCCTAGCACCAGAGTCGACTGTATGACTCTGTCAAAGCATCCTTCGCCTGGTGCTAGTCCACTCCTGTTTCATCACCAACTACCAACCAGAAAATACACCTACTTCTCTTTCAGTGTAGTGGTTACTTTATCTAGGAGGTGCCCAGCCGGACATATCCTCCTTCCATACATACTCAACAATTAATCAATCCCTTCACCCATGGATAGATTAATTACACACATGAATAACTATATGACCATAATAAATTATTCACCTTATAATTCATTACTATAGTATCAACAAAGTATAACTCATGAATTGTTAAACTTAACTAACAAACTCATAACACAGCCATAGCTTCAGTCCTGGGATCCCCGTCCCAGAACATGGGTTGCCTTTTATTAAGTGACCTTCATTCATGTCGGTCATGTCTGTGCCGGTCGAGCACAGCTATGGTGGCCATCCACCGAAAACACTTTCCCACAGCTACTGTGGGCACTGCGCATCCTGTTCCGTGGTGAGTTAGGCCACGTCATCCCTGTTAGAGAGGCTTCCAGCACCTCCACTCCTAAATCTCCAGTCCCCCAAATTCTATTCAATTACCACAGCGTATACTACTACTTCCTCACGTCAGTGACTAAGTTACTCCATTAACAGAGTCAGGTTTCTTGAAGAGGAGAATAAGAGAGACAGACCAGGTTCTGTACAAAGCTCGGCTTTAATTAGACGCAACGGCCTCGATTACCGAGCACCGCATCGCTCTCGGTCGGGTATGTTCCACCATCGGTTAAGCACTATTGCTTTGGTCGGACATGCAACATAACGGTCGGTCGGACAGGCCTAATAACCAGTCGGTTGGCTAGACATACGCACGATTGGACACGCATGGTCACTCTAGCGGACGGGCATGTAAACAAGCAGTGACAATCAGGTATCATAAATACTTTCTATCAACTGCTATCCAGTAAATACAAAACAATTCTGCCTACGTGAAATAACACTGGTATCTTCTCACAGCAAGTACTTACCTGCACATCCCAATGAAATAACAGCACCTTGTTCCCGGAATAATATCACCACTGATATAAGACATACATTACCATCCTATTCTAGCCAAGCAAATGACCCATCAATAATAACAAGCAATAACTTATCAATATTAAATGATTCCAGCTTCACAATGTAACGAATGTCAAACGTCCCGACAGCCCTGAGTATGTAATCACTAAACCAGATAGGTAACATCTGCTACACAGTTGGTAAATTACCCGAACCTACTTACACATAGCAGTGATAATAACGTACATATCACTAACAATGCATATAATTTGTACACTTACAGTAAATAAATCCTATCAGATATACAAACATCGGATTTTCACAATGATCAGATGGAACACACGTACACGCCTACTGTTTATACATGCTCACAACAATTGGCTGTACCAGCCACGTCTGACAAGCACATTACCTAGCCGATCGATAACAGCTAATTAAAAATGCAGACAGGCGACAGTAAATTTATGTGCTTCGCGGAGACTATTTCGGTCGGCGATTAAGCGTTTTGTGAATGTAGGCGTTGTATTTACTGACAACGGTTAACCTATAGATGAAGTAATTCAACATTACCTGTGATCTAGAAATCACAACCCTTCACTGCAGATGTCCGCCTGGCTGCGTTTACCGACATCTCTTCTAGCAGTGAATTACTGCGATCTGCATTCGACGATGTCCGACTGGCGACTGATCGTGACCAACTAAGTGCGCAGTCCCAAGGACTTCTCGGGCCCTGAGATTCACAAGGATCATGGAGAAATCCAAAACCCCGTAAGTCCCGAGTAATCGTGAGTCCAACGTGACAACAAACCACGTACGCACTTGACTGGGGACATTCTAGAGGCTTCTAGAAATCACCAGAATTGTGACGTCACGAACTACTTTAGACAGGGAATCCCCTAGTTATCGTTACCAGATCAAGAGAGACTAACTCGTCGCAGTCCTTTCAAAGGGAAATAATACAGAGAACAGACTGTATCGGGTCCGTTTTGTCACACCATTGCAGGGTTTCAGAACACATTCCGAACTGGGTGGACAAGATACTACACAAAGAAGATGGTAGCCTAGGCAGGCAGACACACCGGAACAGTCCGGCTTCATCGGTCGCGAGACATGTGCTCGAGAGCGGTCACGTGGTTGAAAGAGACAGTGCCTTCCGTGTGTTGTTCAACACACAAAGTAGTCGATTGTTAAAGTTTTCTGAAGCTATAATAATCAACTATCGTAAGCCGTCCTTGTGCAAGCAGAAAGACATGTTAGTCAGTTTAAAATTACCGTGGTAGACAATCGACATTACTGTGCGAACATGTGTATATTTCAGTTTGAAGGTTTTATCTAGGTAATTCACTTTACGTTGTGTGATTTCTGCAGTATGTACCTGACGAGATGCAGCGAAATATGCCAGACAATAAATCGTGCAATCTATTGTTTGTGTCTTCGTTATTCAAATTCATCACGGGAAAACATTGTTTTGAATATCAAACATTAGTCAGTAAATAAAAGCTATGTACATATTTGTGTTTCTTTTGTCCAGTTGTATGGTAGAGCACTGGGGGAAATTTACTTTTATTGTTTACAGCAGAGAATAGGTGGCCTGAATAAACAGACCAGCTGTAGTGTTATAATTAAACTTTGACATCATGTAGTCTATTCTTCCAGTCTCTGCTCCACTGTAAGGAATAGACAGAGACCTATATAATACTTCCAAAGTCTATTTTTCACGAGCCAGCTTTATCTCCTATTCTATTTAAGGTGCTGTTTATTGAAGTGTTATTCCATTGTCTTCACAAATATTTGTAACTACCACCTTGACCTCTTCAAGAGCATCATTTGGGGAACAATAGCTTTCGGTTTTTATGTTGTCTTGTGCGTTCTCTAATCCATACTTCTTTCCTCTACTTCTATGAGCGTCAAACAATACATGTGTGTTTATTTATGAACTATCTTCAATAGACACATCTAAGTATTATGTGTTGTCTTTGCAGAACCAGTACCGTGACACAACCTTTCATGAGCCCATCTCACCCATCGAGCACCGAAACCCATGAACCTAAATGGAGAGCAAAACTACAAGAGTACACGACACCTGCTATCCATTTCATCGTCCAGTGACTAACTCTCTTCTTCGTATGAATACGCATCAAGAGATCAGGTCAGACTATGTTATATGCGTCCTCAAGATCCAATGCTGTTATTATTGTTTCCTGTCTAATCCCTCATAAACCCCTCCCATGGAACCCCCTCATAAACATCAAAGGTGAAAGTTTCAGCGTTTGACCAGTGATCTTTCATTGACTGGTAAATCCCAGCTCAACAGCAACTTTCTTCTTCAACACTTTGCCAAGGGTTATTCTGCAAGGTGATAATCCTATCAGACTGTGAATAAATCAAGTAAATGATAATCCAAACTCCCTTGGTGAAACAACACTTCAAGAGGTGGATTCACACACCTGTTGGGTGGTAATGTATGGAAAGATAGAGGAACACACAAGGACGTTAAAATAAACAATAGTAATAATAAACGCAATTATAACAATAATAATTATTATTATACACATTAAAAAGCAGCTTTTGTAGGAATTGCAAATTTGTAAAAGTCAAGAGAAATTACATATACTACGATGATTAGACTGTTTATTATTAACGTTAAATCAGCACTGATATATGGTTCAGAAACATGAAGAACAACTAAAACAGTTACCAGTAAACCAAAAATGTTCATTAACTGTATGTGCGCATAATAAACAGACTAAAATCCTTTTTTTTCAGAATCACTAATGTGAAGGTTAGGAAGAGAAAACTACAGATTCTCACAAATTAACGATTTCTACTTGGTCGAATACCAGTCTGTTTGTCCATTAGGTTTTTGTCAATGGAGTCTAATATTTCATGTGTGGTGCTATAGTGAAAATAGTAACCAATATATACACGTTTCAGAAATTCCAAACCTTATATTCCTTTAGTGAGTTTAGATTATTTTCGGGAATTGTATCGGCAGAAAGATCTCACTGTGACCCTGAGAGTACCGTTAGGAAAACATTGCTCCACATTCTTTCAGTATCACAGACATGCGTGTTATGTATTTTATTCAAAATACGATTCATCTCGTTACTTCGTGGGATATATACAGCTGCAGTATGTACCTGACGAGATGCAGCGAAATATGCCAGACAATAAATCGTGCAACCTATTGTTTGCGTCTTTTTCTGTTTTTAAATAGTTACTCGGACGATATTTCAAACAACAAATTCGTCGTGATCAGAGTTTGTTTAAAAAATGTTAGCTGCATGACTTAAGCAGGACGTCACAATTAACCCCAGCTCTTGGCTGTTTGTAACTTTCTAGGGATTATATCTTTCAGTAGTTTGCGATTGCTGTCTGAACGACAGACACTCATACAATTGTGCTACTTATAGCTGTGTGCTCACAAATCGCTTGCGGCTGACTATGAACCCGATATGTCTTGATTTTGAAACTGCATAGCTGTAATGAATTTTCTCGGCCCTTGACATACCGAATATCTATTCATTTAACAACGTTATAACATATTAAAATAAAGGGATAAAAAAATGATGACTTATGAGAAACATATAATGATGTATCAATCAATCAATAAGGTACCATCTCCACAATGGAGGTTGGCTGTAATGGATCTCCAAAACTGTCTCTCGCCTTGATTGTACATTCTGTCAGACTGATGTTCGTCCATCTCTTGATGCTATCTTTCCACTTGTATCGTTGTCGCCCTCTTGCTTGCTTGTCTTCAACCTTACTCTCCAGCATGCTTCTTATGAGTGCTATGTCTTTTAACTTGACCGAAATATTTAACTTGTCTTTTTTTTATTTCTTTCAACTCTCTTTGCATTCCCTGTTTTTCTAGAACCTCTGTATTTGATTGTTTATGTTTCCATGAAATAAGGCATATTCTTCTGTATATCCACATCTCTAGGGCCTCTATTGGATTTTCGACTTTGTTCATTATTCAGTCTTCCACGCTATATAGTAGTGTTGAATTACAAATTACAAATATATAAAAACAAATATGGGAATCCCCATTTTACTGAGTTGTTAATGTCTGTAGATGTTAATACTGATTTTGTATTGACCGAAAACATTTGTGAAAAGTTGCATTTTTAAAATTTATATTTCACTTCTGCCATTATCTGTTATTTCATGTCCACGTTGGAGAAACGTGTTACATGTTCTAGTATCTCCCCATTTACTGTAATAATCATTTATGGCCTACCCTTTCCACTACAAATTATCATAGTTTTATTATTTTGGATATTAATTTCTAAGCGACATTCTTCACTATGCCTGTTTACTTGTTCCTTTAGGTTATGTAACTTTTGCTCATTTCCTGCTGGTAACACTATATCATCAGCATAGCTAGATTATTTATGAATCTTCCATTGTCGCTAAGTCCAGACAGCTCTTGGTAAATTTGTTTCGTTTGTTTTCTGTGTATATGTTGAAGAGGCTTGGGAACAACACCCATCCCTGGGTACTCCTCTTTTTAGTCTATATGTGCGTGAATACTTATTTCGGTAATTTTGTATATTAAATATAAGCACACACATTTACGTAAAGTTATTTCCACAGTCGCTGTCACAACAAAATGATTTTGGTGTTGAAATGCGCACATCCAGTCATGACATTTTCACAGAGTTGATCGCGCTAAATAAATAAGTTCAGTTGATATCAATGTATCTGATGACGCTAAACATATGACCCTGCTTAAATGGTAAAATAAAGTTAATTTCAGTATGACATTGGTTTCTTTTGTTATTCTATTGCTATATTCATTCACGTTGTTTTCATCTCATCTCATCTCATCATGTTCCTCTTGTACCTTGCGGTGTCGAGGTGAAGTATAAACATCGTGAGAGTGCCCGATTATGGGCTTCATATATCGATATTCCCATGGACTCTGCTATTCTCTCCGTCCAACGTTTACGTGGTCGGCCTCTTCCTCTGTTTCCATCTGGTCTGTACATCATTGCTTGTTGTGGTATGCTGTTGACTGGTAACCTACTTGCATGGCCAAACCATCTGACTTGCTGCTTTCTAATAAAATCTAATGCTGCTTTAACCCCCACTTTAGTCCTGATTTCTTCATTTCTGATCTTATCTCTTCTTGATACGTTGCGTATTCTTCTCAGGAACCTCATTTCTGTTGTTGTGATTTTTCTTTTCTCTTTTTCTGTCATTGTCCAGGTTTGGCATTGGTAGCATAGAGTTGGTAGGAAGATTGTGTTGTAAAGTGCTTTCTTAGTAGTTATTGATACATGTTTGTTCTTTAGTATTGGTGCCATTTGTCCAATGAGTTGATTTGCCTTATTGCACCTATTTTCGATCTCGTCTTCTGATCTGCCATTTGATGATATTATACTTCCTAGGTACTTGAAACTCTTTACTTGTTTCAAGGGATGTTCGTTTAGGTGAATTGTTGTTGTTTGTTCTTCTTTAGTTATAGTCATTACCTCTGTTTTCCTTGTGCTAATTTTCATGTTATGTTCCCTACACATTTCGTTTAGACTATTCATGTGGTCTTGTAATTCAGCTTCTGATTTTGCTATTAGTGCTTGGTCGTCCGCAAACAGGAGTTCTCTAATGGTTAGATTTGCAGATGGTTCTTCTTCTGTGTTCTCGTCATGCGGTATTCTTGCTGTCTCTGCTTGGCTGGTTTCTTTACATATGTTGTCTATATATGTTATGAAGAGAGGGGACAGGACACAACCTTGTCACACTCCAGATCTTATGGTGAAGGGTTCTGAGTGTCCTCCAGTTGCTCTCACTATGCATTCACTGTTGTTGTATAAACTTCTACATAGGTTTGTTAGATGTGTACTCACTCCATATTGTTTAAGGATTGAGGATTGAGCGTTGTTTTCAAAACGTATAAAAAGCTTTGGAAATGACAAGGTACCCATCGGACCTGTTCCTTGCTTGCCTGCCAGTGCATTTACTTTGAAAGAGTTATGGTAATTCACATCGGAAGTGATGACCAAACAAGTATAATCTTTATTTTAAAATTTAATTGGGAAATATGGTTATTTCTTCCAGAAAGCTATAGCGTTTCTCAGTTCAACTGAATTGTTTGTTCATTCATCCAGTCTTAGAACAAGAATTAGAATGACTCATATTTCTTTTTGTGTCGTTTATTGTTAAGAATAAATTACAGTTATACGATTTAAATTGAGAATTATACTACACAAACTCTGTTTACACTTGCTTCACAGATTACTACAGCAAGGCCTTCGACTGTGTTCAGCATTAGAGAAATTGTGGACCACTGTGTTTCCAGCACATTTGATTCACTTAATTGAGTCATTATATCATGATCAACAAGCAGCTGTCAGTGTAGCCGGTGAAACATTACTCGGGTTTTGAGGTTACAAAAAAAGAGAGTAACACAGAGCTGCATTACCTCTCCATATCTATTCAACATATATGTAGAAATTATAATGCGAAACGTCGTTAAACATGACGAGACAAGAGACAATTCGTAAATTGGAAGAAATTGAATTCCGGAGCATAGATGTGCAGTGTTAATGTAACCAACTTTTTTTTTGCCTTCACACAGTTATTTCTGTTTTCTTTATTTATTTCACTATGTTGCTTGCTTATCATTATTACTCTGTTTTATTGTGGCCACCAACTTTAATATTTCTTCAGTCATCCATTTATTCTTAGCCTTTTGGCTTCTCTCCGGTAATATTTCTTTGCTCGTTTGATGAATGGAATCCCTTAACATTTCCCATTGTTCGTTTATACTCTGTATTTTAGCTATTGCATTATACCTATTTTTCACAACCACTCTGTATTGTTCGTGAATTTCTTTATCTACCTTCAATATCTCTTTATTAAGTCTCATGCTCTTAACTACTATTTTTCTTCTATTCAGTCTTACTTTTATTATACCACATAGTGGTACATGATCACTATTACAGTCAGCACCCGGCATTGTCTTTACATTAATTAACGCATTTCGAAAGCTTTTATTGATAAGTATGTAGTCAATTTGGTTGAGTATTTTCTTATCAGGGCTTTTCTGTGTGTAAAGTCGTCCTTTATGGTGTTTAACCAGGTGTTTTCAATTATCATATCATTGATATTTGCCCATTCTATTAGTTGTTCTCCTCGATCATTTTTGTACCTAAACCATAATTCCCCAATATATCCACCATTTTCCTCTGTCTACTTTTGCATTAATATCACCTAGTATTATTTAATAAATAATACTAGGGATAGTAAACTCGCTTACACTCAGGAAATAAATTACCGTAGACCCCGAGGTAGACCAAGAAGGCGGTGGAGAGATAATATACATACAGACCTACAAGCACTTGGAATCAACGACTGGCAAGAGAAGGTCCACCAGAGAGACGAATGGAGACAGATTGTATTTGCAGCAAAGAACCTCAAAGGCTCGGAATGCTGAAGAAGAAGAAGAAGAAGACTAGGGATAGTACAGTCCAACACAATTTGGTGTTGCCGGACTTGTGTGAGGTCCGATCAGGTTGCTCCGTTTCTCCACTCCCTGATTCTTTGATTCTCCGAACCCGGCGACTGATTGTACTCCTGGCAACTACAAACCTGTCGTACACATCACACAGCCGCTTGTGAATGTTCACAACAGTTTTCTTCTCTAAAACGAAACATTCTATCACAATTCGCTGCTTATAACGCAAATTGCTAACATGCTCCATTTCAAAGGTTTAGGGCAGGCATATTATTTTATCCATTTGGTTGCAGTCTGTAGCACACAATCGATATATTCTATATATGAAGTGCGCAAAAGTTCATGTTTGTATATTTATTATTGTTTGAAAAAAAAAACTACGTGGTGTATTATTATCTGAAAGCCCCGCCTGTATATACATACGCGTGCTATTCCAAATTCAACCACGAGATTGGTTGGTAAAAAGTTAAAGAAACCGACAAGAACATCTAATTAAATACAAAATTACATACATCTCTGCATTACATTTCAATATGGTCACCACCTGAATTCAGAGAATAGTCGTGCCGTGGCAAGAGGTTTTGTAAACCCTAGTCAAGGAGTCACCATATTACGGCGTCATTTCATCCTGCCTGCCGTCGGTACTTGAACTTACTTGATATAACGTATGGAAAACAATACGTTGTGATACAATTTAAATGTAAATATTATGTTAAGAATAATAGGAGATCTTCACAGGTTAGGAGACCTCCTATCTACTATGTGTCTTACATTTACTATTTTTATTATTGTATCTAGATTCCCTTGTTTATTGTAATGTTTGCTTATTTCGCGCCATCCCAAGTCCTTCCCCTGCTCGTGGTAGCGCCACCTACGCTCAATGGTTTCCATGATTTCCATGGTAACACACACACACACACACCCACACACATGCATCTTTCCCTCCCCCAGATACGTCCGGCTGTCAACACAGGTCCGATGCTCCATAAATATTTACTTCTTTTTGCCAGGTATCCATTTTATAGGTACGTCAAAATGTTTTTTTTTTTTGGTTTGACAGTGATAGGTAAGTGAACTACAAGTGTGAATAGAGGCAATAAAGTGGCAAACATAGCATAAAAATGCCATCGAAGCCTCGTGATATTAAGAAAATATTATTCCTAGCTCAGAAAAATTCCCCGGTCAAGGTGTTAATCGAGCTGGTAGTCAGTCGTTTTTTAGTTGGTCTGTAGGCCAGTGTTTTTCAACCTACATGCTGGAGCAGATCCTTACAGAAAATGTTTACGTTGCTCAAGGAACTCTGGGGGATGATCTAAGTGTCTGTTCCTACTTTATGTAATTAACCAGATGGGCAAAAATGTTGCATTTGGGCGATTTTGGTCTGTTTCGGCTGAACCCATGGCTGCCTCTTGCGGAACCCCGGTTGAAAAAATCTGCTCTAAGCTGTTCATTTCGACCGACCCTATTTATATAGTTTGCAAACCTTATTATGAGATATATTCTATTACCAAAGATACCTATAGTCCTTATATGTACATTTGGTCGACCGCAGCTTCACCAGTGACCCCTAGTCCTCTGCTTATCTTGTGTTTAAATAGGATGTTAATTATGTTTATAATTCAATGTCTTTATTATTTTCAAATCACGTTTACTTCAGTCTTAATTATGGCTTCTACGAAAATAAAAGTGGACGTCGAATGTCTTGTTTTCAATGAAGAATGAGGAGTAAAGACTTCTTTGTGGAAACAAAGGACCAGAAAACCAGTTGCGTAATATGAAGCAAAAGTGTTGCCGTTTTGATTGAGTACAATCTTCGGCGTCACTATGAAACAAAACATCTGTCAACATAATCAATGTTTTCTGGAAAATTAAGCTCTGAGAAATATGAGTCCATGAAACGCGGTTTAGAAACACACAGAAATCTCTTCACGAGAAAGATTGCTGAAAATGAATCTGTCACTCGTACAAGTTACGAAATAGTGCACCAAATGGCAAAGCGTGGAAACCCGTTAATGATGGCAACTTAATCAAAGAGTGTATTATGGAAGCAGCAAATGACGTGTGTCCTGAGAAAGCCGATGTTTGGGACTATCATCCTTTCGGCAAGTTCAGTTGTGTGAAGAACAAAAGAACTTGGAGAGAACATAGTGCTACAGATACCCGAGAAACCTAATGGTTCGTTGTGGTATTCTCTGGTGCTTGATGAGTCTACTGATCTCTCGAGTACGTCACAACATCTCGTGTTCATTTGTGGTGTCAATTTGGACTTTCAGATAACGGAAGAGTTGGCATCCGTTTGCAGCATGTACGGAACAACAACTGGAAAAGACATGTTCATGGAAGTGCAAAAAGGTCTACAAGACTATACTCTTAAGTGGAATCAGCTTCAAGGTGTTATAGTTGATGGAGGAAAAAAAATGGCTGCCGTGAGGAAGGGTCTGATGGGGGAAGATCTGGTCTCAGTTGAAATATTTGCCAATTCCGGGCACTCTGTTCATACACTGCAAGAGCTCTGTGGGAAAGACTTAGATATTCTGTGTGTACTGAAACCAGTCGTTTCTGCTGTGAACTTCATTCGGGGACATGCATTCAATCACCGTAAATTCCAGGTGTTTTTGAAAAAAAAAATTGATTCTGAATTATGAGACTTGCCTATTCACACATCAGTGAGGGGGCTCAGCTGTGGTAAAGTTCTTGTTCGTTTTGATAAGCTCCGAAAAGAAATAGATGTTTTCCTTACTAAAAAAGACAGAATCATCAAAAGATTTCGGAGAAAGCTATCATTGTTTGAAGCACAAATAGAAGGAGAAAACATTTTTTTTTCATTTTCACCGTTTCAAAGAGACGCTACAATCGCCGAAGATGTCAACCTCGATTTTCTGGGGAAAAAATTATTAGTGACTTGAAGAAGCATTTTTGGAGAGATGTTCAAATCTAGACAGAATTGAGAGTGACATTCTTCTGTTCCAGAATCCGTTTGATTGTAACCTTGATGATGTGCCAGATGAACTACAGTTGGAGCTCATTGATTTGCAAGCAAATGACTTGTCGAAAGAGAAGCACAGAGAAGGAAAATGTGTTGCATTTTACCGCTGCTTACCGGATGTTGAGTTTCCGAAACTGAAGAAATTTGCTGCTGGTATGGCATCAGAGTTTGTTAAGACTTATGTCTGGGAGCAAACATTTTCAAAACTGAAGTTTGTGAAGTCAACATATCGATCGATTGATGAATATTTCAAAGCAATTCTTTTGATTGAATGCAGCAATTCCACACCAAACATTGATGATATCTTGAAAGCCAAATATCAGTTTCACAAATCTCACTAATCCTTTTTGCTGCTTAGTTTGTGAGATTCGGATATGTGCACACTAGGTCTGATGTAACTATCTTTTTGCTAACGACGCCTTCTTTGATAACTTTTTAAGTAAATAAATGTGTTGGTTGTCTTTGCTTTTTGTGCCAAGCACGCCACTCACCCAAGATTAACTTAGTTTTTCGTCTTTTCCCCCAGAGCTTTCGTTCTGGCTTGCAAATATTATTAAAGTTAGTTGTATATCCTTTACATATCCTTTTGCAGTCATCATCAGCATTATTTGTTGCTGTTGATGTCTTAGCAAGTTTACGTTCAGTAGTTTGCCATTGCTTTCTGAACGAACGGCATCCACACCACTGCGTATAAGCCAGCGCAACGTGGATTGCTGTCAAATCGCGCGCAGCTATGTTTCAAACACGGGTATACGGGATTATTAACCGCGTCAGTAAGACCTTCGCCATGGAGTCCGGCACAAGTATTGTACAGAATCAGTAAGCGGCCCGCGCTCGTCATTTTGTCAGTTATCCGACCCGCCGTGAAAAAAAGTTTGGTGACCTCTGGTCTTGCCGAAGTGATGATAATCGATTGGTGCCAAGTCAGTGCTGAAAGGGGTAGGCTTGGGGGGAGGGGGTTGGTTGAAAATTCTGCACTTAAACTAATCAAGTACAGCGTTTGTGCTAACAGCAGTGTGGAGTCGCACGTTGTCGTGCAGGATAATGACGCTATTGGTGAGCATTCTGGGCCTTTCGTTTTGGATCCACCGACGAAGATTCTTGAGTGTTTCACAATACATTTCTGACGTTAAGTGGTCTCTAGCGTAATGAATTCAGTCGAAAAAATATATTTCCTTTCGTCCCAAAACACTCTAGCCATAATTTTACGTTGCGAAATGTTTGCTTAAATTTGTTGGGCTTGTTTGGAGACTGAATGTGCACACACTCTTTTGACAGTTCCTTCGTCTCTGCATTCACGAAGTCAACCAATGTCTCGTCCCCAGTCACTATTCTGTCGAGAAATGCATCCCGCTCCCTCATCCGAGTAGCGCAGAAGGAACGTAAAAGCAGAGACCATTCTTTGATCGTTGTGAGCGTCAGTCAGTTGCTTTTGTACCCATCTTGAATTTGTGGTAACCTAACGTCTCTGTGACAATTCAAAACAGACCAGCGCTAGAAAAGTTTTGGAAATTCTGTAGAAAGAAATGAAATTGTGAAACGGCGCTTTTCCACTACGACTGGATCGAATTTTTGTATGAGCTTACCCTGGTCATGTACATCTTTTCGCCCATCTCTGAATTTCTTGCACATTATCGCTTATAGAACTGTCACTCATAACGTTATCACCATGTACACGACACAATCAACGATGAATCTTGGTCGCATTTTGAACCCTCCACTTGAAGAAAACGATTCACACTATAATTTTCACAGCTAGCAGGAAAGGCAATTACAGTGACCATGTTTATTCGTGAACCACTGAATAAATGCGACTGTAGATGGATGTGTAGTGAGTTAAAAGACTACTGAATGATGCAAGCAATGAACACTCGCTACGGCAACTGGTTTATTTTTACCACTACTGAAAGTAAACATGCCGAGAGATTTAAAAAAATGATGCTAGTGTTCAATGCGACGTCCTGTAAAGGATATGCAATTAACTTTTGATTTCTTTTAAATTTTTAACCAGAAAATCGGAGGTTGATTTTGGAATAGCCCTATTATAAGGCAGACGAAGTAGCACCTAAAGGAATCATCGATGATGTTTACCTACCGTAAGAAAGATAGCAGGAAAATACAATCAACCTAATGGACTGATCAAAGACAGAAATGGAAAAGTTCTTACTAACATTTAAAATACATTGAACAGATGGACTGAATGCTTTGAAGATATTCTGAATACATTTTCCCAAGAAGACCCTCCAGATATTCAGTTTACAGACATGGATCTGGATATCAACTGCGAGAAACCATCTAAAGAAGATATTAATAAAGATTCCAAACTTCTGAAGGATCTGAAATCTGCAGGTTCCAGATTGCATCCCAGCAGAGGCTGTTGAAATTAACGTAAACACCAAAACAGAATTCCTGAAAATTTATTTAACAGCATCTGGGAAACTGAAGAAATACCAGCAGACTGGAGAGAAGGCTAAGCTACCAAAGAAAGTGGACCTATAGGAGTGTGAAAATTATACAAGAATGTTACCATTTATTCCTGGTTAAGCGGAATTATTAAGGATAAACTATGAAGTGCCATCTACAAACACCTAAGTTTAGGATTTTGTCCAGACAGATGCTGCACTGACTAGATAGTTACGTTGTGCATAGTAATAGAGAAACGCATCAGTTCTTCTTCTCTTCTTCTAATCTTGTTACTCTTGTACCTTGAGGTGAAACTTAAACAGCGCGAGAATGCCCGTTTATGGGCTTCATGTATCGAGATTCCCATGGACTCTGCTATTCCCTCTACCCAATGTTTACAGGGCCGGCCGCATAGAATTGAGCTTGCCGTTTTTATTGGATTTGAGGACTATAAAAAGACCGCTGAAAGCATTGATAGGACATATGTTTGGAAACTGATAACACATTATGGAATATTTAAAAAAAAAAATATAGCTATAAAAGAACAGGGTTTCAACACTGATGCCTTTTGTCACCTCTGCATTTATTACTGACTATAGATAACTATATTTTTTGGGTTGAACAAAAAAGGAGAGGGGGGGGGGGGGGGGGGGGGGGGGGGGGGGGGGAGGGTGCGCTCGCTCGCTTTGAACTCAAGCGTAGTTCATACACATGATACTGTCTATGGTGCACAGGGCTGAGCTTTGCGTGTGAATTATCATTGCCTATTATCGGTGTCCCTCGCCACCAGGCGAGCCCTTTCGACTTTATATATGGCTATATATATATAATTTTGTTTATGATGTCAGAACAGTTAGGTTTAAACATGCATAAGGGAAATACAAAGAAAATATGAATAAATAAAAAAAAAGATAACCAAAATCTCCGTTAATGAAACCTCACTTCAAGATACCTAACAATACAGCTATTCAGGATGCAGTGTAGATAAAACCGGACGAATAGATACAGACATCATATTAAGAATACACGCGTCAATCGAACTTTCATATCATTAGGATATTTGTGGAACTAAAATGAAATTAAACTTAACACCAAACTTAGAATATTTAACACTAACGTTAAATTATTACTACTTAATATGGATAAGAAAAACACGCTAAAACTATTACAAATAAATAACAGACATGTGTACATGTAGAAAATAGAAGAACCAAAATAGTATGACAGAATTGCTATATGGAGCTCATGGAGAGAACTGGACATATATCAGTGACATAAGCCTGGGTAATTGACATTGAATTGAGTGACCGGGCATGAGAAAGAATGGAGATGAAAGTGGGAGACAGTAAAGTGACTGACCTGGCTATGAGAAAACAGCCAGTCCTGAGAAATAAAATAGTGAGGGTAGAGAAAAACCCCTAGGGTGGATGGGGCGAGAGATAGGGTATTTGTGTGTTGAAGTCTAGGGACTTCGGGGAGTTGAGTTTGAGATACCGAAGGAGTCGGTAGTCCACGGAGAACGGTGTTGTGTGATTCTCCGAGCTGTGAAGGCAGTCCTAAAACCCAGAGTGGGTTACATAGAGAGCAGAGGCTCCGACCCAGTGGGTGGGTCGTATTGTGGGAGATCCAGCCGTGGATAGTAGCTGGACTAAATGTCTTGTGAATTTGAGATTCAGCAGGCCGTGAGAAGCCAGTGATGTGTGCTGGTTAAATTGTGAGGAGGATATTTATATTCTATGGATTACATTATTTCTGGATGTATAAACATGTTCCGTCTGTCCGTCTTATTTCTGGAATAAATGATTATGTGCGCCAACTCAATCTTGTTTCATGACTGGTGAAGGTGCACTTCTGGGGTGAGTTGGATTAGAGACAGTTAGATTAGCTCAATGACACACCAGTAAATCGTTACCTAGACAACGACCATCGCACGCCCTATATCACTGAAAACGACGTGTGACATCTGGGTGCTGCGTCGCTTGGTAAAGAGTTCTCACAGTAACTGACAGCTGACATTCGGTTAAGGAACACCGTGCTAATATTGAGTTATCTGAGAGCTCGTCCGATCAAGAAACCCATTGCATTATAGACATTGGTGTCATTCTGAGATATTTGTGGGCTCTTCGCTGAGAGAGGAGTTAGTATCTGTGACTTCGTTCCATCAATTTAGACAGTACTGCGTCAAGAGATTAACAGCAACTCTTTTGTGCGTGTGTGTCAAGGACAGAGTTCACGAGAAACCAGGTAAAATTGATACCAGGCAGTAATACTAAAGATAACAGACAGTTCGCGAGAAGGTCACACTACAGGTAAATTAACGACGGTCAGCACACGTAAACAGACGAGGCGGGGCGCCAGGAGAATTAACGCAGCACAAATCAACCGGGAGAGTCGATTACAGTGACGGGGGGTTAGTCACTAAGTCACAAACAGCGCGTTGGTGAATACGCGGCACAAAAGTCTGCACCGCAAGACGGGCTGGATATCTGCTGTCGGTGATAAAGACAGGATTGACAATTCAAAGATACTGACAGGTGTGTGTGTGTGTGTGCTGAGGCAACGCACTGTGTTGTCGCAAGTTGACTGGTCAAGATTTGTCGACGCAGTTAATAGGACGGGTGGAAACAAGAACCCTACCGCCAGAGTTGGGGAGGGTTAATGGTGGAAAGGGTGATTTTCCACGAAGTTAAAAAGAGCAGCCGTGTCGGGGCTGAGAGGTTGGGTGGAAAGTGTTTTTTGTATGACGGAAAAGTGTCCGGTCATTTTACAGACAGTCAGTGTGGATTATTGTGACAAAGAAGACTGAGGTACTGACTTGAGGTGTCCGGCAAGGTCAAGGCTGGGGACAGTGGAAAGTTACTGAGATGTTCCATAGGGGAACTGGATAAACAAGTTGTTTTTGTGTGAAACCAGACTTTATTGTTCGTCTTTGTTAAAATCCCTTTGTCATCATTGCTCTGTCATGAGCAAACAATTCTACAACGAATAACTACGTGTCGGCATCGCACGCATGGTCGCATACAGTTGCTAAAGAGAACTGACTGTATAAAGTTAAAGCATTGGACATGGGCTGCCAATTTTTCGGTTGAACTTTGTCTTTAAACGGCAATCCATAACATTTATGATACAGCAAAGCGCCATCTCCGCAACGAAAGGATAAAAACGTTTGGATTAGTACTGTGTTATCACCACGTCCAACGAAAGTAACAACATATCGAAAGAACACTTTGGATAATTACTATTTACCGTCAACGTTTTCAACAGTTGGAACTGGTAATCACAACGCGAAATGAAGTAAACACTCAACAAAACAACAAGTCGCTTTGCAATCTAGCGTGGTAGACATTTAGGAGAATTTAACACAGACATTTCCAGCATATTGTGAAAAATTATTTAAAAAATAAAACGAACTTATGGCGACGGATTAATAGGCACATATTTGTCGGCCAACCATTTGCACATGTGGTTTGCTCCCATAGTCATATTTATTGTTGTCGAGTGTTACGCAATTATTTGTATGTGGTCCAGTGTTTGTCAAGAGTAGGGGATTTTTGTGTTGTTTCTCGAAGGCCGGGAGACAGGGCGAAAAGTTATTTTCTGAGGTGCACCATATATAATTTCTGGGAAGAAAATCGTAAGGTCGGTTTATTTGGTTCTGCAGGGACGGTCCTGAATTATATAACGTGCCAGTTTCTGTTTGACTGTCAGATTTCTATATATTTTATGCTATAATTTTTTTTTCCTTTCTCTTTCTTCTTTTCGTTATATTTACATACTGATATTTGTTGTGGTCGGATATATGTTATTATTGTGATCTTTCGTCATGTCTGCTGTCTAGTGGTCTTTGTCAGTTTATATTTATATATTACGCGCACTGTGGGTGTCCCTACACAAGCTTGTGGTTGTTACTGTGGTTTATTTCTTTGTGATCACCGTCTCCGTGTACTTAGCTTGTGAGTCTAACGTTTTTATAGAAAACACTTAGTGTTATCATTCATTCGTTTTGTATATGTATTTATATGTATTTGTAACAATATTTCCAGGGACTTTATGAACTTGTGGTCAAAGATATATATACGAGGGAGTATAGGTGATACTTCCTCCCTCTCTACCTAGTGCTTATAGAGTGACTGGGTGAGTACAGGGTGACATTATTAGCACTACGAATTTACGTAGTAGTGGTAGTGTACTTATTGAAGGCACACAAAGACTAGTAGCAGAGTCTTTATTTTTATAGTTGGCTGACAGACAGCAACGTGTCCACAAGTACAATATGCCTACTTTAATGGAATATATTGAAGCAGGTGAACGAATAGGCCTGAAAGGTAAAGAGTTACAGGAGTATGCAGAAGCAAAAGAACAAAAACAGACGGAAAGAGAGGAGAGGCATAATGAACGCGAGGCAAAGCGTCTACAGGAAGAGAAAGAGACACAAGTAAAACTAGCTAAAATGGAAAACAAGCGTCTACAGGAAGAGAAAGCGACACAAGTAAAACTAGCTGAAATGGAAAACAAGCGTCTACAGGAAGAGAAAGAGACACAAGTAAAACTAGCTGAAATAGAAAACAAGCGTCTACAGGAAGAGAGAGAGAGACAAATGGAACTTGGAAAGTTAAAACACACAAATGCGGTGGAAATCGAGAAAGAGACGATTAAGATGGAAGCTGAAATTGCACTCAGAAAATTAGAACAATCTTCGAAAGGTCAAAGTGAGGAAAGCAGAAGACCTTCGCAGTCGTCACAGAGACTAAAACTGCCATATTTTACGGACCGGGATTGCCTTGAATCCTATCTTGGGAGATTCGAATCGTCTGTAAAAACATTAGGCATTCCAGAAGCGGAGTATGCGATGCGGCTGGGCGAGTTCTTACGGGTAAGGCACTAGACACCATGTTCAATTTACCTGTAGAAGAAAGAAACAACTACACTATCTTACGTCAACGTTTGCTGACAAAGTTCCAACTAACTGAACATGGATATAGAACAAAGTTTAGACAGTTAGTGCCAGAGACAAATCAAGATTTCACAGACTTTGTTAACACTGTAAAGAATACATTTAACAAATGGATGGAGCTCGCAGAAGTAGGGAAAGATTTTAATAAATTAGTAGATCTAAGTGTTAAGAGACAAGGTAGTATCTGCATGTAATTACTAACTTAGTAGCTTTCTTTGAGGAACGTAAGCCAAAGGACATAGACACAATGTCTCAGTTAGGGCAAAACTACATGACTGCACATCCTAACGTATCTATTGGGAAACTAATGAGTGAGGAAATAGTCTGTGCAGCGTACACTAAACAGGACCAGAATCCAGTCATCAGACCAAGGGCGAAAAGTGTGGATTCAGCACAGAAAGGTGAGCAGCAAGAACTTCAAGATAATGGTTTCCGAGGAAACAATGTTGGTAGAGTAGGACGGTACCCATATAGAAGAGGGAATTTCCAGAGACGTCCAAATTATGCCGGATGTTGGAATTGTGGGAGCTGGAGACACAAGGCAGCGGAGTGTGACGTGCAGCCAGCCAGTGAGCCAACAAGTAACGCAAGGAAGGAGATCATCTGTTTCAAATGTGCTAAGAAGGGGCATGTAAGCCATCAATGTAGGATGAGAGAAACAGAGCACTCAAATGCAGCGCAAGTAATTGAGACGCTGAACAATGAAGATTGTAGTGGGTGCAAACCTCTTTTTGAAAAAGACAGTCAGCCAGTCCTAATATGTGGTCATACAGTGAAAGCAGGATCAGCAGTGCATGAAGGAGGAAGTCTGAAGCTGCATCAGGGATTCGTCAATGATAGACCAGCGTTAACAATTAGGGATTCCGGATGTACGTCTATCGGAGTGAGGAAAAGTTTAATAGATCCCTCGGATTATACAGGGAAAAAGATTAGATGCATAACATTCAACGGCACAGTAGAGTTCTACCCATTAGCCATAATAACAGTAAAAACACCATATATCACTGGAAGAGTGACAGCGTGTGTTTTGGACTCACCAGTGGCTGATTTGATCATAGGAAATGTTATAGGAGTTAAAGATTGTACAGAAGAGGAAGTAGTTTATTGGGACCAAAAATATAGTGTAAGCAGTAATGAGGTAGTTACCACAAGAGAACCTAAATTAGAGAGTATAGCTGAGGTAGAAGAGGCACTTGAAGTAGACACAGGAACTCAAGGACAAGGATAGTACAGCTTGAGCAGATGAGAATGGATCCCAAATATAGTGCTAGTGACTCCCAGAGACAAGATACTACTCTGAACAAATGTTCCCAAGGGTGTAGGAGAGTAGAACATAGGCAGTCAAAGAAAGGTAGATGGTGCTTCGAGAGGAAGAACAATGTTCTCACTCGCAGGTTTTCAGATAGCAGAACTGCACGTGGGCAAGTAGCAGTACCTTTAGCACACAGAGACCGATATACTAGAACAGCTCAGGATAGTGCATGTGCAGGGCACATAGGCATAAGGCGTATGCAGCAGAAAGCAAGGTGCCAGGTATATGGGCCAAGATTGAATAAAGAGTTCAGACTAAACAGAGACTCAAGTGTAACGGTGCAATATGCAGATAGGAAAGTTGAGTCAGGTCAAAAGAGTGTTCGCGACATTACTGACCCAGGGCTAGGGATAGCAAACAGATGTTGTAACTGTAGAGGTACCATGAGTCATGGGTACATGAAAGGTAGACACAGCATCGACAGGAATCAGAGGAGGGTTAATACAAGAACAGAACCACCTGATATAGGGTCGGTACACAAATAGTATTGTGGGTCGTGAAGTAGTAAGAGACCTGTGGGTACATAAGTATAATGCTTTCCTATGATGTATTATTATTATGTGATGTATTAGTTCATGCATTGGTACACAAGATAGAAAGTGTTTGTATTTATGTGTGGGGAATATGGGAGTGTACTATGAGCATTTGATGTATTATTTAGGGTGGTAGCTGAAGTGAGGTGGAGCCATACTTAGGGCTACCCAGGCAATATGTCTGGGTCACATATTTAATAAGTGTTAGTCTCCCAATATTTGAAAACGAAGTTTTCTTTTAAGAGGGGGGTGATGACATAAGCCTGGGTCATTGACATTGAGTTGAGTGACCGGGCATGAGAAAGAATGGAGATGAAAGTGGGAGACAGTAAAGTGACTGACCTGGCTATGAGAAAACAGCCAGTCCTGAGAAATAAAATAGTGAGGGTAGAGAAAAACCCCTAGGGTGGATGGGGCGAGAGATAGGGTATTTGTGTGTTGAAGTCTAGGGACTTCGGGGAGTTGAGTTTTAGATACCGAAGAGTCGGTAGTCCACGGAGAACTGTGTTGTGTGATTCTCCGGGCTGTGAAGGCAGGCCTAAACCCAGAGTGGGTTGCATAATTGAGCAGAGGCTCCGACCCAGTGGGTGGGTCGTATTGTGCGAGATCCAGCCGTGGATAGTAGCTGGACTAAATGTCTTGTGAATTTGAGATTCAGCAGGCCGTGAGAAGCCAGTGATGTGTGCTGGTTAAATTGTGAGGAGGATATTTATATTCTATGGATTACATTATTTCTGGATGTATAAACATGTTCCGTCTGTCCGTCTTATTTCTGGAATAAATGATTATGTGCGCCAACTCAATCTTGTTTTCATGACTGGTGAAGGTGCACTTCTGGGGTGAGTTGGATTAAGAGACAGTTAGATAGCTCAATTGACACACCATGAACATCGTTACCTAGACAACGACCATCACACGACAATATCACGCAAAGATCATCGAAAACATTGAACTTATCATCAAGAACGACGTGTGACAATCAGTGAACGCAGAATAGGCGTTGGCATTTTCTATTGGTCATACATTAAGAAAACCTGAGAATTGTATAACGAGAAAGACATATTTTTGTAATCCAAATGGCGAAATGGATATGGATCCCTTGTAATAAATGGAGAACAGAAGTGAAAATATGGGGACGGCATTGATGAACTGCATGGGATAGCTAAGAATGGGGTGACTTGGAGAGTTGATTGAGGACTAGCATGGGATTCTATACCCAACTGCATATAATTCTTCTAGTACTTCTAGTCAATGACTTGTGGTGTTGGTGATCATGTCTGTCCACAATCTTATATCTCGTGTACTGTCAATCCGTTTTGATACTGATGTTTCATCACGTCATGACAACAAACATCAGTTCAGCATCTTCTCTCGTTCTCTCTCTCTCTCTCTCTCTCTCTCTCTCTCTCTCTCTCTCTCTCTCCTCTCTCTCTCTCTCTCTCTCTCTCTCTCTCGCTCTCTGCCACCCAACTCTTCAAAATGTCCCGTTTTCATAATGTATTACAACGTTCCTATTTTCTAGATATTGATCCCTCGTGAGTTAACTTCTGTCAAGATAACTTGATTACTCTTTATACCCGTCTACCGTGTTCTCATCATTCTTCTATGAAACCACATCTTCGGCGCTTACATATAATTCATCAGTTGTCCGCTAACTACCCATGACTGGCCTCCATACACCAGGATTGGCTTCAAATATCTCTTAATAACCCTATTTCTCACCTACATTGATAAAGATATATTACAGATAATATTCTTCATCTTGTGAAATGATGAATTAGACATAGACATTCGCAGATTTTGGACACGTTATGAGAAGAAATACATTGGAGGACTTTGTGACAACTGGCAATATTTAGGGGAACAGAACAAGGAGAAGGCAGAAAAGTAAATACCTGGATGCTTGGCCCGTTGTTGGTCGAGATGAGAACACACAGCTGATCCACGATTCTTGTCACCATGCGAGTTGGCGAAACATGACCGCTATCGCTTATCAGCACGACACATGATGATGACGAAATTCCTTAACACATGTTCCAATTGCTGTCATAAATGTATACAAGTATAATAATGTATTTACCTTCGAATAAAAACCAAGTTTCCCTTGCTTTATGGGCTGTAAATGTGGTTAGGAAGATAAATTACGAGGGAAGAATTAATATACGATACGTATGCACTTAAACGTTTGAAAAAAAATCATGTATAATGGTACAAGTTATATATCAGCAGGACTTTTACAACTTTAATTGAGCGTTTATGTAATGCTA
Organism: Cepaea nemoralis; assembly: GCA_014155875.1. NCBI lineage: Eukaryota > Metazoa > Mollusca > Gastropoda > Stylommatophora > Helicidae > Cepaea > Cepaea nemoralis. Next base: position 86,203 of record JACEFZ010002691.1, read on the forward strand.
TAAAAATTTGAATAGCCGATATATCACAGAAAACTATAAAAGGAGCCATTCGTTTCAATCCTAGCATAGCAACATTCCTGATGGTGTTTAACCAAGAGCAGTGAGCCATCGGTAAGATATGTGAAATTAACCATTTGTGGAAAAAAAATGTATTTCGCTTCTCTTTTTCAGAAATTATTTGCCAAGTGTCCAGGTTTTCTTGTGATGTAAACATCTAACTAGACGAATTGATATCTCCTTGTAGATGTTGTCTAGTCGGAATATTGTAAAGTTTACAAAAAAAACAACAACAACACGTCTTATCTCATCAGTCCCCTTGCACATTACAATGTCGAGGTAAAGCATAAACTGAGGGAAAGTGCCCGTTTATGGGCTTCATATATCGAGATTCCCATAGACTCTGCTATTCCCTGTGCCCATCGTTTCCGTGGCTGGCCTCTTCTTCTGATTCCATTTGGTCTGTACGTCATTGCTTGTTGTGAAGCACTGTTAGTTGACAATCTAGTGACAGGGCTAACCATTTAACTTGCTGCTTTCTGTTAAGATCTAGCGCTGCTAGCCTATAACCCCCATTTTTGTCCTGATTTCTTAATTTATATTTTCTCTCTTCTTGATACATTGAGTTGTCTTCTCAGGAATCTCATTTCATTTTGATTTTTCTTTTATCTTTTTCTGTCAGTGTCCATTTTAGGCTTGGTAGCATAGAGCTGCCGGTCTCTCTGGCCGAGGGGTTACAACACTTTCTCCGTAATCCCGTTTATCACGCAGAGTCTCGTAGCGGGGCGAGAGCTGGGAGCGGTTCGATCCCCGCTGGTGACTTGCGGGATAACTGAGCCGGCCGCTCAGAAAGCAATGGCAAACTACTGAGCGTAATCTTGCCAAGAAATCAACATACAGCTGAAAGATGCTGATGTTGACAGCGATGTCCTGTAAAGGATATGCAAAACTTTTTTTTTAGCATAGAGCTGGTTGGAACATTGCGTTGTAGAGTGCTTACTTTAGTATCTATTGATACGTATTTTTTCTTTAGTATTGGTGCCATTTGTCCAATGAGTTGGTTTGTCATATAACATCTATTTTCAATCTCGTCTTCTGATTTGCTATTTGTCGATATAACACTTCCTAAGTACTTTAAGCCCTTTACACATTTCATGGGGTGTTCATTTAGATGAAACTGTTGTGTTTTCTTCTTTGGTCATAGTCATTACCTCTGGATTACTGATGCCAATTTTCATGTTATGTTCATCACACACTTCGTTTAGACTATTCATGTGGGCTTGTAATACTGCTTCTGATTTTGCCATTAGTTCTTGATCGTCCGCAAATAAGAGTTCTTTAATGGTGTAATTTGCCGTTGGAACTTCGTCTGTGTTCTGTTCGTCATTCGGTGTTCTTGTGGTCTCTGTTTGGCTGATGTCTTTACATATGTTGTCTATATAGGTTATGAACAAGATGGGGGATGCGAAATAACTTTGTCGTACTCCTGATCTTAAGGTGAAGGAGTCTGAGTGTCCTCCATTTGTTCTCACTATGCATTCACTGTTGTTGTATAAGCTGTATAAGCATAAAATGTGTACTAACTCCATATCGTTCAAGGGTTTCCCACAGCTTGTTTTTATCTACTCTATCAAATGCCTATTGTTGGTCAACAAAGGCTAAGTACGGTGTTTCATTAAATTATGTTGATTTTTCTATAAGCTGTCTAAGAGCAAATGATGGCTTCTGTGCATCCTTTATGTTTCCTAAATCGAAATTGTGCTTCGCTTAGCGTGGGTTCTATTGTAGTTCGTAATATTTTCTCAAGAATTTTACAAAATATTTCTCTAGTATGACTCAAATGGGAAATGCCTTTGTATTGTGCGCAGTCTCTTTTACTGCCTCGCCCCCCCCCCCCCCCCAAATTGTGATAATTATGGCGTTACCCCAGTCTCGTGGTTCTGTTGTGCTAAAAATGGTTAAAAATGTATGTAGACATGCTGTACCTACTTCTCTTGCTGCTTTAATTAGTTCATTTGGTATTTCGTCTTGTCCTGGTGATTTATTCAATGGGGCTAATCTGATAGCTTCTCCAATTTCTTCTTTCATTATATCTGGTTCTAGTTCTTCGATGGCATCTGTGTCGGTTTCCTGAATTCCTATATGATGGAATGTTGAGAAGTTGTTCATGTTGAGAAGTTGTTCGTACTCTCTCCATCTTTATAGGATGTGTTTTTGTTCACTTATTGGTTCTGCCTTTTTGCTGTTAATTATGTCAGTTAGGTCAAAGGGTTCTGCTCTGTTTCTCATTGGACTGATGTTTTCGTAGAAGTTTCTAATTGCCTCCTCATGGGTTTTATTTAGGGAAAGAAAACGTAAATGATCCTATTTGTATGCAATGAGGGGTTCTGGGTCTATGTGAGTTGGCATGCAAGTAATGGACCCTTTACACTACCTAAAGAGCACTGGGTACATATTTCTAGCCTTGTATTCTTAAAGACCAATCGGCATTGGGGGTGGTGTGGCAGGTATCACTCTGATCGCCTTTATTTCCCTGGACATTTCTTAGTACCCAGTTTTGACTGGGTCAGCCTGGAAGCTTAGCCATAATTTAAAAACATAAAATAAACCGTCTGTATGCAGATTCAAACAGATCACTGTCGGCCTCCCCCTCCCTGGAGACCCCAATTCGGGGTCTAGCCTGTCAGCGACCTGTGCGCTGCAGCTTTCAAGACTCCGCTACTTTCGCACTGCACGAAATAACAATTCATGACATTTGCGAAAGGAATGCAATTTATTCAGAGCCGACATGTGAATGGCTCTACAAGCATTAGGCTTCATCATGGTTACACAATATGAATATATCAACGTGATGATAGGTGATGCTAGCATTACACAATCTAAATGATATAGCCCTAAGTTTGCCTATGGCATAGAAAGCTATCGTATTGGTCAAGGATACGTCCGACCTCTCTACCGTCTCCAGTCAGTCTGTCCCGCTACACATAGCGTGGACCAGCACGGGCCCTTTTTCCCTCCGTGCAGTTGCTACTATTGCGTGCCTGGACTGGCCAGCACGCTGGCTGGTGAGTTTCAGTAACCTGACATATCACGGGGACAAGCACTCTTAGTCGCTTCTTCTCATGCGGATGAGGAGGAGGAGGAGGAGGAGGAGGAGGAGGAGGAGGAGGAGGAGGAGGAGGAGGAGGAGGAGGAGGAGGAGGAGGAGGAGGAGGAGGAGGAGTGAGGAGGAGGAGGAGGAGGAGAGGAGGAGGAGGAGGGGAGGAGGAGGAGGAGGAGGAGGAGGAGGAGGGAGGAGGAGAGGATGGATGAGGAGGAGGAGGAGGAGGAGGAGGAGGCGGAGGAGGAGGAGGAGAGGAGGAGGAGGGGAGGAGGAGGAGGAGGAGGAGGAGGAGGAGGAGGAGGAGGAGGAGGAGGAGGAGGAGGAGGAGGAGGGGAGGAGGAGGAGGAGGAGGAGGAGGAGGAGGAGGAGGAGGAGGAGGAGGAGGAGGAGGAGGAGGAGGAGGAGGAGGAGGAGGAGGAGGAGGAGGAGGAGGAGGAGGAGGAGGAGGAGGAGGAGGAGGAGGAGGAGAGGCGGAGGAGGAGGAGGAGGAGGAGGAGGAGGAGGAGCGGAGGAGGAGGAGGAGGAGGAGGAGGAGGAGGAGGAGGAGGAGGAGGAGGAGGAGGAGGAGGAGGAGGAGGAGGAGGAGGAGGAGGAGGAGGAGGAGGAGGAGGAGGAGGAGGAGGAGGAGGCGGAGGAGGAGGAGGAGGAGGAGGAGGAGGAGGAGGAGGAGAGGAGGAGGAGGAGGAGGAGGAGGAGGAGGAGGAGGAGGAGGAGGAGGAGGAGGAGGAGGAGGAGGAGGAGGAGGAGGAGGAGGAGGAGGAGGGAGGAGGAGGAGGAGGAGGAGGAGGAGGAGGAGGAGGAGGAGGAGGAGGAGGAGGAGGAGGAGGAGGAGGAGGAGGAGAGGAGGAGGAGGAGGAGGAGGAGGAGGAGGAGGAGGAGGATGAGGAGGAGGAGGAGGAGGAGGAGGAGGAGGAGGAGGAGGAGGAGGAGGAGGAGGAGGAGGAGGAGGAGGCGGAGGAGGAGGAGGAGGAGGAGGAGGAGGAGGAGGAGGAGGAGGAGGAGGAGGAGGAGGAGGAGGAGGAGGAGGAGGAGGAGGAGGAGGAGGAGGAGGAGGAGGAGGAGGAGGAGGAGGAGGAGGAGGAGGAGGAGGAGGAGAGGAGGAGGAGGAGGAGGAGGAGGAGGAGGAGGAGGAGGAGGAGGAGGAGGAGGAGGAGGAGGAGGAGGAGGAGGAGGAGGAGGGGAGGAGGAGGAGGAGGAGGAGGAGGAGGGAGGAGGAGGAGGAGGAGGAGGAGGAGGAGGAGGAGGAGGAGGAGGAGGAGGAGGAGGAGGAGAGGAGGAGGAGGAGGAGGAGGAGGAGGAGGAGGAGGAGGAGGAGGAGGAGGAGGAGGAGGAGAGGAGGAGGAGGAGGAGGAGGAGGAGGAGGAGGAGGAGGAGGAGGAGGAGGAGGAGGAGGAGGAGGAGGAGGAGGAGGAGGAGGAGGAGGAGGAGGAGGAGGAGGAGGAGGAGGGAGGAGGAGGAGGAGGAGGAGGAGGAGGAGGAGGAGGAGGAGGAGGAGGAGGAGGAGGAGGAGGAGGAGGAGGAGGAGGAGGAGGAGGAGGAGGAGGAGGATGAGGAGGAGGAGGAGGAGGAGGAGGAGGAGGAGGAGGAGGAGGAGGAGGAGGAGGAGGAGGAGGAGGAGGAGGAGGAGGAGGAGGAGGAGGAGGAGGAGGAGGAGGAGGAGGAGGAGGAGGAGGAGGAGGAGGAGGAGGAGGAGGAGGAGGAGGAGGAGGAGGAGGAGGAGGAGGAGGAGGAGGAGGAGGAGGAGGAGGAGGAGGAGGAGGAGGAGGAGGAGGAGGAGGAGGAGGAGGATGAGGAGGAGGAGGAGGAGGAGGAGGAGGAGGAGGAGGAGGAGGAGGAGGAGGAGGAGGAGGAGTGAGGAGGAGGAGGAGGAGGAGGAGGAGGAGGAGGAGGAGAGGAGGAGGAGGAGGAGGAGGAGGAGGAGGAGGAGGAGGAGGAGGAGGAGGAGGAGGAGGAGGAGGAGGAGGAGGAGGAGGAGGAGGAGGAGGAGGAGGAGGAGGAGGAGGAGGAGGAGGAGGAGGAGGAGGAGGAGGAGGAGGAGGAGGAGGAGGAGGAGGAGGAGGAGGAGGAGGAGGAGGAGGAGGAGGAGGAGGAGGAGGAGGGAGGAGGAGGAGGAGGAGGAGGAGGAGGAGGAGGAGGAGGAGGAGGAGGAGGAGGAGGAGGAGGAGGAGGAGGAGGAGGAGGAGGAGGAGGAGGAGGAGGAGGAGGAGGAGGAGGAGGAGGAGGAGGAGAGGAGGAGGAGCGAGGAGGAGGAGGAGGAGGCAGGAGGAGGAGGAGGAGGAGGAGGAGGAGGAGAGGAGGAGGAGGAGGAGGAGGAGGAGGAGGAGGAGGAGGAGGAGGAGGAGGAGGAGGAGGAGGAGGAGTGAGGAGGAGGAGGAGGAGGAGGAGGGCGGAGGAGGAGGAGGGGAGGAGGAGGAGGAGGAGGAGGAGGAGGAGGAGGAGGAGAGGAGAGGAGGAGGAGGAGGAGGAGGAGGAGAGGAGGTAGGAGGAGGAGGAGGAGGAGGAGGAGGAGGAGGAGGAGGAGGAGGAGGAGGAGGAGGAGGAGGAGGAGGAGGAGGAGGAGGAAGGAGGAGGAGTAGGAAGGAGGAGGAGGCGGAGGAGGAGGAGGAGGAGGAGAGGAGGAGGAGGAGGATGAGGAGAGGAGGAGGAGGAGGAGGAGGAGGAGGAGAGGAGGAGGAGGAGGAGGAGGCGGCGGCGGCTGAGGAGGGGCGGAGGAGGCAGGCGGCGGCGGAGGCGTGAGCGGCGGCGGCAAGGAGGCGCGCGCGGCGGAGGCGGCTGGGGAAGGCGGCGGCGGCGGGCGGCGGCGGCGGCTGCGGCGGCTGCGGCTGCGCGCGGACGGCGGCGGGCGGCTGGGCGGGGCGGCGGAGGCGGCGGAGGCGCTGCGGCGGCCGCGGAGGCGGCGGGGGAGCTGCTGCGGCGGGCGGGCGGCGGCGGCGGAGGCGGCGGGCGGGGAGGCGGCGGCTGCGGCTGCCGGCGGCGTGCGGCGGCCTGCGGCGGCGGGTGCGGGGGGCGGCGGCGGCGGGGCGGCGGCGGCGCGCCTGCTGCGCTGAGGCGCGGCGGCGGCGGCGGCGGCGGCTGCGCGGTGCGCTGGCGGCGGCGGCGCTGCGGCGGCGGAGGCGGCGGCGGCGGTCGGCGGCGGCGGCGTCGGCGGCGGGCGCGGCGGCGGCGGACGGGCGGCGCGGGCTGCGGCGGAGGACGGGCGGCGGAGGCTGCCGGCGGAGGCGGCGGGGCGGCGGCTGCGCGGCGGCGGAGCGGCGGCGGCGGAGGCGGCGGCGGCGGCGGCGAGGCGAGAGCGGCGCAGGCGGGAGGCGGCGGCGGCGGCGGCGGAGGCGGCGGCGCGGCGGCGGGCGGCGGGCGGCGTCGGCGGCGGCGGCGGCGGCGGCGGCTGTGGCGGAGGCGGCGGCGGCGGCGGGAGGCGTGCGGCTGTCGCGCGGCGGCGGGCGGAGCGGCGGAGCTATGCGGAGGCGGCGGCGGCGGCGGCGGGGCGGAGGCATGGAGGCGGCGGCGGCGGCCGATGCGGAGGGGAGGAGGGAGCGCGGAGGCGAGGCGGCGGCGGAGGGCGGCGGCGGCGGAGGCGGCGCGGGGCGGTCTGCGGCGCGGCGGAGGCGGCGGCGGGGGGCGGCGGCAGGACGGCGGAGGAGGCGGCGGAGGCGGCGGCGGCAGGGGCGGAGGGCGGAGGTGCGGAGGCGCGGCGGACGGAGTTCGGCGGCGGCGGCGGCGGGGAGCGCGCAGGCGACGGCGGCGGCTGCGGCCGCGAGGAGGCGGGCGGGCGGCGGCTGTCGGAGGGCGGGCGGAGGCGGCGGCGGCGGAGGCGGAGGCGGAGAGGAGGCGGAGGCTGCGCGGAGGCGGGCGGCGGAGGGGCGGCGGCGGCGGAGGCGGCGGCGGCGGAGGCGGCGCGGCGGCGGGCGGCGGCGGCGGCGGAGGCGGCCGCGGCGGCGGCAGGCTGAGGCGGCTGCGTGGGCGGCGGCGGCGCGGAGCGACGGCGGAGGCGGAGTGCGGGGCGGGCGGCTGCGGCGGCGGAGGCGGGAGGAGGACGGCGGAGGAGGCGGCGAGGAGCTGACGGCGGAGGAGGAGGCGGAGGCGGACGCGCTGCGGCCTGCAGGGAGGCGGAGGCTAGGCGGTGCGGCGGAGGCGGCGGCGGAGGACGCGGCGGCTGCGGGCGGATGCGGAGGCGGCGAGGAGGAGGAGGCGGCAGGTCGAGGAGGAGGCGGCGGAAGGAGGAGGATGAGGAGGGGCGGGCGGCGGCGTCGAGGCGGCGGAGGAGGCAGGAGGGGGCAGGAGGAGGATGAGGCGGCGGCGGAGGGGCGGATGCGCGGACGGAGGAAGGCGGCGAGGCGTCCGGAGGAGGCGCGGGACGCGGACGGAGGCGTGGGAGCGAGGAGGAGGCGGAGGCTAGGATGCGGCGGAGAGGAGGCGGTGAGGCGGGGCGGCGAGGCCGGCTGAGGAGGCGGCGGCGGAGGGCGGAGGCCGGGAGGCGGAGGTCGGCGGCTTCTGCGGCGGAGGCGTGAGGCGGAGGGCGGCTCGCGAGGGGAGTCGGACTGCGGAGGAGGATAGGAGGCGGGAGGCGGAGGTAGGAGGAGGAGTAGGAGGAAGGAGGAGGCGGAGGAGGAGGCGGCGGAGGGATGAGGAGGTCAGGAGGAGGGGAGGAGGAGGAGGAGGATGAGGAGGAGAGAGGAGGAGGAGGCGGCGGAGGAGGAGAGGAGGCGGAGGCGGAGGAGGAGGAGGCGGGAGGTAGGAGAGGAGGAGGCGTAGGAGGAGGAGGAGGAGGAGGAGGAGCGAGGAGGAGGATGAGGGAGGCGGAGGATGAGGAGGAGGAGGAGGCGGAGGAGGAGGAGAGGAGGAGGAGGAGGAGGAGGAGGAGGAGGAGGAAGGAGGGAGGAGGAGGCGGGAGGAGGAGGAGGAGGAGGAGGCGAGGAGGAGGAGGAGGAGGAGGAGGAGGAGGGAGGAGGAGGAGGAGGAGGATGAGGAGGAGGAGGAGGAGGATAGGAGGAGGAGGAGGAGGAGGAGGATGAGGAGGAGTGAGGAGGAGGAGGTAGGAGGAGGAGGAGGATGGAGGAGTAGGAGGAGAGGAGGAGGAGGAGGAGGAGGAGGCAGGAGGAGAGGAGGGAGGATGAGGAGGATGGAGGAGGAGGAGGAGGAGAGGAGAGGAGGAGAGGAGGAGGAGGAGGAGGAGGAAGGAGGAGGAGGAGGAGGAGGAGGAGAGGAGGAGGAGGAGGAGAGGAGGAAGGAGGAAGGAGGAGGAGGATGAGGAGGAGGAGGCGGAGAGGGGAGGAGGAGGAGGAGCGGAGGGGAGGAGGGAGGAGGAGGAGGAGGAGGAGGAGGGAGAGGAGGAGGAGGAGGAGGAGGAGGAGGAGGAGACGAGGAGGAGGAGGGGAGAGAGGAGAGGAGGAGGAGGAGAGGAGAGGAGGACGGAGGAGGAGGAGGACGGTAGGAGGAGGAGAGTTGATGAGGCTGAGGGCCGGATGAGGAGGATGAGGAGGAGGAGGGGAAGAGGAGCGAGAGGAGGAGGATGATGAAGGGGGAAAGGAGGAGGAGAGGAGGGAGGAGAGGATGAGGAGGAGGCTGCGGTAGGAGGAGGAGGAGAGGCCGCGAGGAGGAGGAGGAGAGCGTAGAGAGGAGAGGGAGCAGGCAGAGGACCGGATGAGTAGGGGAGGAGGAGGAGTCGAGAGGAGGAGGAGGAGGAGGCGGAGGAGGAGGATGAGGAGGAGGAGGAAGGTAAGGAGGGAGGAGGAGGAGGAGGAAGGAGGAGGAGCGTGAGCTGAGGCGGTCTTACTTCTTGCTGCTGCTTCTGCTTCGCTTCTAGTATTAGTATTCGTGCTGAGGAATGAGGAGGATGAGGTGAGGTCGGCTGAGGAGGATGAGGAGGAGGTCGGATGATGGAGTAGTCGGAGTATGAGTATGTTCGTAGTATTAGGATTCGGCTAGTCTTCTGCGTAGGTCTTAGGTCGAGTCTTGATTGAATGAGTGAGTAGGCGTATCTTCTTCTTATTAGTATGATGATTATGAGTGTCTATAGTATTATTAGTATTAGTGAGGATGAGTATGGATGAGGAGGAGGAGGAGTATGTAGGCGGAGGAGGAGTATGAGTAGAGGAGGCTAAGATGATGAGGCTTATGAGCGGAAGGATGATTCTTAGAGTATCGTGGCTTGATTGATGCGGAGTATGTATGCGGAAGGATGGATGACTAGTGCGCTGCGGATTGAGGAGAGGAGGATAGGTGAAGGAGGAGAGAATGTAGGAGCGAGGAGGAGGAGTAGTGAGTCGATAGGAGGGAGATTAGGAGCGTAGTTTCGTCTTATTATATTTGATTTATATTTTATTTTATTATGATTAGGAGAGTAGGATGAGTAGTGATATGTATTATGTGAGTAGTATTAGTAGGTTTATGAGGAAGATTATGCAGATGATGAGTAGGATTGCGTATTGTATTGCGGTATGTGATTATTATGATGTAACTTATTCTTCTTTGATGAAATGTGATGATGATTGATGATTATGAGGGAGTATGATTAGTAGGATGATTGAATGCCTATGTGATTTAGTATTTGTATTCTTAGTGATTAGGAGGGTATTACTTATTATTAGTATTCTATTAGGTCTTATTATTCGTAACTTATTATTATCTTGCGAGTCATGATTATTCCTTAATGTAGTTCTGAGTCGTATGAGTAGGTGATTGAATTATGGATTCTAGGATGTCTTCTTACTCTTATTAATTATCTTCTTGATGATTTCTTATTCTTCGTCGTTGTTATTAGTATTATTATTCTTTCTTCTTATTCTTCTTGACTTCTTTTATGATTCTGATTATTCTTATTCTTCATTCTCTATTCTTATTTTTATTTCTTCTTATGATCTTCTTATTATGTCTACTTCTGAGTAGTCATTATTCGTATCTGTATTTAGTATTATTAACTCTTATTATTATTATTATTATTCTTATTATTATTTGATTGGAGTCGTAATTGATTATTCGATGCTTCGTTCTTATTGAGTATTCTTATGCTTTATTACGACGCTTTTAGTCTTCTTATTATTATTAGTATTATTATATGATTCGTAGGTATTCGTCTTAGTGCTTAGTATTATTTATTCGTATTCTTATTATTTTCTTCGTCGTCTTCTTATGTATTATTGCTAGCTTCTTCTTATTATTCTTCTGATTATCTCTTCTTCTTATTCTTCTTATATATTCTTTGCTTCTTATTTCTCTTATATTCTTCTTATTATTATTATTTTAGTCTTAGATTATTATTATTCGTATGCGGGACGTATTTTAGGTATAGTAGCTTAGCTGCTGATTAGTAGTATTCTTCTTATTCTTTTTATTATGCTTCGTCTTCTTCGTAGGTCGTATTTTCTTATTCTTATTCTTGATTATTCTTAGTCTTCTTAGTCGTCTTCCTCTTCTTCTCTTCTATATCCATTCTGATTCTTATTCTCCTTCTTCTTATATTTGATTTAGTCTTAGTATTAATTATTCTAGTCTTAATTATTATTATTATTGTAGTAGGAGTATTAGTCGTTATTCTTGATTCTTTTTATTATTATATTCTTCGTACTTCTATTATGATTTTCTTAGGATTAGTATTCTTATTCTTCTCTTTCTTATTCATATTCTTCTTCTTTTATTCTTATTCTTCTTCTTCTTATTTTTATGATTAAATTCTTATTATCTTGCGTAGTATTCTTCTTATTCTGTCTTGTCGTATAGCATTCTTCTCTCTTAATTCTTCTCTTCTTATTATACGAATTATCTTAATCTTCTGAGTCTGTTATTACTTCTTTATTTTATTGATTAGTATTTCTTAGGCTATCTTATTATTCTTCTTTCTTCTTTCTTTCTTAGTCTTATTTCATTCGTAGTCTTATTAGTATGCTCTGTATTTTAGAAATTCTAATTAGTATTGAGGTTACTTATTATTCTATTAGGTATTATATATTATCTATTATTATTGATCTTCTCTCTTTTTTCTTCTTCTTAGTTAGTATTTATCTTCTTTTTATATTTATTCTTCTTATTGATTAGTATTAGTAGAAATTATAATGATTCAAGGAGTTAGTATTGTAGCTATTGTAGTAGGATAGTATGAGTAGGAGTAGGGAGTAGTAGGCTATGAGTGAGTCGAATTATTCTTCTTCTTCGTATTCTTCTTGATTACTATTCTTCTTCTTATTATTCTGATTATTCTTAGTCCT